>JABBCR010001402.1:0-200000 GCA_014849445.1 Cercopithecus mona
GGTGGGCAGGAGTGGGGGTCACAAGGTGCTCAGTGTGGGAAGCTTTTTGAGCCAGGATGAGCCAGGAAAAGGAATTTCACAAGATAATATAATCGCTTAAGGCAAGGACCGGTCATTTTCACTTATTTTGTGGTGGAATGTCATGAGTTAAGGTGGGACAGGGCATTTGCACTTCTTTTGTGATTCTTCAGTTACTTCAGGCCATCTAGGCATATAAGTGCAAGTCACAGGGGATGCGATGGCTTGGCTTGGGCTCAGAAGCATGACATTGCTGTCTTCCCGACCTTCCCTACCTTTTCCCTCCTGTGCGGTTCTCTCACAAAATGAATGGCCTCAGCCACAGCTTCTCTGCAGCTGCATTGTAGGAACCTAGTTTTTAGATTCCTTCCTGGGCAGGGGTGGTCGCAAGAGACCACTCGACACGGAAGTCACAGCGGAGAGATTTATTGCTAGCGCGCTAGGGTCCTATGTCCGAAGTTGGCCACAGGATCCCGAATGCCTAGTACAGACAGTTTATAAAGGCAAAAACCACAGAAACTCACAAAGCTTGAGGCGCAAGATGATTGGAGCAGGTTATGGCCTGAGCAGGGTGTCTTACTCTGATTAGTTGGTTTGAACCCGCGCGGGGTATTTCTCGGACTTGTTTTTCTGTTTGAGTTCCGGGAATTTTGGGTGGGTGTTTTGGATAGCCCCATAGACGTTGGGCGGGTGCTTTAGATGGCCATCTGGTCATTGGACGGGTGCTTTAGATGGCCACCTGGTCATTGGGTGGGTGCTTTAGATGGCCACCTGGTCATTGGGCGGGTGCTTTAGAGCCTGGTGTGGCTTTTCTAAGCTTTCTAAGTTTCTAAGTCTCTAAGTTTCTAAGTCTATAAATTTCTAAGTCTCTAAGTTTCTAAGTCTATAAGTTTCTAAGTCTCTAAGTTTCTAAGTCTATAAGTTTCTAAGTTTTTGTGGCCTATTTTCAGCATCAGACTGTGTCGACAGGAGTGGTGGCTCCTGCAGGGCCTGCTGTCCCCACTGAGCCCAGTCTTGCTTGCCGCTGCAACCTGGTCACCATTTTGCACCAAAAGTATGTAATTCTATGGAATGAGAGCCAACATGCTGGGAATGGAGGTGTCTTTATCACGGTGCTCTGCATATTTTAATCTTGGGTGGAAAGTATGGAAAAGTATGTGATACCTGTGGTTTGATGTCAGAAGGACGTTGTGAACTTGACGTGGACTGAGGATGTTCAGGTGCAACAGGCTTCTGCCGGGGCTGATGGACTGGCCTGGGGACAGAGGGTGCCCTCAGAGCCTCAGTGTGCCTTCTGGTTTAGGAAGAGCACTTAGTCTCCTATTTACAGACGCAATATGTGGACATATTTATACTAGGTTAAGCCTATTTGTGGGGTCTGTTCTCTGGCTTAGGAATTCCTAAGTTTAGTCAATCAGTTGACTGAATTCTCCCTTCGCAAACCTCTGCTGACTATGTGTTCCATCAATATGGAACTAATTCTGTCTACTTCCTTTCCTGTTTGCATGACTTTACTAAGAATAAGAATTATTTAGAACTTTAATGGCTCCTTTGAGAAAATTTTTATCTTCCAAACGGCCTCCTTTTAGACCTTTCCCTTCCCGTTTGAGTCTCTCAACTCCCTATAATCACTGAAACTAACCCTGACCCTAACCCTAACCCTGATCCTGACCCTGACCCTGACCCTAACCCTAACCCTGACCCTGACCCTAAACCCTAACCCTGACCCTAACCCTAAACCCTGACCCTGACCCTGACCCTAACCCTAAACCCTGACCCTGACCCTAACCCTAACCCTAACCCTAACCCTAACCATAACCCTAACCCTAATCCTGAGAGCCAGCAGACCCCAGGATAAATACACATGTGGCTTCCTGGGGCATGGTTGTGTCTTTGCACAGCAGGACTCAACATATTTGACTGTGTTTCACATTCTCCCATCTGCAGGTCGTGTGTCTCTGTTTGCCAGTTTCTGTGTCTCTGTGTAATTTTCATAAAAAATTAATTTTAGTGAAAACATGAGTGAATTGAAATATATTCATAAACAGCAAAATTCACGGTAAGTAAATCAAATAGAGTAATAAAATATATCGTAGTAATGATGGCGGCATCGAGGATGCTGTTTCTGAGAAGTGCCGACGTGTGAGAGATCACAACGGGAGGCCCCATCCGGGAGGGCTCCAGGACCCATGGGCTCTGGCTAAATCAAGCCCACCAGGACCAGGGAAAAGAGCTGAGGGCAGAGCAGGGCTGCTGGGGGACAACGTTTGCTGACTCACATCCACCCTCATCTTCCATCACAGCTCCTGAGATCTTGACCTAGAAATACAGGCTGTCTCCCTTCCTCTGTTTGAGAAGACTTTGTTCTTGTTACTACTGATGCTAAAAGGCAGAGACAGGAAACCCGCTAAGGACCAAGCAGGTCAGCATGTGAGAGACCCGGGTTCTCTGTGCTTCCCCAGGGTGCAGGCAGAAGAGCACAGTGAAGCCAGTGGCAGAGGAGGTGGTCACTGAGCCCACTCTGTCCTGTCCTTATGGTTCCTAGGGGCCCCTTGTCTGCTGGTTTATTTGGTCAACGGTGACAGAGTCTGCCTCTGGAGAGTTCAGTGAAGAATATTATTTGGAGGATGTGGGCAGCTCACGGAATTGCAGGACAAGCTGGCCATTGAGGCTGAGACAGACAGGAGTGCAGGGGCCTGGAGAGCACAGCTCAGGGTCACTCCCTGGAGGCTCCCACGTCCTCTCATGCAAGTTCTTGGAGAGAGTATCTGATGAGTCTGGCTCAGGTAATGAGTGCAGCCTTTGAACCTTCTTAACTGGGAGGGACAGGGAGCAGGGATGTCCTCCTTGAAAAAGCACGTGGTGTGACCCAGAGAAGGAAGGAGGCTGGGCAGGCAGAAACACAGATTCTTGCCGAAATGCCAAGGGTGTCTTTTTCACGGAGACTGGAAAGTGCATCCCTCCAGGACAGCCTTGGTGCTTCTCAGAAGGCCCTGATTTTATATTACATCATTTGTCCTTGACCACAGAAGGGCCGTTCAGCAACTCTGCATCTGTCTGCCTGCCTGTTTATCCGAGGAGAGTTATGGGAATACACACACGGGAGTTCTTCCAAACCTGGGGAGAGAAGCTTGGTGAACAGAGGGAAGAACGTGCAGCCACAGTTTTAACCACAGATGTTTTACAGGTAGTCACTCTCTCGACACGTTTCAAAAATAAGTTCCACACATCTCTGCCAGAAAGCGAAAAGACTGACCCGCAGTCAATGTTTTATTTTCTCTGATGACCGCAGGGCGTGAACTTATGGAACAAAAAGGTAATTAGGCTTTTGGACCCAGGCAAGTAGCTCCATGGCACCTGCCCTCATTTGTTGAGCATTTTGGTTTCTCAGATCTGCTGCTCAGTTTCCAGTCTCTTCCTCCCTGCCAATGCCACCAGCGTGCCTCTCCTTCCAGCACCAACTGCCTTCCACCTTCCATTCTCTAGTCTTTAGCCACGATCTGCCTGGACTTTTCAGAACGGACTGCAAAGGAGAATAAACTGGCTGAGTCTGAGGGTGACTCACGTGCAAAGCTGCAAGTTTTGCTGTACCCGCCTTGGCAGCTTTGGGCTCCATAGAGTTCCTTCTCATTTGGGGATCTGATGAGGTGGGCTCGCTGCCTGTCTGTGCTGGTGGCATCTGGTAGCACCTTGTCACGTGCACATAGGTAAGCACCGTGGCTGCACCTGATGCTTAGCCAAACGGGGAGCCTGCATTTCTGTGTGTCAGGTGATACGTAACCTCCGGAGGTTAATGAACGTGAGGGAAAGATAATATCTGGGCCTGTCCACATATTGCGTCTGAGTCAGTGAAGGAAAAGAATGTGGGGTCTGTTTGCTGAGACTGGACACCTCCATAATCTCATGCTCCATGAAAGGCAGGCAGGAGGTCTCGCTTTCTACCTCTGGGAGGTGCAGAATAAGACTAGCCCACACAACTGACCCTTTATTTGGGAAAGAGAAATGAAATCAGATTCAGCAATTTAATATCCACTAAGATGATATCTTAATCACAAACACTCTTCTGTTTTTCAGAAATGTGAATGTTATTTATACTAGGTTAAAAAACCCGAATATCCAACAGCATGACACCGACTAAAGAAACACTCTGGAACCTTGCAGACCACTCATTGGCATGGGAACAATGGGAACGTGCCTATGCAAAGATGTGCGTGGAAATTAGAAGAATGCAACACTGTAGGACAGATGTGACTAGACCACACAGGACCGCGTCTGCCTCTGCACCCCGTGACGGACCATTGTGGAACAAGTTAGAACACACAAGACTGCGTCTGCCTCTACACCCCGTGATGGACCGTTGTGGAACAAGCCCGGGGGATTCTGGTGAGGGCAGTAGTGGCGTCACTTAGGGACCAGGCTTCCGTGGGAATCCGCATCTCCTTCCAACCTAGATGCACTTCATGGGAAAGGTGAGCAGGTGAAGGTCATGTAGGAGATGGAAGAACTCACTCCCCAAGCCCGTAGGCCTTTGTCCTCCACCCATGGACAGAAGCATCTTGTTAGATGAGGGCTGCCCACAGCCAGGGCTGCAGGAGAACCTGCCACGGAGCGAGTGTCAGTAAAGAACCGCTGACTGTCAGCGTCCCTACTTGGGGGCCGCTGGGAGATCTGACGCGTCTCACTGCCCTTCGTAAAGTAATTGTTGGAAAAGTCAGTCTTCCAACAAGGCATAGGTTGGTTAGTTACAGGATTTGACGTTTGTATTTTAAAAGGCAGCATTGGAGAGTGTCTTTATAAAGGATGTACAAAACCTGTCACACTCTGCCACACAGATGGACTCATGTGCAATGTAGCCATTTAATGAAACACTGGCATTTACCAGATGCAAACTTACTAGAGACGACAACTAGAAATGATGTGCTGGATGCGCAGGTTTACTTCTATGAATGTAACCGTCTATCTGGATGCATCAAAAGATACACAACATGAGATGCCGATCTATTTCTACTAGTTCAAGATCAGGAGGTCAGGGCAGGGAAGGAAGAGGAAACACTTTGACTCATGGTCCTTTATTCTTAGATGCCATCATCCTGCATACGCAAGGGACTTGCATGGCTGAAATAATGGAAACAAAGTGGATAAAAGTGAAAGTAACTTAAACTGATTCACCCAGGAATGCCCAATTCAGGTGCTGCAGAGAAGAGCATGAGACCGGGTGTCTTCAGGACAGGTGGACATCTAGGAGGGGAGTGGGCGTTCTTCAGCAGGGAGGAGCAAGGCCTGGGTCCGGGGACACTGGGGCTGCTGTCCCAGAGGCCGGCAGTGCAGCCTTGAACCCCCAAGACTTCACCGAGACTCCCCTCAGCCACCTAAACTGGAATAAACCGATGTAGCCAGACTCCTCAAACACCGTACAGGGTCTTCAGGTCCTCAAGGGTCCCCGACGAGCCACAGTTCCCTCAGGTCCTGGTGAAGGCGCTGGTGCTGCCTCCTGCCTTTCCCCGCATGGGATCCCGCAGCTCATCCCCCACAGTCTCAGATTACCTCTGCAGAACCTGCCCACAGATGTCTTCTGAGGCCGGCAACACTGGGAGGCCTGTGGCCCTAGACCCAGGAGGAACCGGCTGAGAGGCTGTGTGAAGGCATCGCTGAGGCCTCCCCAGAGTGAAAACGCCCACTTCTGTTCTGCCCCCGAGAACAACGGCCAAGCCAGCTTGAGTTTCCGCTCGGAACTTTCCGTTCCTCCCCATGTTTGTCGCTGTTCTAATGGACATTGCCTGGCTATTAAATCTCCTGATGAACTCACTTTGAAAATTATCTATTGCACTGGGCACCCTTTCAGGAATCACTGACTGTTAATTTCCTCAGTCTGAGTGATAATCTATGAGTCAAGCAAGGACAGATCTGAGGCCAGAGGCTGCTCCTGTTGGGAAATCCCTGAGGATGATGCTCCGGGGAGGCCTCCAGCCTTGGGAGTCCCCTGGAACTGAGCCAGCCCAGCTGGTGCCAGACACTGACTGGGGACCTGCCAGTCTCAGGGCAGACTGCTCTGCCCCTGCACCTGGCCTACCAGGTATCCCTGTGTGGTCATACCAAACCCTGTGCTCAGAAGGGCCCCGGAATAGTTTAACGTTCTGCTGCTGCCGCCTGGAAGATCATGATGTTGAGCAACCTTTCCACTCGGCCCCACACATGACGTGGACTGCCCAGCTGTCAGGCTGGGGCCATGGTGCCAGCGTCTCTCACCCAGTGAAGGCTGCTGCAGTCCTGGCTGACTTGTTTTGACTATTTCGTGAGGCCCACACCTGAGCTAAACACTCACGTGCCACCCATGCTGACTCCCCCCACTCTACAGCATGAACCTGCCCCTTCAGCTGGGGGAGGGTCTCCATGTCATCGGGTTTTGGGAGAGAAGATCAAGGGAGCCTGGGTTCTAGTTCTTTTTTTTTTTTTCTTTTCTTTTTTTTGAGATGGAGTCTTGCTCTGTCGCCCAGGCTGGAGTGCAGTGGCCAGATCTCAGCTCACTGCAAGCTCCGCCTCCCAGGTTTATGCCATTCTCCTGCCTCAGCCTCCTGAGTAGCTGGGACTACAGGTGCCCGCCACTACGCCCAGCTAGTTTTTTGTATTTTTAGTAGAGACGGGGTTTCACCGTGTTAGCCAGGATGGTCTCGATCTCCTGACCTCGTGATCTGCCCGTCTCGGCCTCCCAAAGTGCTGGGATTACAGGCTTGAGCCACCGCGCCCGGCTCTAGTTCTTCAGTCATCCAGAGTGAGGGTCCCTCTGTCCATTCTCCTGCAGGCAGGGTGGACACTGTGGCTGGAGGAAGGCTCCTGATCCACTGCTTTGGGGGGAATCTCTGATTTAGACTCCACAGGGAACCCAACAGAGATCCAAAGCCAGTACTGATTCAGAGAAAGAATGTTTCTGCTAAGCTTAGTGCCTCAGGGAGGACAGATAATTACCTAAAGTTGACAGAACAATCAATTTTCTGGGTCTGAAGTTTACAAACAAAATCCCTCTCCTTTGAAGGCAGATTAGCGTGGCAACACCTTCTGCATTGCCGGCGTCAATGGTCTGTCTCTGCAATCAATCTCTCTATTCTTTAAAACAGAATTAGAATAATTTGCATAATTGTTTCTTGTCTCAGATAAATCTTACGGGGAGGCTGTCTTCAGATAACCAGCAGCCTGGGCTCCAGGCTGAGTTGTTTCGCAGCGAGGCTCTAGGCTCTAGAGCCAAAGGCCTTAGGTCAGAGGCTCCACCTGGGGCTCCTGGGCCCTCCCTGCCAGGGCCGCAGTGGGAGCCACATCCATGAAAGCCTCTGGTTTAGGGACCTCAGAATTCCCCCCTCTGAACCGAAGTTGGTAAAACTCTGTGAACAAACTGGTCTACAGTGGCTAAAACTGGAGTGAGAAAACTAATGTGATAACCCCCAAAACCAGCCACCCTGGGAAGTTTCAGGGGGCTGCTGCACTCCTGGTTCCTCCCCCGCCTACTGCAGCTGCCCCAGTGAGGAAATGGAACTTTGAGAGCTGGTGCTAAGACTCTGTGCCTGGAGACAGACACTGGACGGGGACCCTCAACTTTCTTGTCCTTTTTGCCAGAGTTGGAAACATGCTGGGGAACAGCGGGCAAGCAGAGGATTGTGTGTCTCAGATGCAGGAGCCCCGAGGAGGGCCAGGTGGGGAGATTCCGGCCTGGGCCACCCCCAGGGAGGCTCTCAGTAGGGGCTCGGGGGTGGAGTAGAGACCAGGGATTCCATGACTCCCCACTGCTCCCCATTCCCTAAGGTGCAGCAAAACATCTCAGCTTCTGTGAGGAGAGTCCGGACATCCCAGCCTCCCCTAGAGCAGACAGAACGCCTGAGGCCCTGGGAAACCACGTGCCCGCTGGAAGTGGGGAGCAAAAAGACAAAAGGGAACCATCTGGAAACAAAACCAGTCCAGAACCAGACTCGCCACTGCTTCAGAAAACACGGGAAACCATGAGTGTGAATTTCATAAAGCACAGTCAGCAAGCCACGAGGAGGGACAGCGTCTGAGGGACAGGGAGATGGCAGACCCAAGGAGGCAGCGGGAGAACAAGGATTCCCTCCATGATTTCACACGGCTGATGCTCCCGACCTGGTTTCCCTTCACCGGGGCTCCTCCTGTGTTCCACACTGGACACCATCCTGCCAAGCCACGCCTTCCACCGGCCTTCAGTGAGGTGGGACTCTCCACACTCCGGTCTTTTTCTCCACCCCTCTTGCTACTGTCCATTGGCAAAGATCTCCGATGGCTGCACCATGCGTTCTGACCAGAGAGACAGACTGCAGCCACCTCCACAAAGCTTACGACTGCGAGGGAAGTGACTCCTCCATGGGTGACTGACTCTACCTTGCCTGAAGCCTCACAGGTGGGCTGTCCTGCTCATGCCTGGGCACAGGCTAAGCTAATCTGGGGAGAAATTTAGTTTATAGTTTAACTTGGAAGCAAGAACAATGATAGCCCCTCCCTAACACTAAAGCGCTCCTTGCTTGGGCCCCAGATGCCTGCACTGGGAATGGTGGGGCCAGTGTCCTGTCCATCTCATGCCCAGGCACAAGGAAGTGGGGCATGAAGCTGGTCCTCGCCACCAAAGCCAGGGAGACTCAATGGTCCTGAGGCTAAGCTTGGAGAAGTCAGCACATGACAGAAGTGGAAGCACTTCCCACAGGCTTCCCTTGGATGCAGTCCTCTCTCCCTGAGGGCATTCCAGGTAAACTGTTGTAAAGGAACAGACACGGAGACCAGAGCCTCATGTGGTGGGATGGGTGCTGGGGCGGGGGTTCCCAGCCTGAGTGAGGAAGGCCAGACGGATTCCGGGGTCTGCTCTGCTGGGGAGAGGCGGCCCCTCAGCCCCTTGCTTGAACTCCTTTTGACGAGGTCAGCTGCCTCCTAGAACAGGCTTTGGCAGCCTGAAAAAGCGTCCAGCACAGCCCTCAGACCACCCTCAGCCTTTCCCCAGACCCTGGGCTGCAGTAGCTGAGATAAATGCATAATATCGTTCATTAAACCTACAGAGAGAACTGTCTGACGCAGTTGCAAGAAGAGGATTTCACAGGGTGCTGCTTTGGGGAGGTAAGGGACTTACCTGAGCTTTCAGTGGGAAAAATGAGTCTCATTGAAGCTGCAATAGCACAATCAGAAGCCCTGAGGTCCGGTGCTGGCCAGCCCACGCCATGGACAACATAAGGACTATTGGAGAAGAGGAAGAGACGTGAACAGCATGCAGCTTCCCGCTCAGTCCTCAGACAGCCTCCAAAGCAGGCTCTGCCATTCCTGTTCCCATTTCACAGCTGAGGAAGTGAAGTAAAGGGGCTGTGGTTCAAGCTGGGCTGCCCGATGATGAGGTGCAGCCACTGAGGACTTCGTAAAAGTCACCCACTGTGGGAAGAGGGGTCACAGGGCATCATCTGTAGCATCTGGAAGGACCACCAGTGGCCCCACAGTCCCACAGCCGCTTCCCTGAGATCTTAGGCCTCAGATGCCTGCAAAATTCATTTCACACCCTGTCTCCTCCGTTATATTTCGATCCCCAAGACATGCTACATGTGCTAGTTGCCATTTCTAGCCTCAGCCTACTTTATGTAGGCGCAGAGTAAACGTTGGATGAATCACTACACATGTTCACTGAGCTTTATTTGAGAACTCTGACTGGTTGAAGTATTTACTACTCACTCGAGGAACTTGAAACAAAAAGCAACTACATGCCAGAGGTTCGGGCTGACAGCACCGTCTGCACCACGCTGGGCGAGCTCCCGTGTGCGGACACCGTCACTCCTCCGCTAGCTCACTCCTTCTTCCGTGTACTGGATTCTGTCAGCCGGGGTTCCCACATACCAGGCTCCGTGCAAGGTGCTGGGTACACAGAAGTGAATGCCGACAATGGTCATGATAACAGCGCTTACCATGTGTGATGCTCTAAGACTAACACACTTAACATCTAGACACTCACAAACATGCAGCTGTGCTCATTCAATCCCTTCACAGCCCCAAAGGCAGGCACCACGTTACCCATCTGACTGATGGTGGCAACTTGCTCGAGGTCACACACTAGTCAATGTCTCACGAGCTGGGGTTTCCTTCCTCACAGGGCTCACACGTCTACAGGGAAAATAAACAAAAAACACGAGAAATAAAAAATGGATATGAAGAGGACAGGCAGTTGCAGAAAGGGAGGTGGGGGGTGACATGCAAACCAGGAACTGAGTCATGGAAATGACCCTACAGTCCTATGGGAGAGTGCCCCTGTGCCCAGGCTGGAGGACAAGAAGTGGGAAGGAGTGAGGTGTGTCAAGGCAGGGAGAGGTCAGTCCCTGAGCCCAGGCTGGAGGACAAGGAGTGAGAAGGAGTGGGGTGTGTCAAAGCAGGGAGAGGTCAGTCCCTGAGCCCAGGCTGGAGGACAAGGAGCGGGAATGAGTGAGGGGTGTCAAAACAGGGAGTGGTCAGTCCCTGAGCCCAGGGTGGAGGACAAGGAGTGGGGTGTGTCAAAGCAGGGAGTGGTCAGTCCCATAGACGTGATGAGGAGCAGGGATGGCAGCACTTGAGACAGGAGACCAGCAAGGGAAAGAACAGGCCACACAGGAAGGCCCACGTGTGACTGGTGTCTTCACCATGAACCACCTTCTACCAGGCTTCCTTGACCACCTCACAAGCCTCCCTGAGGCCAGGGCCACATCCAGAAACTTCACAGAGAACTTCGCCCTTCACGCTGCTGTTTTAACTTAACAAGCTGTGGTGTGAAAGGGAACTCAGCAAAGCATTCGTGTAATTTCATTAACTTTCTTTCATCTTCTCAGCTGGGCATCTGCAGTTAATAATGTGCGTTTGAGGAAAGAAAAATAAAAGGCATCAAAGGCCAAGTTAGAGACAGGGCAGGGACGGGAGCTCTAGGCCAGTGGATTGTGTTTCTCTCGCCTGCATCCCCTTTGCTGCCCGCTCCTCACACACCTGCTTTGGGTTGGGGGCGTGACAGTCTCCTGCTGAGCCCCAACGCTGCTCCATTTTGGGTGGGACAAGTTCCTTCCCGGCTTGGAGGAATGGTCCACACACCAAGGTGTTTGGCAGCTACGTATAAACAGAACTTTCAGTGAAAGGCGGGAACGCTCATCCTGTCCCACTCCGTGTGTGACAACGTCTGGAGCCCTTTCCAGCAGCCTGGCCTCATCCGGGGGTGGCGGCACCTCTGGGATGCTCAGAGGTGGGCAGGCAGGTGTCATCTCACAGGTGCAGACGTCGAGGCTCTGGGGACAGTGACCAGCCAGCCCACACACGACGGTGGAGGGAAGATCGCAGCCATTTGTGGCCCACCTAGTTTTCTACCTGCCTCTGTTTCCCTGTATCCCCCCTTCCTCTGCTCCTCTGCAGGGCACGGAGCCCCTTCCACGTGCACAAGAGGTGTTGAGCAGGGCCGCGGCTGACAGAAGGCTGCCAGGTTGCTCCCTGTGGTGCAGTGGGCCTGGACTGCGGGGAGGACTGCAGCGTCTGCAGGTAGGGCACTTGCCACGAGCGCATCCTCTCCCGTTTGACCCTCCTCCCCCACATCTAGTTCTTCTCCTGTTGCCAGGGTCTACAGGTTGGTAAGGTCTGCCCCTGGCTGGAAGCCCTTCCTCGACCCCTATCGTCCTAGAAGCATGACCCTAGAGGGTCACTCCTGAGGGTGGCATTCAAGAACTTCCCAGCACCACAGATGCTCAACCTGTTTCCTCTCAGGGTCAAACCACGATGCTGACATATCACCTCACCCCAGTTATGATGGCTTCATCAGAAAGATATAAAATAACCAAGGGCACTCTTTACACTGTTGGTGGGAATGTAAACCAGTACAGCTACTGTGGAAAGCAGTGTGGAGGTTCCTCAAAAAACTACAAACAGAACTGAGGTAGGAGGTGGGACTGACTCCAGAAGTGGGGCTCGAACACCGGACCAGACTGGGGACTAGCTAAAACAGGGCTGGAGCAGAAGCAGCTTTCATTCAGACACACCCCCAGTGCCATGTGAGTTTACCATTGCCGTGGCAACACCAGGAGTTCCCGCTCCTTTCCAGGGCAATGACTCAGTGACCCCAAAGTTATCATCCCTTCCTTAGAGATTTCTGCATAAACTGCCCTTAATCTGCAGGAAATTAAATGTGGGTTTAAATATGACTACAAAACTGCCCTGAGCTGCTCTCCTCTTCCTACAGGGCAGAGAGGGTAGCTCTGCTCCATGGGGGCAGTCTCAGAACTGTAACACTGCCTCTTCAATAAAGCTGTTTTTGGTCGGGTGCAGTAGCTCACGCCTGCAATCCCAGCACTTTGGGAGGCTGAAGTGGGTGGATCACGAAGCCAGGAGTTCAAAACCATCCTGGCCAACACGCTGAAACCCCGTCTCCACTAAAAATACAAAAATCAGCTGGGCGTGGTGGTGTGTGCCTGTAATCCCAGCTACTTGGGAGGCTGAGGCAGGAGAATCGCTTCAATCCAGAAGGCAGAGATTGCAGTGAGCCGAGATCGCTCCACTGCACTCCAGCCTGGGTGACAGAGCAAGACTCCATCTCTAAATAAATAAATAAACAAAGCTGTTTTCTTACTCCTTTGGCTTGCCCTTGAATTCTTTCCTGGGCAAAGGCAAGAACCTTTGCGGACTAAGCTCCACTTTGGGGCTCACCTGCCCCACCTCAGAACTACCATAAGATCCAGCAATCCCACTCCTGGGCACTTATCCAAAGGAAAGGAATCGGTATATCAAACCGGTATCTGCAGCCCCATGTCTATTCACAATAGTCAAGATATGGAATCAACGTAGGTGTCCAACAGCAGATGGCTGGATAAAGAATGTGGTGTATACACACAGTGGAGTACCAGTCATCTGTTAAAAAAAAAAAAACGAAGTCCTGTCATTCATGGCAAAACGGATGGAACTGGAGGACATTATGATAAGTGAAATAAGCCAGGAACAGAAAGTTAAATACCGAATGTTCTCACTCATATGTGGAAACTTTAAAAAATGTTGATCTCATAGAAGTAATAAGTAGAACAGAGAATATTAGAGGCTGGGAAGGGGAGGGAGAGGGGACGGATAGGGAAAGATTTGTTAAGGGACATGGAATTACAGCTGGATGGGAAAATAAGTTCTGTGGTTCTTTGGCACTGTAGGGTGACTGTAGCTAATGATAATTCATAGTTTCAAATAGCTAGGAGAAATGATCGCGTTTGAGATGATGAATGTGTTCGCCACTCTGTTCTAATCCTCGATTCATTCTGTGTACTGCAGCACCCCTGTGAACTCCACGAATATGTGCCATTATGTGTCAATGAAAAAAAGTGATTGAGAACCCTGATGAGCATTGTTTATCTGCTGACATTTACCACGTTACAAATGAAAATGGAGAACAATTTAAAATCCTAAGTGTGTTCGTCTCTAGAGGGACAGGACTAATAGGACAGATGTATACGTGGAAGGGAGTTTATGAAGGAGTGTTGACTCACAGGATCGCAACGTGAAGTCCCACAGTAGGCTGCAAGCTGAGGAACAAGGACACCAGTCTGAGTCCCAAAACCTCAGAAGCAGGGAAGCCGACAGTGCAGCCCTCAGGCTGTGGCCAAAGGCCCAAGAGCCCCCAGCAAACCACTGGTGTAAATCCAAGAGTCCAAAAGCTGAAGAACTCGGAGTCCGATATCCAGGGGAAGGAGCATCCAGCATGGGAGAAAGATGAAGGCGGGAACACTCAGCCAGTCTAGTCCTTCTAAGGAAGGAGACCACTCCTACTCCTACTGCCCTCCTCCCCCCACCTTGCCTAGTTCACAAGACAGGAGGAAAGAGAGAGAGAAACAAAAGTAAGATAAATAGCCAGACAACCTTGGCACCACCACCCGGCCCTAGGAGTTAAACAAAGTAACAATAATAACATCAACCCCTGGCCTAAACTACTTGTGTTATCTTTAAATTCCAGACACTGTATGAAAAAAGCATTGTAAAACTTTTTGTTAGCTGATGCATGTAGCCCCCAGTCACGTTGCCCACACTTGCTTGATTTATCACGACCCTTTCACGTGGACCCCTTAAAGTTGTAAGCCTTTAAAAAGGCCAAGTATTTCTTTCTCAGGGAGCTTGGCTCTTAAGACGCGAGTCTGCCGACGCTCCCGGCTGAATAAAAAACCTCTTCCTTCTTTAATCCGGTGTCTGAGGAGTTTTGTCTGCGGCTCGTCCTGCTACACTTCTACACTCAGTCAGTCTAGTCCTTCCACATTTCTCTGCCTGCTTTTATCCCAGCCACACTGGCAGCTGATTAGCAGGTGCCCACCAGGTGGAGGGGGGTTGGCCTCTCCCAGTCCTGACTCTAATGTGAATCTCCCTTGGCAACACCCTCACAGACACACCCAGGAACAGTGCTCTGCGTCCTTCCATCCTATCAAGTTGACACTCAGTATTAACCATTATATTAAGTAATTAACTAGTGAAAACGAATTAATAATGAATCCATTAAGCTAACTAACATAATGGATTGTGTCATGTTCATAACACAGCACGTTCTGAAGATAACCATCTTTTCTTGGGAAGCTGGTGACGGGAGTAGCATTGTTGAAGTGTGTGGATGCTCTTGCTGCCTGGCTCATGGGAGACACGTCCCCGTGTGGAATTCTGCACTCAGTCTGAGTGACAGCACACGTCAGCTGCCTCTGCACACTTGTGAGGGTGGAGTGGAAAGGCACTCGATGCTTCAGCGGTACAGGGAAACCAGTTTGACCTAAGAGTCGAGCAGACTCAAGAGGGGGCCAGCACCACCTAAAAACCTTTAAGTCCTCTCAGCAGAAATCTTCATTCACAAGATGTTCTAGAAATACCTTATCCTAGTCTCCATATCATTTGTGGAAGGGAAAGTTTAGATTTTATTATTATTTTTAAAAATTTATTATAGATACATTTATTATTAAATTTTAGTCAATTTTATTAATCTTTTGATCATGTGATTTTTCTCTGTATTTTGTGAAATCCACAAAATGTATTCAGAATATATTTTCTTATATTTTCATCTAAAAAGTCTTGCAATATTTATAAAGTTTCTTGGTACACCTGAAAATAACCTTTGTGTATGACTTGAGGTAGAGCTCTAAAGGTATCTTTTTGACAAATGAAGAGCCAGCTGCCCAAACATTTATTTATTTATTTATTTTTTGAGACAGAGTCTCGCTCTGTCACCCAGGCTGGAGTGCAGTGGCCGGATCTCAGCTCACTGCAGCCTCCGCCTCCCGGGTTCACGCCATTCTCCTGCCTCAGCCTCCTGAGTAGCTGGGACTACAGGCGCCTGCCACCTCGCCCGGCTAGTTTTTTGTATTTTTTTAGTAGAGACGGGGTTTCACCGTGTTAGCCAGGATGGTCTCGATCTCCTGACCTCGTGATCCGCCCGTCTCGGCCTTCCAAAGTGCTGGGATTACAGGCTTGAGCCACCGCGCCCGGCCCCCAAACATTTATTTATTTCCTAATAGGCAAAGTGTTGGCACATGGGAGGGTCTTCTTTGGTGCTCTGTATTCTTTTCCATTGGTCTATTTGTCTCTTCTACAAAGATATCATGTGGCTGTGATTGCAACGGGTTTATCTGATGTGTTCATATCTGGGATGATGTATCCTGAACTTACTTTTTCTCCTTTCAAATTATCTTGGTTATTCTTGTCCTGTATTGCTTTTGGAGTCAGCCAGTCAAGTTTTAAAAAGCACGTAAACAAAGATGCATGTGAAGGTGCCCCCAGGGCTATCACGTGTGGGAACGGCATTGACTTCATGACCTCACTTGGGGAGACCTGATCGCTTTACCCCACAGGTCTCCCCACACCTCCCCTTTTATTGAGATCTTTAAAAGTATTCTGCACCGATCTTTTTATTTTTCTATAAAGCTGTTACACTTCTCTTACTTGGTGTATTCTTAGGTAACTGAGAACTTTGTTGATGTCAAATGAAATTGTTTGTTTTTTATAATTATGAATTCGGTACTGCTGACAGCTTTGTTTACTGGTCTTGTGTCCAGTTGAACTCTCTTATTTGTTATGACCTTTTAAAATGTAGATTTTCATAGTGTCTGTAAAGAATGATGGTTTCGTCTTATTCCTGACCCACCGTTCCACAGTTAGTTCATTTTCTTGCATTATTGCACAAGCCAGGAACTCTACCAGAGGTTGCGTAGAAAGGGTAGAGGGTGTATCTTTGCCTTGCTCCTACCTCCAAAAGAGAGTTTCTGAAGCTTCACTCTCACATGTGATGGCTGCTTTTTCTAGTCTATGATTTAGGTGCTGCTCTTGCATCAAGTTAGCCATGGGCTTTTTTTAATGAAGTCTCACTCTGTTGCCCAGGCTGGAGTGAAGCGGTGCAATCGTAGCTACTGCAGGCCTAAGTGCTCTTTATAACCCCCAAGTGCAGCAGTGGGGAGGAGACTCTGGTAATGCGCAGTTTGCTGGTGGCAGGACGGAGCCAGGAGCTCTGTGTGTGTCAGTAAGATGTTGGGGTGACAGTCACTGGGGGCAAAGCCATCACAGAGGCACTGACATGAGCTGTGTGACTGGGCAGTCTCTTCACCTCCATGGACCTCAGGATCCTCTCAGGTGTGAGGGTCGGTGGTCCCCGTGGCCTTCTGCCACATTCATTGGAATGCTACATGTCCAGAATACGCTATTTCCTGGGTGGGATAAAGGGAAGGAACTATACTTTGTGCGTATTTCACATGGAAGACAATAGCGATAATGCTTCAGTTAGTGCATTGGAGACGCCAGGTTGATTGTAAATGAAATTGTGCTGGAATCTCAGCTCTGCACCATAATTGCACTACGTCTTTTGAATGGAAATCACTTTATCAAAGTTGTGATTTAGCAAGGAGAGATTGCTAATGTTTTTTGCAATGGAGTCTGTGGCTTTATTACTTCATAGATTTCGTTACAAATGCATGCCAGCTGACCTGTCAAGTCATAAGGCCACAGTCACTCACCTGGCTGGTGTAGGGGAGTGTAGTTCTAACACTGCCGTTCCTGAGGTAAGGAGAAAGGGAAACCAGGAAAAGTTGCTTCTCTGTGAACAGCATGGCTGTGTCCAGGTTGCTGACCCCAAGGACGGTGGTTCCAGTGGACACAGTGAGCCAGGCTGTTGGGTTGCACAGCACGCACTGTGATAATGGGAGTTTCTTCCTCCTAGGACTCAGTGGGCCCAGGGCCCTCTGGAAGGACTCTCTGGACGCTGTCTTTCTGCTCTGTTGAGGGATACGGAGTTGGTGAACCACCCCCCATCCCTCTAGTCCTTACTCAATTTCCATCCAACACTATAGATGCAGCCTCATTATACAGATGGGGAAACAGAGACCCGGAGAGAGGTCTGGCCAGGCTGAGGCCCACAGTAAGTTCGTGATAAGGTAGGACCAGAGCCTGGGTCTCAGGCTTATGGTGCTCTCTGTGACCCCACTAGGTCAATCCTTCTGTACCCTACTTTAAGGGAAACAGGGTGGGGCTGTGCTCCCTGCCGCTCGGCCTGACCCTGTGAATGTGTGGCCTGAGAGCAGGACATGTGCACCAGAAGAGGTGATCCGGAGCTTGTGGTCCACTCTGAGCCTGTGTCCCCCACCCCGCAGGCAGGGCCACTGCTTCCTGATTAAAGGAAAGGTAAGTTACTTAGCACTCATTAATTCATGAAGTCAAAGGTAATCACGACCAGGTTGAACTTCCATCCAATCGACTTAAACACTCTCAGGTTTAAAAATCCATACGGAAGAATAATGCAAGAACATAATTTTTTAAAAAGAATGTGCAAACGTGGTCTAAAACTGCGAATTGTTCTTAATGTGTGCTGCGACTTTGGCCTCACTGTGGCTGCTCCCTGACCGACACTGAACAGCTGTGCGGCTCCCCGGCACTCGCTGAGGGTTCCTGCCTGTAACCCCTTTCCCTCCAGTCACGTCATTTTAGGAAGGGAAACTGCCCCCCATTCCCTGCCTCCCTGCTTCCTTTGTGGTCCTCGGGAAAAAGAAATTCCACGAAGAAACCAGTCCGTGCTGCTGAGATAAGGACAGAGTTTTCCCTGGAGGAGGCCACACTGGAGGGACCACGGAGGCAGTGGGGGCAGCGCACACCCTGCTCCAGTGTCTGGGTAACGGCCGCAGGGCGAGCTTGGGTTTTCCAGATCTGCTGAGCACTTTCTGTAAGTACATGACGCTTCAATGAAGCATTACGAAATTATACTATCAGAAGCCAAATTTGGTTTGTTTCCATTGGGTTTTCAAGGTCTATTTTATTCCTATCCTTTCCTTTTTCTTGACATTTTCTCCTCTTCTTTAACTCAAAAAACCTCTGTATGTTTGAAGGACTTTTAGGTCTCCAGGATAAAATGGGAATTGCTGCTTTGAGCTTTGTCCCTTCCTGCAGTGGGGCTCACGTCCCCTTTCAGAGACCCGCTTGGTAGTGTAGCAGGACGAGCCACAGACAAAACTCCTGAGACACCGGATTAAAGAAGGAAGAGGATTTTTATTCGGCCGGGAGCGTCGGCAGACTCGCGTCTTAAGAGCCGAGCTCCCCGAGAAAGAAATACTTGGCCTTTTTAAAGGCTTATAACTTTAAGGGGTCCACGTGAAAGGGTCGTGATAAATCGAGCAAGCGTGGGAAACGTGACTGGGGGCTACGTGCATCAGCTAACAAAACAGAAACTTTTACAATTTTTTTTTCATACAGTGTCTGGAATTTACAGATAACGCAAGTAGTTTAGGCCAGGGGTTGATGTTATTATTGTTACTTTGTTTAACTCCTAGGGCCGGGTGGTGGTGCCAAGGTTGTCCGGCTATTTAGCTTACTTTTGTTTCTTTCTCACTTTCCTCCTGTCTTGTGAACTAGGCAAGGTGGGGGCGGAGGGCAGCAGGAGTAGGAGTGGCTCCGTCCTTAGTCGAGGGCAGTTCTGGGAGTTCATCGTCAGCTTGGGCGGCCTTCCCTGCTTCATGAGCTGACCCGCCAGGGAGAGGATCTCACATGAACACACATCCTCGTCTCTGACACCCTGAGACCTTAAGCAGCAAGTGCAAAGGGAGGACGTCCCATGAGGTCTGGGCTGACGCTGTTCTCAGGTGGGAGGCTGCAGCTGTGCTCAAGCTCCCGCTCCTGGTGCCTGGCAGCTCAGACCACAGCTGCTTCTCTAGGATTTTCGCGCCCAACTCACACTCTCTCCATCCAAGACTCAAACAGTGTCTCCCCCTGGCCTTATGCCCGGTCACCCTCTTCTCTTCTGCGTCCAGCCTCAGTTGTTCCCCCTGACCCAGCCCCTGCCTCAGCCCAGGACCACCTGAAGCCTCTCCTCTGGGCGCCAGCACTTCCCTCCGTCATGGTCTGCACTCCTGCTTTTTCTCTCATGATTTCCCCTCCTGGCACTCCTCACCATCTCAGACAGCGTTCACTTTTGTTTTGCTGTGTTTTCTGGCTGCCCCGTATGTGTCGGAGCTCATGAGGGATATTGCATCCCTGTACCCAGGAGAGTATCTGGCAGAGAGCAGATGCTGAGCAAATAAGCAATACATGAGTAAGCAAGTGACCCAGAGAGTGCGGCAGCAGCCATGCCACGGCTTCCCATGTGGGTCCACTAGGAATCATTCTGCTCCATGGCCAAGGCCTCCCTTCCCTGTGCTGGTGTCCCCAGCTCCATGGCCAAAGCCTCCCTTCCCTGTGCTGGTGTCCCCAGCTCCAAGGCCAGGGTGTCCCCTCCCTGTGCTGGTGTCCCCAGCTCCAAGGCCAAAGCCTCCCCTCCCTGTGCTGGTGTCCCCAGCTCCATGGCCAAAGAGTTGCCTCCTGCTGAACGATTCTGAGATGCCTCAACACCATGCGGTTAATCCCAGAGGAAAGTTTCTCTGTTGGAATCAAGGCCCTGGCAGGAACTCAGAAGGGGGCCTTTGTCAGCTGCCCTCATCTCCCCTTGGCGAGAGAGCACATTAAAGGCCGAGAGTCCACCATGAGAGAAGCACTGGGCGACACATGTAACTGCTAAATGAGTCAGTGAACAATGAACGAACTCTGGATGGAGCATCCTTAGGGGCTGGCCCGGTGTCTGAATCTCCCTGCGCCATGAGCGCTGGGCCTCCTCTGACCTCCTCAGCCTCAGCAGCACCGGATCATGACATCCCGACTCCTTCCCAGCTCTCCCTGGGATAGTCTCTCAAACAATGAGTGCCAACAATCCTTGACTCCAGCTCTGTTTCTTGTGTAATTCAAAATAAGCACAACCCCTTAAAGTATATCTGATTATTGTCCCCATTTTAACACGAGGAAACAAGCACAGACAGGTTTAGTTACCTGTCCAGGGGCACACAGTGAGCACTGGCAGAGCTAACGTATTTTTCCCCAGTCTGACTCCAGGGCTGGGCCTCTAGCCAGGGTACCACACACACTGTGCAACACGATGGGGACAAGGGTCTCTTGTGCAATGTAAGGATGGGTGGCGTACCAGGCAAGGCCATGTGGGAAAGCCCCAGTTCAGTCAGGAGGCAACAGGAGTGAGGGGCCAGCAGGCCCAGAGTCTTTATCGTGGGAAGGAGCTGGGGAGGTGGAGTGAGCAGCTGAGCAGGCCTGGGGCTGGACATTGCAACAATTTTGGAGGGCTCTGAGCTGCAGGTGTGGCCTTTAGCTGTCTGGTTCCTGGCCCTGGGTGATTTAGGGTAGGAAAATACTGGCCTGGGAGTGCAAGAGCCCATATAGGAGGCGGCTGGAGCCATGGGCTTGGATTGGGTGGTTTGCACATGAAAGGTGTACACACCAGGGAGTCCCCAGGAATTAGCCCTAGGAGGGGCAGTCCCTTCTCTGGTCAGTGAAGCCCCAGGATGTCACAGCATCATAAAATACAGAAATTTTTAAAATGTGATTAATACAACATGGAGGAAGCATATGGGGTTTTGCGGATGCCGTTCAGACCTCACACTGGTCCAAGCCTTCTGCCTTCCTGGAACCTCACCTCCCCACCAGGTGACAATGGGCAGCAGAGACTGGGCCTTCGGGCACGCTTCTTCCCCCGCACCACTGACCCCACCAGAAAACAAGAAAACACCATTTGCTGTGTGACCTCTGGGAAGCGGAGGTTGTACTGTGGGAGCGGCGGCTCTGTTCCTGGGCTCCTTCTACTGGCAGCCCTCAGGCTCAGAGGCCACATGCCTCCCGTCTCCCATCTCCATACCTTCTCCTCTCATGATTTAAATGAGAGTATTATGCAAATGTAATGCAAAAATCGAGATCAACAAATCTGTTCCTATCCACACAGGCGGAGCTAATTTATGGAGCTCAGACTCAGTCTAGTTTCCTTCTTTGGGTAATGCTGTTTTTGAAATCCCAAAGTAACAGCAACCCCAAGATTTTCACAGACGTTTCCTTTGATGACTCCAAGCTCCCCAGACCTGGTGGAAACTCTGATGACTCCATGGCTAACGCTGCGATGTGAGTAAAACCCACCAGAAGCACCCTACACTCCACATGGGGAGAGCTGGGACCCATGCCCTACTGGCTAGAAAGGGGTCCATCCTGAGGGAACTGAGTCAACGAGGACGCCAGGGCTGAGCTGGGACCTGATGGGCACCTCGGACCTCCTGGGGGAGCATCTGAGCAAGGCTGGGATGAATGAGGAGACACCAGCAAAGAGGATGTTGAGAACAATTCCTGTGGAGAAAATGATGGACTCATTACCGCATTTGAAGTGGCCTGATCTCGAGGAAGCAGGGAGCAGACAGCATCTCTGTGCATCAGGTTTTCGTACTGACAGTGAAGCACCAAGGGGAAGCAAGCCTCATGCTGGGAGGACAAGGCTCTCGGCATTTCCTTATAGATTTATTTGCTCAGCGTGAGTGCCCTGTCAAGCCACCCAAGAGACAGAGCTTCCAGCTCAGGGACCATGGTTGACTCAGCACAGGCAGTCTCTGGAGGTGAGAGGGAACCAGGGGATGCCCTTCTGTCCCTGCTGGCCACGAGGGGTGGCAGTGTCCCAAGTGGGGGTACTTTATAAAGAGGTTGCTGGTTTTATTTTTCTCTAAATTATTTTTCGAGGAGCTTTTCCACAAGCCCAGGCCCTGGGTTCACACCATCACCGGGGCAGAAGCCTTATCCCTGCGTTGTCTGACGGGGTCTTTACACCTTCCTCGGTCACTGATGCCGGGTGCTATTGTTCGTGCTCAGCCCATATCTGGGCTGAGTCCCAAGCCTCATTCCATGGGCAGTGGCTCTGTCTCCAGGTGGGGCACGTGGAGGCCAAGTCCCAGGGCAGGGCCCACGGTGGGCCTGGTCTTGCTGGTGGTGAGTCCGCTGGGCCGGCTGAGAGAGACGAAAATGAGTGGGACAAGGAGCAAGACAGTGGGAGGATGGGCAGGAGCCAGGGGGGCCTCCTCAGGTAGAGATCTTGAGGGCCAGTTCTCACGCCACATCCCTCCACAAATCCGCCCACGGCTCCCGATGGCAACGCTCTCCAGGACCTGCCCTTTCAAACTCCAGGGCCAGCTCCAGATATCACCACACTGACCATCTAAAGGGAGCTCGGTGAGCAGTGAAGAAGTGCCTGTGACCCTGTGGGCTCAGGAGACCCCCATGTGGCTTTCCTGCTCCCTTCGGTAGAGGAGGCTCACACCTGTGGCTTGGCACCAATCTGTTTCCTGTGTCCCTCCTCACATCCCAGGCCCCTGGCCCTGGACAGAAGAGGTAGAGGCATGTCCTCTTTTCTGCTTTGACCCACTTCACAGAGAGGCGCCTCCCGCACGTGCCTGGCCCCACTGCTAACCCGCCAGATGCTGTCCTTGGAGTATGGGGGAATGTGCTTTGCTGCCATTTCTGAACCTGAAGAAGTTTATCTTTCCTCTGAGAGCCCTGATCTAGGTAGGCGAGCTCCTGTATACTTTAGTGCCATTTGTTCAAGCTCTAATTATGGAAGGGACTTTTAGTGAAAAGAACTTGGTGCTGAGGTGTAATTCTCTGAGCACACTGGACCTGAGAGCAGCCTTGCAGTTACAGGGTTTTCTGGCTCAAAGGAGCAAGTCCTTTCCAGTCATCTTGGAAGGGAAGAGTCTGTGTCTCGGTGATGGAGGGTGTCTTTGGGGATAAATGAGGTCCCTTTGTGCACGGCCTGCCCAGCAGAGGCCACAGGCCAGAGACATGCAGATCTTGGACACCTTCCCTCTTTGGGGTCAAGGTTGGGACCAGAGGAGATGCCAAGGCCAAGACTAAAGGCCCCCAAAGGTCTTCTGGGTGACTCCCCATCCAGGGCTGAAAGTCTCCCTGTGACCCTCTGGGAGGCTCTGCTTGTATCCCCAGGGCCAGGCACAGCCCCACACTCTCCTCCCCACACCAGTTCCTCTGCCACCCTCACGGGACCCGACCACTCCCTGCAGCTTGGGGACTCCAAAGCGCCCCCTTCCCTGAGTGACAGGAGGGGCCCCTGAGCCAGGGCCCTCCAACAGCCGTCCCGGGGCCTGAAGTCTGTGGAGGGGTCACGTCCTCACTCCTTCCTTTCTGCGTTCCCACTTCTCTGACGGAAGGGGTGGAGACCCTTTCCGGCTCTCCAGGTCTACCTCCCGACAGCCTTGGAGGGGCATCCTTGGGAGAGATTATGAATGGGATGGGGCGCTGCTGTCTTCGTGGAAACCCAGGCCTCCTCCTCAAAGACCCTATGATCCCGTGTCTGCCTTGTAGCTGCCCGTGTCCCCTCCCCACCAGGCTGTGTCCTCCTTGAGGGTAGGGGTCCCCCTTCAGCTCCTTTCTGGGACCCGGAGCTCACTTCAGGACTCAGCACGAAGTAGATGGCCTGAGATAAGCAGACAAGTAGATGGCACTGCTGCCAGGCCCACGGGGATCACAGGGCCGCCCACGTGCTCCACGAAGCACACAGGCACTGATGTGATGGCACGGCACCACCAGGGTCTTTCAGGAGGGGACTCAGAGTGCTGAGCTGCCTGTGGTCAGCCTGGGAGAAGGGGCCTGTCCTCGATGACAGTGGTTCGTGTGCACTGGCTGTTTCTGGAGTTAGCAGAAATAAATCCATGCTTTATGTAACAAACAGAGGCTCCCTGCTCTGGCCCAGGCTCAGGCCAGGGCTCTGAGATGCCAGGAGGGTGTAGAGAAGACAGGTGGCCCTTTGACCCCACAGTCAGGCAGCACCTGCCCACCCTGGCTGCTGCCACCAGCTGGTTCCAGCGTCTGCTGCTCAGTTAGTGTGTTTGCCAGCGCTCTTCAGTGTCAGCTTCGTGGCAGCCTCTGTCATTGAGAACAGTTTAACACAGGAGAAGGAAGTTGCAGAGGCCCTGCCCCGGTACAGGTCTGCCTTCCCCGCCAGCGTTACCCAGCGCGGCCGTGGGAACTGCAGGAACCAGGCTCCCGGGAGGACGCAGATGACCGACCTCTGCTGGGGCTTAAATGGGCTCCCCGGGGAAGGGCAGCTTTCTAGTACTTCCTTCTCCTGCAGCCCTCTCTTACCTTCCTGGGGCAGGGAACGGGTGCTGATGTGCTGAGATGGGGTTTTCTGCCTGTTAGAGTTGCTAGGGAAAACAACAGACTGTTTTAGCAGGGAAACAACATGCTTCATGGCACTAAATTGTGTTTTCAGGGGCTCCAGAAAGGTATCAGTCGTTACAAAATCATCGGGCCAATGCTCAGGACCCACCACTAAGGAATAAGCCCGCAGCTCTCCACAAGGGGGCGCAGCTAGCTTTCCTTTTCACCTCCAGAGGCTGAGGCATCTTGCTGGCTTCAGGCAGCCAGGCACCAGTTGGGGGCTGCAGTGCAGGGGCAGGCCTGGGGTCTGATTATCATGGGAGGAGAAGTGCATAGTGTATTGGTCCCCCCAGAGTGACGTTGGAGAGAAGCCCCAGTCTCTCCCTTGCCCCTTTATTCCCCACCAACCCAGCTGCCCTGGCAGAGGGACAAAGGCCTGGTGATGCCTCTGTCCTGGGGACAGTGAGATGGGCAGAGAGCCCAGTGGGTTTGTCACCACTGGGATCGGACACATGCAGAATCCCAGGTATCCAATAATAAGCATCACGAGCAGCAGGGGCTAAGGGGCGTTGGGTGTGTTTTTCTGTCCTAGTGTGTGTGGATTCCAAGGATCTTTCTTAAATTCTGGACACCTGCGGGGCCAGCGCTGTCACTTTCCACTTTTTCTGAGAGCAGAGACATGTGCACTCCTCCCTCCTCTCAGCCCCCCTCCCTTCTTCTTGCTCAGTGCTCCATGCTCCCGGACCCTTCGGTTCACCCCTCCTGGAGCTGCTGAAGGGTGGGGAGGCAGCTCTCGGGACAGAGGAGCAGGCAGGGAGGGTGGTCTCCCCTGTAGGCTGTTCTGAGGGGTGGATTCTTCTTGCTACTTCCTGGGAGACTGCATGCCCAAGGGAGCACAGCCGTGCCAGCCTCTCGTGACCCGTCTGAAGTCACAGCCAGCTCTGTAACCTGCCCCGTTGTCGTGAGGCTCTGTCCTTGCTTTGCTCCAACCACTCTGAGCCTGCCTGTCCTGCATGATGCACACAGCAGAGAAGCCAGGCACAGATGTTCCTCTCGGAGCTCTCAGTGACCGGCGGGGCAGGGCCCTTTAATCACACCATGAAAGACAGCAAGGACATGAGTCTCTGCTTAGTCATTATCTGGGTCTCTGTGGTCCAGCCGGGGCAGGAGTGGAGGCGGCATGTTCCCTGCTGCGGCCAAGCAAGGCTGCTGGGTCCCAGGTGCTGGCCTGCCAGGTGCTGTGGGGTCTGCCCCGTGCATCCCCTGCCGAGGCGCTCCCCAGGCCCCACTGGACCACGGCTAAGGCTGAGCTTTAATTCGTTTGTATACAAGCAGATTTCAGGTGTACTAACTGAACAAGATGCATGCTTTCAAAAATCAAGAGTGGCAACAGAAGAGCAAGGGGCCACGCCCCAAGGCCCGACCTGGACACCTCCCAGTAAGTGACAGTAACGCAGGAGACTTAAGGGTAGGAATTCAATGGACACATCCTTCAGCCAAGATGTGGCATTTCTGTCTATAATATGAACACATCCTTATATGACAGGGGTTAGTAAACATCCCTGATTCCTCAGGTGGGGACAGTCACACGCTTGCAGGAGGATTTTGCAATGGGGCTGAGCCCAGTAAGGCAACGACCTTGGAAGCTGCTGTTAGTCACCATCTGGGCAGGCAGCTACTACAACGTGCTGTGTTACCCCTCAGCTCTGGGGTCCTTTGAGCCCCGCAGGCGTGACTTTGCTGACCCTCTCTGGCACCAGGCTGTGGGTGTTCCCGGCCGTCAGAGCTGCCGGGGGACCCTGGAGACAGAGCAGCTTTCCCAGCTGTGTCATCATGGAGACAAGGAAGCCGAGGCCACTGTCCGCAGCTGGGGGCACAGTCAGGTGAGAATTTTAATTCCTTGAGCTTTTCCCCGCACTCTGGTCCTGAGCCAACCCTGCTGACTTGCTGTTGAGGTCCCCCCACCCCGATCACCTCAGTTTTTCTCCCGGCTGTGCTGGCGCCCTGAGACCAGTCACTGCTGCAGTGAGTCATAAGTGCCTCTGAGCACAGAGAGGACTTCCAAGCACAGTGAAGGGTCACCAGCAACTTTCAGGAAACAGAAAAATTGCTGGGGAATCAGTAGCATTCACGCCCTGTGGTTGAGAGGGAGGCTAGGGGCCACCCAAGGGGCTGGGAGACTTGGGGGTCCAGGCCCAGACAGAGCCTGTTCCCAGCCAAGAACCAGGGGTGGCACCCTTCTCCCCCCTCCCATGGAAACTGCATCCAAAGCAAGAAACTCCATCTGAGACCACACTGAACAAGAAAGGGCTGTTACATTCTATTTCGAAATGGCCCCTGGAGAAAGAAGGGAAGTAAATTGCACAAGTGGGCATCCATTTCCTTCTACCCGGCCATGGTCACTGTGGTGCTCAGCCAGGCTCCTGGTGACGTGAGGCACATCTCTCAGTTGGCAAAGCAGCCCACACACTCCCTCCATTGCACAGTCACCCAGGGCTGGGAGGAGCACTAGGCCCCTGAGCCCAGCCTCTCCAGGCACAGTGAGAAGCACTTAACATCTCTGACCACGTCTCGTCTTCTCTCCAGGATGCGCTCTAACAGCAGCACATGACCTGGTCAGATTCACAGTAAACAGTGTCTTCCGAGCTGAAAACAAACAAGTCGCACTTGACATTCCACATCAGCACCATCCCTCGCCTCAGCTGGGTGGAGGCTGGACTCCAGACAGCCGTGCCGCTCAGAGACAGCGAAGGCAGCGGCCAGCCCCTCTCCTGCCTGTGCACTCAGGGAATCTGCCGGTTGTGAACTGGCCTGGCCACAGAGGATGCCTTCCTCGGCTCTGACCATGGTGGAACGCCGGATCTCCTGGGATGGGTATTTCTCATGTCCTGGGAGGTCATGGGGCGTGAGCTGCACTGAGCAGCGGAGGGCCAGTGGGTTGAAGGCCTGCTCTTGATTTCACACACCTCTTCCAAGACTTTCAAAGTGCTCCTTTCTTTTCTTGTTTTAGTTTTTTGGGGGGACAGGGTCTCGGTATGTTGCCCAGGCCTCAAGCAGTCCTCAGCCTCAGTGTCCCGGGTAGCTGGGATTACAGGCTCAGGACATGTGCTCCAGCTCAAAGCACCCACTTTCTATCCCTGCCATGTTTCCAATGACAAACCAGGCAACTGAAGCAGATTCCGACAGGTGCCAGGCGTGAGCCCCATGCTGTGCCCCGCCCAGTGGATGGTGCCCCTGGCCCTGAGCCATTTGCCTGCCAGCAGACAAGCACCCAACAGCGTGGGTCAGTTCCGGGGTTCAAAGAGTCCATTTGTGTCCTGGACTTAGCTCCTCCCCAAAGGAGAATTCAAGTCAATTTTGGGGGTGCCAGGAGTTTATTCAGGGGTTGCTCTGTGAGTGGGTGCAGAGAGTGGGGAGGGAGGAAATCCGACCGGCAGAGCACTAAGAGCACGTCTCTGCTGAGGGCAGCTGGGCTCCAGCCCCGGGACCCCTGAGGAGCCGTGGGGTCACTCTCACTAGTGTTGTTTGACGGGCGGCGGGGGGAACTTGAGGACTCGTCCACCAGCCTCGCCCCACACTGTTTGAGGCCTCCTCCTGGGATCAACTCCCCAGCATGTCCAGTGCATCTGGCCCGTCCCCCTGAGACACCAGCAAGCTCCCTCCTGTGAGGTATGAGAGGGTGCCTGTGTCTGGGCAGGGACGCGGACAGGGACACTGCCAGCACCTGCCGGCAGATGTACCCATCATGCACCACGGCCCCAGGCCAGCAGAGGTATTTGTCACACATCACGTCCCCAGGCCCAGGCTTGCTAACTACTTCTCTGGTGCGAGGCCAAATGGTGCCCCGTGGGAAGGAAAAATGCCAGGCACACTTTGCCGAGAGCTGGCGCCCCACAACTGTGTGGGTACAGAGTGGGGAGAGAGCAGTACCCACTCACGAGGGGACCTCTAGGGTTGTCGTGACTGTGTGCAGCTTTTCCTTTCCTGCCCGTTTTAGAGCCTCCCCACACATGAGAACCCACCACCTTCCCTTTCCAATTGCCCCTGTGGGAGGGAGGAAACGAGGTGCAACATCAGGACCACCTCTCAGAATGGGACACACATGGTGGTCCCTTTGCGGGGTTCTCCTTCACGACTGGCCCATCAGTCGACCGTTGGATTCCTCTGCAGGAGTGCCTGGAGACTTGGTGCCGGGGCAGCCATTGTGTGTGCAATGAAGGCAGCACAGGGGCTGGCTCTCGGCTCTCCCTCCTCAGTGGGTGAAAGTAAACGGGGATGGAGTGGGGCTCGATGGCATAAGCCTCTCGCTGTGTCATCGCTCTTGAAATCCACACCCACTTGTCACTCAGCAGCTGGGGCTGGGATGGACAGGCCTGGCAGAAAGGCTCAGCATTGGGAGAAATGCGCTCCAGAGGTGCAGGGAGATGGAGGGAGAGACGCGCTCAGAGGTGCAGGGAGGCGGAGGTGGAGACGCGCTCAGAGGTGCAGGGAGACGGAGGGGTAGACGTTCTCAGAGGTGCAGGGAGGCGGAGGGGGAGACGTTCTCAGAGGTGCAGGGAGACGGAGGGGGAGACGTTCTCAGAGGTGCAGGGAGACGGAGGGAGAGACGCGCTCAGAGGTGCAGTGTCCACCCAGCAGAAGGGAGAGGATGAGCAGCCACAGAGCACCTACTGATTCCTAGCTCTGCTGAGACGGCCACAACATTTACAAAGATTTACCTGATCTAACTGCCATCTGGTTTCCAGTTGAGATGTCGGTAAAGTTCTTTTAGGCAGGTCACTTGGGGCAAAGTGGCGAAGTGGGCACTAAAGTAGTATTAGAACTTTTGTTCTGATTTTTTCGTGCGTTTTTTTGGACAGCACTGATCATTTCATTCATTTATATTTTCAGCAAAGGGCAGCTATTATTCAGCTTGCTCAGTACCCACCTTGTCCCATCTTTTCTGGAGCCAACGACACCTTTCTCTTTAAGGGAGGATCCTCTGAGCCCCGCGCTGGCCTCAGCCGGGGAAAGTGCTCTGCTACCCTCTCCAAGGACAATTGGTTCTTGGGAGGGTCTGCCCCACACGAGGCGAGCCATGAACTTCCTTGGGAATTTCTGAATTAGAACCAACAGCCAAGGCTCATGCATGCCTGGGGTGACCAAGGCCCGTTACAGACCTGGAGCCAGAGGACTGGCTGATTTACAACAGCAACAAAACTGCATCTGCACCAGCAGCTGCAACTGGAGTGACCCCCAGTTAAGTTTATGACAATTCTCAGTCCTGCTCCAAGAGCTGTGTCTCTTCTGTGAGGCCGAGTAGGTGAGCTGTGTGGGGATGCGGTGGGACTCACACCCCTGCCTCCTCAAGTCTGAGGGCCCTCATCTCTGCAATCCTCCAGGGATATGGTATTGCGTTTAGTTTGCTATTTTCAGAGGAAGACGCAGTTCCAGGGGCCTCTGCTTGGCCTTTCTGACCATAACAGCCCTCACTCTGTGGCCCAGAGAGCTAATGTGAGGATTCTGCCCGTTGCTGAATGTGTCAATTCAAGTAATGAATATGGGAACTGGGGAAATAACCACAGGGTGGACCCAGTGGGCCCTGCTATGCATCAAACCTCAGCCGAAACTCTGCTGACCCCCAAGGCCCCACCCCGACTGTGGACCAGTGACATCTGGGATTTCCAGGAGTTGAGGTCCGTTCAGAGCCAGTGTCCAGTAATGCTTGGAGAGTCTGATCAGTTCCCTTCCACAATGGAGACAGCAGCCACAGCGTCTTCAGGGAAGGCTGGGAGGAAGATGAAGCCTCTGTGGTTTCACCAGGTGGCAGCGTGGTGGGTGCTTCCTCCAGGGCTCTAGGTCTGTGACCCAGCTGAAGTCTGAGAATTGAGATGCTGCGACTCTCTATTGTGGGGACACGAGTCAGACTTTCACCTGTCAGGCTACAGCGTGGAGTACGAGTGGGACTTTACCTCGTCAGGCCCCCGGCGGGGAGCACGAGTCGGACTTCCCCTCGTCAAGCCCGCGGACTGGAGCGACTGGGACTTCCGCCCGTCGGACCCGCGGCGTGGGGCGCGAGTCGGACTTCCGCCCGTCAAGTCTACGGCCGGGGGCGCGAGTCGGACTTCCGCCCGTCAGGCCGGCGGCGGGGAGCGCGAGTCGGACTTCTGCCCCGTCAGGCCCGCGGCGGGGAGCGCGAGTCGGACTTCCGCCCGTCAGGCCCGCGGCGGGGAGCGCGAGTCGGACTTCCGCCCCGTCAGGCCCTTGGCGAGGCCTTGAGTCGGACTTCCGCCCGTCAGGCCCGGGGCGTGGGGCGCAAGTCGAACTTCCGCTCCTCAGGCCTAGGGCGTGGGGCACGAGTCGGACTTCCGCCCCTCAGGCCAGGCGTGGGGCGCAAGTCGAACTTCCGCTCCTCAGGTCTACGGCGTGGGGCGCGAGTCGGACTTCCGCCCGTCAGGCCTGTGCGGCGGGGAGCGCGAGTCGGACTTCCGCCCCGTCAGGCCCGCGGCTTGGAGCACGAGTTGGACTGCCGCCCGTCAGGTCTATGGCGTGGGGCGCGAGTGGGTCTTCCCCCCCTTAGGTCTGCGGCGTGGGGCGCGAGTCGGACTTCCACCCCCTCAGGCCCGTGCGGCGGGGAGCGCGAGTCGGACTTCCGCCCCGTCAGGCCCGTGCCGCGGGGGAGTGCGAGTCGGACTTCCGCCCGTCAGGCCCGGGGCGTGGGGCGCAAGTCGAACTTCCGCTCCTCAGGCCTAGGGCGTGGGGCACGAGTCGGACTTCCGCCCGTCAAGCCCGCAGCCTGGGGCACGAGTCGGACTTCCGCTCCTCAGGCCTACGGCGTGGACCTGTGGCCAATACATTGGCCAAAATGTTCCTGTTAAAACAGGTGGGGGAATGCCAGCTTTCTGCTCCAAACATCCGGGAACTTCTCCGTGCCTCCAAGTGGCCTGCAAGGCCCCGCCGGCCCTGCCCCATTCCCTCTCAACTGCGTCTTCCACAGCTCATGGCTCTCACTCGCCTCCCTGCTCCTGGAACGATCCAGGTGTGCTCCCACTTCAGGATTCCCTGTTTGGCTCCTCTCCCAGGCCCAGCTCGACTGGCCCTCGCCTGTCTCAGTGTCTGTGCAGGTGACAACTTCTTGGGAACGCCTTTCCTGGCCATACTTTGAACTTGCTTCCTGCTTTCACATTCTCTACACCTTTTCTGCTTTACTTTTCTTCAAAGCCCTTAGCATTGCCTTGCACACCACATGTTTTAATTATTTAGTTGTTTATTGCCTGTCTCCTCCCTCTAAAATTTTAGTCTCCATTGTGTAGGACATTTTCTGGCACACCCTCATAATTTTTGTGTTATGATTGAATGAATGACGTCAGCAATGCCGTTCTTTCCCTCAATTACTTTGCTTTGAGCTTGTGGCAATCTATAGAAGTTAGTTAATGGGCCTTACAATCTTGACTTGGAGAAAAGGATGCACAAGGTGTCATATGTCAACACAGCCAAATGCCAACACGGCCTCCTCCTTCCCCAGGTTACCAGGAAGAAGTCAGAGGACGCTGCTGCTCCTTGACCCACGTGCTTCCATGGGAGCTTGAGAAGCTGCTCCCCCTGGTGCTGCCCCGGGTGCTGCTTACCAGGAAACCCACGGCATCCGAAACGCTCCGCTGTGCTGGGTCTGTCCTGGGTCCTCCCTGCAGGTCAGATCCATGTAAGGAATGCTGGCGGGCACTGCAGTCTGGCAGGAGCTCACTGTGGGGAAGGAGAGGCTGGGCTGGATCCCAAGGCTGAGCTGTCAGGCTCTGCAGCCCTCCCGGTGCTCAGTTATCAGGCTCACTACCTCTCAAAGGCCTCTCTTCTCTACGTGGACGTTTGTCTGTCACAGCGGCAAGATTCTGACAATAAACTTGCTCTCCAAATTCCTAAAATAATTGGTTGCTCCAGTTTAGCCAGCTAAGACTTCCTTGGATAATGACCTAATCTAGAAAGATATTTAACAAATTCGTTTAAACTGGAAATTATTGACTCTACAGTTGACTCAGAAAAACCACATTCAATACACATTCGCAATATTCAGCAGCAGCTCAATACACATTGGCAATATTCAGCAGCAGCGCTGGGTCCTGAGGCTCCAGGGCAGTGCAGGAGCAGGGATTAGATGTCTGAGAGGTTTCATGGCGCTTCTCAGGGGAATACATGGGTTCTGGGTTCTTCTAAAGAACCTCCCTCCGTGCCAGCCATCACCTGGTCCCTGCTGGGGAAATAGTGGTCCAGGGAGCCCTCAACTGTAGGGAAATTACTGACCCTCCCAGTGTCACCGCATCTCCACTGGGTCTTCTTTTATTCCTTCTTTCCCCTAGAAAACACCTGACACACTCCTGCTCTGCCTGTCTGTCCCCTGCTGCAGCCAGACGGTGAGCACAAAAGAAGTCCAGTGTCTAGACTGTTTGCTGATTTGCAGAACCTGTTCTCTCGCAGAATCTGTTTTCCAATACAGATTTTCACGGTCCCCTAAAGAAACTTAAAATTCCATTCCCAGAATGACTTCATTTCCTGATACCCAGCCCAAATTCACTTGTGTTTGGAGCCAATGTGGCAACATAGCCACTTGGGTGGGGTGAACATCACAGCCCACAATTCTGCACTTCAGATTTGGGTTTATCTTAGGACTTAGTGCAACTTTGCATTTGGCAGAGGCCTTTCTCTTTTGTAGCCCTTGCCACCAACCTCATCATGTAATTACTTGTGAGAGCCTGCTTCATGCCTGTCTGCTCAGCAGATGAGAGACCTTGAGGCCTGGGAAGATCCCGCCCTCCCTGGCTCTGTATTCCGAGGTAGTGCATTGCCTAGTGGATGGGTAATTTTAGGTGTCAACTTGACTAAGCTGAGGGAAACCCAGAGAGCTGATACAACATGCTTTCTAAGCGTGTCTGAGAGGGAGGGTCCAGAAGAGATCAGCATTTGAATCAAGGGACTGAGCAGGGAAAATCCACGCTCCCCAAAGTGCTGAGGGCCCAGATAGAACAAAAAGGCAGAGGAAGGGTCAATTCTTTCCTTATTCTGGATCTGAGACATCCATCTTCTCCTGCCCCCAACCTCAGAACTCCAGGTTCTCAGGCCTTCGGACTCTGGGACGTACACCAGGAACTTCCCTGGTTCTCCAGCTTGTAGACGGCAGCAGGACTTCTCATCCTCTGTAACCACAGAAGCCAAGTCACATGAAACCCCCTCTCACCCCTCTCTGTGTACATCCTATGGGTTCTGTTTCTATGGAGAACTCTAATACAACTGGCAAAGACTAGCGTTCAGCAAGCGTTTTATTTCTGAATGACTGAGATGTTTGAGTGGCTTCCAAGCTGACATACCTGTGTTTCCATTAAAGCCATTGTTTCGAAGGTCGATGGCAACAAAAGGTTGAAACATGGCATAATCCGGGGTTGTTGATTTGAATTGTACCATGATGTGTTTAAATTTGTACTATGATAGGGATTTGTTGCAAGAAGTTAGGAATGCCGGCATCTAAAAGCAGGAAAAGCGTATTTTGTTGGGGAGGCCTGGAGCTCCCATCTCACACACAGGAGGGAAGACACAACTGGAAACAATTAAGCTGACGAATGAGATGTTGTTCCTGCCAGACGCAGCTCCTTGCCTTGTGTGTGCCTAACCTCACTTCATTCGACAGCAACGCAGGAGGAGGAAATCACCATTAACCGTGCTCTTTTATGTGCAGAAGCTGAGGCTTGGAAACTGAAAATGACACAGCTGTGAACGGTCTTGCTGGCATTGGAGCCAGGAGAGAAAATGCCCTTGGTAAAATCTCCCAACTGAATAGGGAAATGGGAATGCACCCTGCAGGGCCCACAGAGACAATGGCTGGAAACGTCACAGTCCTCGAGGGGGAGCTGTGTGGTGGCCAGGCTGTGGCCGTGAAGACACAGTGGTGTGGGAGGCTGGGGGCCGCTGGGGATCTGGCTGGAAGGTTTCCGTTAATAGCTGGAGCTCCAGAGCCTGTCCTGGAAGAAAGAAGTGGGCCTGGTCCTGGGAGGGTATGTAAACTGGCAAGAGCACGTCAGTGTGGAGCTCCGACGTCAGGACCCTGGATGCCTACAACAGACATCACACGAATGGGGCAAGAAGACCAAGCCCCCCCATGGTGCAGCTGCTCCACTGTGTGGGGGGAGCTGTGGTGAAACACAGGACTCGCTTAGAAAGATCCCGAGAGAGAATCCACCCACAGAAAACCTGGAGAGTATTCTGAAACTTCCTACAGGAAATCCAGGAGAAAGAGTCCTATTCTGTGATGGGAGGGGGTACCGGTCAGGGGCTGCGTCGGAAAAGCAGTCGTTGGAAAGGATGCACGGATTCTCGCTGGAGGTGCTGAGGCAGCCACAGAAGGTGGTGGGTGAGGGCCCTGGGGATTGGGTGGGGAATCTAGAGCTGGGACACCTGGATTTGATGGAAGGAGCGTTGCCTTGGGAGGTAAAGACACAGATTCGAGTCCAGGCCTGTAGCATCCTTCAGTCACCCTTAAGCCCTCTGAGTTTCTGCGTCTGTGAAATGAGCATAACGGTTCCCACCACACAGGGGCAGGGGCAGGGGCAGGACGCTGTGAGATTGTGAGGGCTGGAGTCCCTCATCGCATGGAGTCAGCAGCCGGCTGGGCTGAGGGAGGTGTTTCTGTCCTTTGGTGTCACAGGCTGGCTCTCGTGCGTCCTTCCTTCTGCTTCTCCCCACCTGCATCCACACAGAGAATACATGACCTCTATCGAATGCTTGCAAGGGGCCACTGTTCCCAGCATTTCACCTGTCAACGTCACTTAAGCCTTAAACAGCCTATGATGAGGTTCTGATAGTGTCTTCCTTGGCCTGCTGGAAGGCCCAGTGCCGAAGGACGACTGGGCACCCCGGCTCCTGGGACAGTCACAGGCTGTCACCTGGCCAGGCAGACCCCTTCCTGTCACTGGGCCTTCTGGTGCCCTGAGTCCCTACTGCTTTCTGCCACAGACTTGGGAGGGAGTGTGAGCTGCATCCAACAGGCTGCAGGAGGTCCCGACCTCTGAGCACCCAAGACCAGACAGAGGCAGTGCCTCGGCTGCAGTAAAGGCCTAGCGACCCAGGTGGGCATGGGGCACACGTTCCTACTTTGGCATTAGAGGTCATACCACTGCTTGTCTTTGCCATTCTACCCAGTGTCCTGGGAGGACTCGCTCCTCACGTGGGTCACATGTCTCCAGTCCATTAATTAGCCGGTTGGAAGTGAGTCCTGGTCCAACCCTGTGAGAAGCCAGGGGACTGGCCCCTCATTTCCTCGTGGACTCAGGGCCCCTCATCCTCGTGGACTCAGGGCCCCACACAATGACACGCCTGGCCTTCCTGGACCCATGCACTCACTCCAGAAGAAAGTTTGCTTTGAGCTCGCCTGGTGGATGGGATGCCGCTGAACATCTAACCATCTGTTGACATTTCCACCACCGGAAAATACCTCCAGGCAGCGCCCAGCCAGTGCTCCAAAGAGGTGCAGAATCTCTGAGAAATTATGTGGCCCGCAGTCATCAGTTAACAACATTTTTAGGACCTTGTTTTAGCCACCAGCTTGGAGAAGGCCGGGGTCCAGAATAAATCAAATCCTCAGAATTGTCAGACGGTGGCGGCTCGGTCAAACCTCGGTCAAAAGACGCTTTGGCCAAAGTCAACAGAGAGCGGCAGGGACTTGCTTTTGCTGGGCCCTCCGCAAGACCACACAGGGAGTAAAAAATGTTGCCTCCAACTTTCCCGTGAGGTGAGAATTCTTCTTATCCAGATGAGAAGGTGCAGGCCCAGGGCAGGTGTGGGTGGCCAGGCTGGGGATGGAGCCCTCACGCGGCCTCGAGATCAGCACCCAGGCGTCGGCTCTCTCCACGACACGCCGAAAGGGCTCCACGCCTGTGCTGGTGTTTTCATAGGAACTCTTGTGTGTTTGTTTCCCCGCTCAGACTTAGGTCAAATGGTCTATTAATTACGGGACATTTAGTCACTCCTGACACCAGCGTGTGTGGTTCAAGCAGCCCAAGGGGAAGAGACAAGGCCTCCTTTATGCAGACTCCGCAGTCTTCAGAGGACTGGACACAGCCCTGGTCTGCTGCTGTCTGCTGTGCCTTTTGCTCCCTAGGTTTCATTCCTTGGTCTGTACCTTGAATATAATAAGATCCATTTGCACATTTTGCTCTTATGCCTGACACCAAAGGAAGAGAAGATAGTAAGTTTAAAGCTCCCAACATTTTTCATGTTCTGAGCCTTAGGTCTCCCACATGGTAGAGAATCAACAAATATCAGAGGACCCCAGACCTGGCCCGAGATGAAACAGCTTTGAGGCTTCCAGGGATCCCTCAGAAGGCTGCACCCAGGCCAGCCACATGTGAAAACATGGTGGCTCTTTTCTTCTCTGCTCACTGTGGTTTTATCAGAGCTCTAAACTGGTTTATTCCATGACATGGAGGGGTTCTCTCCTATGTCTCTGCTTGTCCAGTGTGTGACAAGAGTTGAGAAGTGGGGAGACACAGGAGGCACACTGAATGCAGGTGGTCTCACCCGCCTCACTCAGGATGTACGTCTTGCCTGGCTAGGCTTGGCCTCCTGTGCACTGTGTGCCCCTCTAAATGAAGCATGACCCTTGTTCCCCCACCTAATTGGTGGTTCTCTGCCCCCATAAGCTCAGCCAGCTGCTTCCCTGACACATGCAGGTCCCAGGCTGGAGGAGACGGAGCAACAAGGCCGAGTGGGGATGAACACTGGCTTTCTGGTGCACTTTTGCCTCATGCAAATGCTTCTCTATCCTTTACGATTGAGATCCTGGAGCAGGGAATCACCTAGTCTTAATGACCATAAAGTGGAGAAGGAGCAGGGAGAGGTTGGGACCATTGTTGCAAGCTCTTGGTGTCCCTGACAGAGTGAGAGAGGTGGGACACTCGCCTGGGCTGGGCCTGAGGATGCTGCTTTCTCCTCTGCCTGCCTGGGGCCCAGCAGGGGTCATGGGACCCAGGACTGTCTCTGCAGCTCTAGTTGTAAACATCCAGGAGCAGCTGTGACCTAGAAGTCATTCGGAACTCAGCACAGAGGCCTCCAGAAGTCCTGGCTTTCAGAAAAGGACAGGTGCTTACTCTCCCAGTGGCTGGCTGTTAAAACAGACTTTTTTTTCTATAGCCAACATCATAACAAATGAGGAAATACTCAATAACTCCCCCTAAAATGAGGAGAAATGGAAGGTTTCTGGGTTTGTTTTCGTCTCTTCCAGTCAGCACTGGGCTGGGAGGTTCCAGTCAGTGCAAAGAGATGAGGAAAAGAAAAGTACAAATATTGGAAAGAAATCAGTAAAATTACCCTCATTTACAGGTGAAATGAGATGGTAAATCCTAAGGGATCCACAAAAAATCAGCTTGAACCAATAAGTGAATTTTGCGACATCACAGGACACCAAGTCAATATACAAAGATCGTTGTATTTCTATATACTACTGATGAATAATTTAAAATGAAGTTAAAAATACTATCTATAATAGTAAAATCAAATACTTGGGGATAAATTTCACAATATATGTGCAAAACCTCTACACCAAAAATTATCTGAGGGATACATCTCTAAATATACCATGTCTACTTCTTCACAAGTTGATCTCATCATTCCATGAAATCTCAGTTGGAGTCCCTGTGGACTTTTCCTCTAAATTAACAAGATGATTTAGAAGTTCATAGAGAAGTGAAGGTCTAAGGGCAGCCACAGCCATCTGGGAAGGACCAGCACCATCCGAAGAGTTGGCAAGATTGGTGACGGAGCTGCCGTGTTCATGGCAGATCTCGCAGCAGTAAGGCCATAAAGAAATAGGTCACTGGAATAGGGCAGAGAGTCCAGAAGTAGGCTGACAGGCACCATCCCATGGTTTTCAACACGCGGGCCAAAGCCGCAGGGGGAAAAATGGAGCCGAAATAACTGGGTATCAGGCCAGGCACAGTGGGGCTCATGCCTGTGGTCCCAGCAGTTCGGGATGCCAAGGTGGGAGGATTGCTTGGGCCCAGAAGTTTGGGACCAGCGTGGGCAATGTCATAAGACTCTGTGTCTTTACACAGAGACATAGGCCAGGCATGGAGGTGCACGCGGAGGCAGAGGGATCCCTTGAGCCCAGGAGTTTGAGGCTGCAGTAAGCTGTGATCACAGCTTGGGCAATAGAGTGAGATCCTGTCTCTAAAATATAAAATATATAAATAAAAAAATCTGGATATCCATATGGACAGAAAAAAGAATCTTGACTCCCCCTTCTCATACCTTTGAAACTGAGAGGTTAGGCAAGGGTTTCATAGAGAAGACACAAGCCATAAACTAGAAGATTGATAAATTGGAGTGTAACGTATGAGGGCAACGAGAGTGACTTCAAGCTGGAGAAACCTGGCCAGGTAACCGAGGTCAACATCGGCAGTGAGCCGGGCCGAGGCGGCCCCTGACGTCGTGGGATGGGAAGCGCCTCGCTCTGCTCTTCCTCCATGAAGCTCACAGTCAGAATCTGGACATGAAAAACAGCCTTCATACGAATCCCAACAGACAGACACCAAATACCTGAGCCCGACTTCTCAGAACTTTCAAGATCGTAGAAAACAGGGAAGGTCTGAGAAACTGTCACAGCCAAGAGAGGCCTAGGGAGACGTGACGAGCAAATGTCACACGGGATCCTGGACGGGATCCTGGCCCGGAAAACGGCCACCCGAGGAACACGGAGGAAACCAAATGAACTGTGGGTTTGAGTTAATGATTATGTAGCAACGTTTGTTCACTAATTCTGGCAAATGTACCATACTGATGTAAGGCATTAATAATAAGGAAACCGTATGAAGTACATGGGAACTCGGCACTCTCTTTATAACAATTCTGTGAACTTGAAATGGCTCTAAAATAAAAACTTCATTTTAAAAAACCAGCCACAGGGGAAGGAGGGAGATTGATAAACTGGACTTCAAGAAAATGAGAAGTCATTGGGTGAAAATGCACACAGCAGGTACACCTGATGAAAGACTTGCATGAAGAATTTACCAGCAGCTCTGGAAACCCACCAACAAACAGATTCTACCTGATTCTAAAAAATGGATAACAGCCTTGGGCAAACACTTCGGAAGATACACAAACACTGACGAGTTTGAGGAAGCTGCTCAGCCTCGTAGTGATCAGGACGAGTTTGAGAGAAGGTGCTCAGCCTCGTAGTGATCAGGATGAGTTTGAGGGAAGGTGCTCAGCCTCATAGTGATCAGGACGTGGAACTGGAATTATCCGTGGCAGCCCCTGCATGCCCACCGGGGTGGAGGCGGAAAGGCCGACAACACGACAGTGAGGTTTATGCCGGGGAACTGGATCCTCGTCGCCTCTGGGGGGCCTGGAATGTGGCCTCCACTTAGGACAATGGCTTGGAAATGCCTTAAATTCCATGTATTTCTACATCCTAGTGATGCTGCTCACCATGGGGGTAAGCACTCCTGAGCTGGGGATGCCACTGGGTCCTCGGTGCCCATTCATTTCATGCGACAGGAGACTGAGGTCTAGAGGGAGGCAACAGCCAAGGATGCCCTGGATCCAACACCTCACACAAGGCACCGTGGCTGCCTCCTTCTCTGGCTCCCCCATCTTCCCTCCTTCTTCTCCCCCTTGTCCCCCTTCTCCCTCTCCCACCCCTCCTCCTCCTCTCCCTCCTCCTCCTCATCCGTTCTCCTCCTTGTCCCTCTCTTCCTCATCCCCCTCCTTGTCATTCTCCTCCTCCTCCTAGTCCTCCTTCTCCTCCTCCTTATCCCTCTCCTCCCCGTTCTCTTCCTTGTCCTCATTCTCCTCCTCCCCGACTCTCCTTCTTCACCTCCTCCTTGTCCTCCTTCTCCCTCTCCTCCTCCTCATCCTCCTCCTTGTCCTCTTCTTCCTCCTCCTCATCCCTCTCCTCCTCCTAATTCTCCTCATCTCCCTCCTGCTTGTCCTCCTTGTCTTCCTTTTCTTCATCCTCTTCTGTCCCAGTGCTTTCAAACTCTGGCTCTCCAACGACATGGAAGAGTTAAACGGAGGAACGCCAGCTCAGCCAAGCCCCAGAGACTCCTACTTGATATGGGCAGTTTAAAACCACTTTTCCATTAAATTTTTCTGTGACAACTCTTTTCGTGGAGAATGAAAAGACTCTCGTTAAGTGTTGCTGTTCAGAAGTGTTGGCGGTCGTTGCTAACACGAGATCCAACAAGGTAAATGCCAGGAGCCATCTGCAAGGGGTAATACCTCATGCTGCTTTTGCCTAAATGATGCTGCATCCCTTTATCTCTCTGCTGCCGGCCTTCGGTGCTGGGGGCCTGTGCCGCCCAGTGACTGGTTAAATCAGCTTGGGGAAGGGCTCTGTTGAGGCTCTGTCCTGCTTAGCAGGGGAAACTTCAGAGTCTCAGCATCCTGGTCATGGAATGCTATGTTAGCTCTTTCCGAAGTTTGAGACTGAGACGGGCAGAGCATTTTAAAGACACGCTGCATCTAGCCTCCCATGACAGAGCCTCGTGGGAAGGGGAAGGGTGGTGAGCAGGGTCGTGGGGATTTTCTATCCTGGGCCTTCCATGTTGGGGCTTCTTGGAGACAGGGGAGGGCCACAGCCTCAGTGACTGGCCATTGGCCAAAATACTTACTAAAATGCCCTTCTCCAGAGCTGGGGCCAGCCCAGGTTGAGGACCTGACCCTCTGAGTCTGCGGGGCCCACCTGCTCCTCCTCAGTGGCTCCTGCTGGACAGGGAACAGTCTAGCACCAGGTGAACCATCCCTGACTCTCCTCAGGGAGAGATGAGGGAGGAGGGCGCATGTCTGAGAGGCCAAGGTAAGAGCCCACGGCCCTGCGGGTCTTCCAACATTTCCAGCCGTAATGGCCATGATCACCACGGTCTGGACTGTCTGAAGGTCTTTTCACAGGCTCGGCTTGGCTGGAATCTGACCTGTGAAGCCTTTGGGTCAGTCGCAGGAACTACCAAGCACCTGCCACGCCTGAAAGAGCTGGACTCGGGAGGCACAGGGCCTGCCTGGTGTCAGGTGCTGAGGAAGGGATGAAATGCACCCCTCTGTTTTGTCGCTTTCTCACGGCCTCTCTGGCCACCCTGTCTGCCTGTGTCTGTCCTACCCAGCCCTTCTCTGACCAGCCGTCCTGGTGCTTTGTCTCTGCTCACCCTGGGCTCGCGACTGTAAACAACAGGAGGTTCCATCCCAAGTGAGCTGTGCCATTGTGACCGAAGGTCTCAGGGAGCAGAATAAGTCTGGGTGGGTTGAGCTGGGAGTTTCGAAGCTGCAGGAAGCTGGGATCGCAGCCTCATGGTGTGGAGAGAAGCCTTCTCTCAGCTCCGTGGGGAAGCCCCTTGTTGACTCTAGGCACAGGGGATCGTTCCGCTGCCTCTCCCAGCAGCAGGCTCCCAGGAGGCAGTGCCGTCACGGGGCCCCGCTGGCAGAAGCCTGAAAAGTCCATCAGGGAAACCTCCAAGGTAGTGTCTAACACCAGTCCTCGAGGCAGCTGCTGCTCCAGCTGTGCTCACCTGGAGTGGCGGCGCAAACGGCACCCAGTGTGGGAGAGGTCGAGGCAGAGCCTCTGCCCCATCCTAGACCAGCAGACAACAGCTCACACCAGCTGCCCAGAGGCATGGCCCCCCTGCCGGGCTTTAGCAGGTCTCCGCTTGCTCTCAAGACCCTCTCTTCCCATCTCAGGGCCCTCCCTTCTGTGACAGGAGGACCAGCAGGTGTGCTCTGAGCCCGGCTGAGGCCCAACCTCCTCCACCTTAACCCTGAGAATCTTCTCCAGCTGCCCTCCCAGCTCCTGACCACACAGGGGCTTTGCTCCCACACCAGCCTCTTTGGGGAAAGTGCGGGGAGGGGCCTGCTCCAGGCTCTGGGACATGTGGCTTGGGCCATAGCCTGTGTCCAAGGAGAAGAAACCCTGAAGGTGGGTTCCCACCAGGTGTGCACACCCTAATCCACGCCCCCGGGGTACGTTGCCTTCCAAGCAAGAGGTGCTCTGTGGACGGAGTCGGGACAAGTGTCTAGAGATTAGGAGTTGCTCGGGGTGGGCCCTTATGAGAGGGAGGCAGCAAGTTCAGAGAGGCCACGGGACAACAGCAGCTCAGACAAAGCAGAGGCCGTGCAGCTGTCCTGGGTGCCGAGCAGCTGCAGAGGCCGGCAGAGGCACGGAGCAGGTGTTTTCCTGCAGCCTCCAGAGGGACCAGCCCTGCCGACGCCCTGGCTTTGGCCCAGTGAAACTCATTTCGGACTTCTGACCTCCAGCATCACAAGAGAAGAAATCTGTGCCGGTTTAAACCACGAAATTTGTGGCATCTGTTTCAGCAGCAGTGGGAGAGGGCAAATGCTCTCCAGCTTGGCACTCGCAGCCCAGCTCAAAAGAGGCAGGACTTTTATCAATTCGTCTCTGGAGGTGGGTGACCAGCAGGTGGGACAAGTGCATGCACAATCCAATGTCAGACGATGGCACTGAGTCGCTGTGCCCACCATAAACACGTGTGTGTGACTCAGATGATGGCACGGAGTCGCTGTGCCCACTGTAAACACGTGTGTGTGACTCAGATGATGGTACAGGGTCACTGTGCCCACCGTAAACACCTGTGTGTGACTCAGACGATGGCACCGAGTCACTGTGCCCACCATAAACACCTGTGTGTGACTCAGACGATGGCACCGAGTCGCTGTGCCCACCATAAACATGTGTGTGACTCAATGGCACCGAGTCCCTGTGCCCACCATAAACATGTGTGTGTGACTGGATCTCAGACGATGGCACCGAGTCTCTGTGCCCATCGTAAGCACCTGTGTGTGACTGGGTCTTAGACGATGACACTGAGTCGCTGTGCCCACCATAAACACGTGTGTAACTGTGTCTCAGACGATGGCGTGGAGTCGCTGTGCCCACCATAAACACGTGTGTGTGACTCAGACGATGGCACTGAGTCGCTGTGCCCACCATAAACACGTGTGTAACTGGGTCTCAGACAATGGCACGGAGTCGCTGTGCCCACTATAAACACGTGTGTGTGACTCAGACGACGGCACCGAGTCGCTGTGCCCATCGTAAGCGCCTGTGTGTGACTGGATCTCAGACAATGGCACCGAGTCGCTGTGCCCACCGTAAGCACCTGTGTGTGACTGGGTCTCCATCTCCCGGGGCTGCCACCTGACCCCAGGCAGCCAGAGCTTTCCTCGCCCAGTTCTATGGGAGGCCCAAGGCAGCTGTGGGCACCTGTGTGACCGCCACGTCTTGAGGGAAAACGTGTCAGCCACGAAGCATCCCCAATGGCAAAGCCCCTTCCAGGACTTTCAACAAGCCAGAGCGTGTCTTCTTTCTCGCCGGGTATCTAAGTATTAACTGCTCCAGTAGGGACTGTTTTGATAGCAGAAATTACAAGTTTAGATTCATTCGATCAATTATACCTTTGCCTCTGTGACAGCCACCGTGTGTGGGTTCTGCCTTACAGAGCCGGCGCCTGACCAATACTCCAGGTGTGAACTGAGTCTTTCTCTGGACCAAGTGCGCACACCTGCGGTGTGAGGCGTCCCAGCACCTGCTCAGGAAGGCGGCAGGACCACACCTCCGGGGTTCCGAACACATGCAGATTCTCCTCTGCCCTCCACCCTCGGGGAACGTTTCCTGCACATTTATAGGGTTTGACTACATGATGTTGAGAAGCTATTTTTATCCAGGAAAGGACATGTGTGGATAAGACTATTTTTAAGCACCGCAGTTCTGAATGCAACTATGCAGAGGTTTACAACCCCCCATAACAGGCTCTGTCGCACTGAAACGAATTTTTAGGCTGAACTCTATAATCTGCGGAAACAAATGCCCATAAAAATGTAGCAAAGAGCGCTTGCATCAATGTGCTTAAAATTGGAGTCCAATTAAGAGCTAATGAAATGCTAACAAACCTTGAATTATCAGGAAGCAAGGAAATGGTGGTGTGGTTTTCCTCGTCAGAAAAGAAGCAGGCTTTCTGGAGAGCACGGACGGTGGGTCCTGCCTGCAAGTGTGCTGCTGGGGCCAGGCATACCCCTGCATCTCTGAGTTTGGGGCAATGGCTGTGCAGGAGAAATGATCCTGGAAGAGCAGGCACAGGTGGGCAGCTCTGAGCAGCACCACAGGCTCCCACCACGACTCTGCAGGCAGAGACCCTCAACTCTCGGTACGGATGAGCTGGCGCTGAGCTGCGGGGGCAGGCGGGCTAGGTGTGGCTCTTCCCAAACAAGAACTGGCCGTGATTTAAAAAACAACAGTTTGTTCATCCACTCAATTCATCCGCATGTTTACTGAGCAGCCCCCGTGGGCAGGTGTTATTCCTGCACCACATAACCCGCGACGGCCTTCCTGTAGCTTAGGTTCCAGTGGGGAGCAGACAGCAAATTACCTTGTAAGTAAGATCACTACAGACATGGTGAAGACTGCAAAGCCGGTGGGGAGCTAGAGGCCGGTGGGGGCGCAGGAGGGGCTTTCACTCTCTGGTGGGTCCTCGGGATCAGTCTCGGCAGAGGATAGGAAGGGGGAAGCCGGGTGTAGATCTGGGGAAAGCGCGTTCAGCCGTGGGTGCCGTGTGCAAAGGCCCAGAGGCGGCAGCTTCCTGGGGAGTGTGAGGCACATGCCGTGACCACAACCTCTGACTTCGCCAAGGAATTCAAATAAATAACATTTACTCAGAGCCATTTCTTGAGCACCCACTACAAGCTCATGCACTTTCTATCCATTTAGAGAATTGGACATAATTCTTCCCTCGTCACCCCCAGCCTCATGGAGAGAGTGCTGTCGGCCCCTTGTGCAGACAACGAGTCCAGAGTTCTGCGAGTGGATGTGACTGTCCAGGTTTGTCCAGGAGTGTGTCTCTGAGAGGGGTCCTGAGCAGGAGGCGGGCCCAGCCACCAGCGACTGCTCCTGGGTGGGCCGCTCCCCGGGTCCGACTCAGGTTGTCGTACATGTGGGAGCTGACAGGCTCTGCTGCTCATGGCTCCTCCCTGGAGAGCAGCCACTATCAGGCATAAGGCAGGGGCTGTGGTTGCTTCGCAGATGAGGGAGGCTGGGTCCCTGCCCTCACTGGGCTTACCATCTAGGTACGGAGCAGAGTAACATAAGGTGAAGTCAGAAAAGAATCATAAGAAAAGAAAGTCCACACCCCGGAAGGATCTGAGGCAGAAGGAAGGTCTTACCAAACCACCTGAGAGGAGGCCTGGGCACCCTGGGGGGCGGTGCCCCCACTTCAAGGCCCCCCAGAAGGTGCTTGGCTCTCCAGATGACCCCAGCACTGGGGAGACCCGCTGTGCTTTCCCGGCAGCATGCACCCCCTCAGTGTGGGTGTTGTGGTGCCACAGGGAAGGGTGTTTCTTCCAGCCTGGTTCTCAGGACGGGCTGCTGGCTGGAACCAACCTCATCTCTATCTGAGCCGTCAACCGCCGGAACCGGCATTCTCTCTGTCTGACAGGTCTTCCTCCTTCTTTACATCCCAGAAATGGTGAAAATACACAGTTCCTCAGGAGGCCCTGACAGGGGAGCAGCGTGCTGCTGCCGAAGGTGAACTCAGGGGTCTCAGGGGAGGCGGTGGATCTCCCTGGGCATCCGTCACCCTGGGACTGGGGACTGGGTGTAGTGGAAGAAGGTGACACCAGGCAGACACCAAGAGCGGGGGAGCTGCAGGCCGGTATCAGGGCCTGTGTCAGAGCCCGTGTCAGAGCAGAGTGGCCCCTGAGCGGGAGGGAGCCGGAGCTCACTGCTGGAGGAGGACCTGCGTGTGAGGACGTGCGTCTGAGGCCTGCAGAGAAGCCAGGTGAGACACTGCTGTGCTTCTCTGGGCCACGACCCCTCATGGCTGCATCCCGTCACCGGAGCTCCTGTGCCTCACCCACCCTTGATCATAGAAGACAGTCTGCATGTCCTCAGCTCTGTCCTCCAACCGGCTGCCCTCCCTGGCTGCTCCACAAACTGCACATGCCCTGAGTCAGCCCTGGGGCCTCATGGACCCTCCCCTGCTCATGCATCCCAGCAGCGCGCAAACTGTCCCTGTCGGCTCCCACTGAAATGCTACAAGCTCTCAGGGCAGCTCCGCCTGGCAGGTTCGGAAGGGATGGGGTTCTGTGCCCTTTTCCTTCTTGCTTCCGACCTTCACCTGGGGCTCTAACACCAAGAGTGTGCCAGACAGACGTGACCACAGCGACAGGAGCCTGGGCAAGGGCGGCTGTCCCCTGCTGCAGAGACGGACGTCAGTGTCCATGGAAACAACGCGGCGCAGGGAGCGGCAGGTCTGGTGTGAAAGCTACTCGCACTTCCCGCCTGGGCAAGAGTGGGAACTCGGCAGGCAGAGAGCTGGTGGAGCTTTCCACGGAAAACCACCACCTTCAAAGAGCCCGGCCTCCCTCTGACGAGCCGCTTCTTTCCAATCAGATGCATTACTGACGAGGCAGCCTCCTCTGCCTGTCTCATCAGAGCACCTGGTAATTTATACTTGTGGTTTTGGCCTTGATCAATAAACGCAACGGAGAGGACACACCGTCGATTTCTACAGGAGGGGCAGAAGCACACAGGCCGGTGTGCAGAGCTTCATTTGGGCTCTTCGGAAGGGAAGCAAACCCAGCAGAGGAAATGTCGGCCCACTGAAAGGGCAGCAGTTTCCCTTTCCCCGTGGGATTCGTGTTAGCAAGTTTGCAAGTGGAAAATGCATTTGGAACTGCCAGTCCCCTACAGCCCTCACAGGGAGGTGCGATGTTAATCCTGTCACTATTTTAAAACTGGTCTCAGAGTTGGGAGTAACTGAAATCGTCTGGGGCTTAATTTTGCATGAGGCCATAGCAAAGCATGACAGAAGGGAAAAAAGAAAATGCTGGCAAAGGAGAAACGGCCCTAAGAGGGCAGCCGGATCGCTGGCTGGGTCAGAGCAGATGAGCCGGGACTGAGGACGCAGTGGTGGTGTGGTCTCGGGAGGGACCTGCTGCAGAACGACTAAGGAGGGAGGCTGAGGGGCGGGAGAAAGCCCAGGGCTGTAATTGTAGCCCCTGGAGCCCGATTTAAAAGACTGGAGGAGGCAAAACCTTTTCTAGGTGACATCCACCCAGAGCGTGACCCTGTGGCCTCCGTGTCTGCTGGGCATGGCTCTGCCTGCAGCCAGCCCCGCCGCCATCCCTTCCCTTCCAGGGGTGTCCGAGCGTGGGGCAGCCAGGCTGCTGTCTGCCCACAGCACAGAGGAGGAACTGAGGACGCAGGGCCCGTGGGGGACAGCACGTTGTCAGCCCAGAATTAGGACCTAAGGTTGACCCTACAGGTTCCCACAGCACACACATGCAGCACGTGCACGCACGCACATGTACATAGAGGCACATGCACACACAATCAGCCTAGCCACAGAATCACACCCTCCCACTCACACCCACACCCACACACCCTCCCACAGGCACATGCACACACACCCACCCTCCCACAGGCACGGTGCACACTCACTCATGGTCACGCCCTCCCACACGCACACCCACACCCACACACGCCCACACCCACACTCACACCCTCCCACAGGCACGGTGCACACTCACACTCATGGTCATGCCCTCCCACACCCACACCCACACCCACACACGCCCACACCCACACCCTCCCACAGGCACACGAGCACACACTCCTTTCCCCCCACACTCTCTGTACACCCATGGGCACCTGTGCTCTCATGTGGTCTGGATCTGCCCTCTGTGCACACAGCCTGCGCCTGGCCCCGTGTGAGTGACTCGTGTGAACGCTCTGTAGGTTAGACCCAAGGTGGGTGTCCTGGCACTGCCCAGCCTGGCTGTCAGGAAGCTCTGCCAGACAGCCGCCTCCTCCCTGATGCAGGCCTCTTCCCAAGGATGAGCTCCCTGAGGTGTTTTCCACCAGTATTCTGTGTCCCCAGTCACCCAGGCCTAGGGCTGGACAGTGCCAGGGGCAGATGTGCCATGTGGAGAGGCCAGGCAGGGCAGGGGCAGCTTGTCCGCCGGGTGGCACCTAGACAGCTGTGTGGGGTGCAGTGTTCCCACTCTCATCACCAGCCCTCACTTCCAACTGCCTCTGAGTATTCTGTGGGGGCTGCTCTGGCTGGGGCCTCAGGTGTAGCCTGCTGAAAATCTCATGGTGTCCAGGCCCCATCCCCAACTGGCCCAGGGCAACCCTGATTTCACGCTCACCGAGAGGGGCCTCTCCACCGCCTGCCCAGCCAAGAGCCTTGCAGGAGCCCCTCTCCAGCCTCACACTACCAGCCCCTTCAAATTGCAGCACTCAGGTCCCCCGGAAAGGTGTTTTTATCAAGTTAACTATTTTTTATACTTATGAAGAAGTTCCATGACGTGGAACAAAGTAGAGTTGATTTTCAGCTGTGATTTCTGCCTGCAGAGCAATGTCGAGTTCCTGCTGCTTTTTTCTGATGGGCGCTGCAGTGACTGGGGGTCCCGCGTGCCGTCGGTGGGGGCTTAGCTGGCCTGGTCTGCAAGTTCCTACTGACATCACAACCTGCTCCTTCTCTCTGTCCTTAAGGGTCAGAAGATGGAGAAACAGTTCATGTTTCCACCCCTGTATTCTGTTAGGTTCAGGCTTTTGGGGGAGGCTTGTGGGAAAGGGGCTGTGTCCCCACTCCTTCCTTTCTTCTTATGCATATATTTACATCCACTCCGTCGCCATCAACATGATTCACAGAACTCTGTCACCACAGAAGCTGTGCTAAGGCCTGGGCATTCGTGTGACATGGAGCCTGCAAGATCTGAAGTCTTAATGAGCTGCTTGCAGGAAAAGATCAAGTTTCACAATCGAGAATTATGGGGCATGATTTCTGCTGTGGCAAGGGGCCAGGGCCGTCTCCTGGAGGAAATCTGGAGAGAACATGCCATAGCCAGGCCAGCGTAGGCAGAGGCGCTGGCAGGGGCCCCTCCCAACCTGCCCCTGCATGTGCGGGGCTTCGCTCAGGAACGCGGGCACAGCTCCACTTCCAAAATGCGAGGGGCAGGGGCCCAGGTGTTGGACGCCTTCCGAGCCCTGGAGCCCTGGGAGGGGCTCGCAAGCCCACCTGCCTGAGTCGGGCATCAGGCGGGCAGAGTGTCAGGGCCTCTGCCCCTGCTGGCCCAGATAATTTCCTGGCCCTCAAGTGCAGCTCCCATGAAGATAGACCCAGACTCTGAGCCACGCATCAGGCCAAGCATCCCACGGTGGTGGAACCCAGTCAGGAGTCAAGTCCAGAGGCCGGAACCGCCCACACCCATGTTCCTTCCACAGGGCCCGCCTGGCCAGTGGCGACACTGATGCCATCCCATGGAAGCTCTGTGAAAATTAAAGGGAATGGTGCGTGTTTGGAGGCCACGTGCAGCAAGTGACCGGTAAACACCCACCATTTATGCTTGGTTTTCATCACTGGCCAGCAGGGGCAGGACCCCAGCAGAGGCCTGAAACCGGGCAGTGCCAAACCTCAGAGCCTTTTCCGACACATACATAGCCACCTGTGTGGGTGTGTGGATGTGTGTGGGTGTGTAGGTGTGTGTGTGTAGGTGTGTGTGTATACGTGTGTGTGTGTGTGAAAATGTCTGTTTGTATTTGTGTGTGTGTCCATGTCTGTGTCTGTGTGCATGCCCATGAGTGTGAGTGAATGTGTGTGGGTGTGTAGGTGAGTGTGTCTGTGTGTGAGTTTGCAGATATGTCTGTGTTTGTGTTGATGTGTGTGTCCATGAGTATGTGAGTGCTTCTGCCTAGGTGTGTGATGTGAACATATGCCTGTGTGCCTGTGTGGGTGTGGGTATCCATGAGTGTGTGAATGTGTGTCTGTGTCGGTGTGTGTGTCCATGTGTGAGTGTCAGTATGGGTGGGTGTGTCTGTGAACATGTGTGAGTGAATGGTGTCTGTGGGAGGGCCCTCACCCTGGGCTGTGTCTCGAGCACATGTGGCCCTGCCTCAGTGGACCCCACAGGCCTGCTGGGAGACACAGCTCAGGAGCAGGGCATTCCACCGTCCAGCGCAGGCCTTGCTCTCAGCAGGTTTTCTCCCAGATCTTTGTCTCTGACCTTACGTGGGGTGGAAGGTTTTACCCATGAGAAGCAGAAAGGCATTTCTTTCCTCCTTGCTGCGCGCCGGCAAGAGGCACTCGTTGCTCATGGCAGCCAGCCGACCACTTGAAAGGGAGCTGGTACGGTCAGGCTGGGGGGGAAACCTGGATTACAGCCTCGAGACGGTGCGGGGTCCGGTCACTCTGCCTGGAGCTGGGCACTGTGTCTGACGCACTGTTGCTGCTGGCCACTTCTAGGATTATTATTTCCGCTCTTTCCTTTCCTTCATCACATGCTCCTGGAAGGGGCTCAGAGGTGTCCCCACCTTGCCTGTCCTGGAAAGTCATCTCAGAAGGTCCTGTCCCAGTGGAAAGTGCTGGTGGCTCTGGGTGTCTGGGCCTGAACGGTGGGGTGTGGTCTGCTTTGCTCTGAGCAGAGCCCCTCTATGACAATGCCACAGTGTGCAGGGAAGTGGGGGTGGGTGTGGGGGAAGCTGAGGGGCATCCCCAGGCCTACTGCCTTGAGCTCAGACCGCTCTCTGCAACTTCCCTGGGGACCCCCATGGCCATGGGCCCTGGTCCAGTGTGGGCTCTGTCAGCCCAAGGGCTTCTGGATCAGAGTGTCACCAGCTTCCTGAGTCCATCCTCACTGCCTGAGCTTGGTCTCGGCCTCCCGAGCTTCTCCCCAGCCTCCCGAGCTTCTCTTCAGCCTCCCAAGCTTCTCCCCAGCCTCCTGAGTCAGTCCTCATTCTCCCCAGGTCCTCTTCAGCCTCCTGAGCCGGTCCCCAGCCCTAAGCCCATCCTCATTCTCCTGCGCTCTTCCTCGGCCTCTTGAGCTCCTCTCCACCGTCCTGACCTTGTTCCTGGCCTCCCAAGTTCATCTTAGCTCAAGGAGAAGGTCTCGGCTCCTGCCTCCAGCAGCCCTGGACTAGATGCCTGGTTTATCAGCAACCCAGATCTGAGCCTCCTATCTCAGACCCTGAACCACGGAGCTGTGGGTACCAGGGGAAGCTCTGGGGCCTGCTTGGCTTAAGATAGGACCGTTGGCCCCAGTGCTAAGCCTGGCTGGGGGCCACCCAGGGGCGTGTGCCCTTCCTCACTTCCTTCAAGCCAGCATCGTAGTGTCGGGAAGATCTGCTCTGTCCTGGTCACAGCTGCCCCCTCCCACAGGACCCTCAGAGACACAGGGCAGCAGAGAGACCGGAGCAGGTGGTCCTGGTTCCACGGGGTGCCCCATGTCAACCTGGACCCAGTAATTAGACTCCTCAGGTGGAAAGCCCCAAGGATCAGTGAGGTCTCGCGGGGTGAAGAGGCGAACACCATGACTGCCTTATCTCCCTCAAAAACTCGGAGAGTGAACTCCTTCAGCACACATGGGCTGCCGGGCTTTGTGGGCCCCCAGGGCCCCTCTGAATTAGGCTTTTGCTCTGCCGTGGGGAGCAGCTCGTGCTCAGTAGGGAAGACCAGGTGCCCGTTTATCTGCTCAGTCCCTGTGCAGCCTCTTGGCGCAATGGGCAGGTGGCCAGGAGTTTGCCCCACTTGTTTCTTTCTGAGTCTTTTGTCCAGCGGGGAGTTTCTACTTTATCTGTGCGGGGTCTCTGAGCAAGGCTGACCACTGCCCAGGCCCTGAGTCTGGGCCCATAGAAGTCTCGCTTCCCCAGATGCCACATCCCCAGTGCCCTGAGCTCCATCCGTGGTGTCCGTTTAGCTGAAAGCTGTGATCCTTCCCCTCTGCCACTGCTGGCAGAATTCTGGCCAAGGCCCACATTTCCAGCAGGGGCTTGAATGAGGCTTGCCTGGAGCAGAGTTTTGAGCAGGACCTGAGGAAGCACAGGGCCCCCCACGACACGGGTGCTGGGAGATGCTTCCTCTGGGCGGCGTCCTGATGGGGCCCTGGGGATGCTCTGGCCAGCGGCACTTCGGAAGGTCCCTCTGCTGCTCTGCTGAGGACGTGACGATTCCTCAGCATGGCCACTCAGGTCCTTCCCTTTCTCCAGTGCCCAGAGCCGTGCGCTGCCTGGGATTCTGCTCTGTTACTTGGGAGCCACCAGTGCCCACAGCAGGAGCTGCAGGGCCAGGGCAGCATGGGCCTTGGGACCTTGAGGAAGTGCTCAGTCACCCACAAGCTGACCCAACTGTCCCAGGGCCATCAAGCCACCAATGGCAGGGAGAGAAGGTGACAGGATGCAGGTGGCTGTCTGGGCCGTGTCTCCCTGGGGTGTGGGAGATGTCAGGGAACACAGGCCCCACTCGGACGCAGACTCAGCCCCTAGACATGTGGCCGCTGTCCACCAGAGCCTCTCTGTGGGCCCGTGCCTGGGGCACACAGAGCCCAGCATGTGAGCCCGCCTGTCGCTGGTGGAGAGGGTACCGCAGGTGTCTAATGGGGGCAGAGGGTGGATAACAGCTCCCTCCTGAAGTCACTGCCCGTCCAAGTCACGAAGCTTCTGTCAGTCCCCTGCTGCCATTGTAACAGGCATTGCTCGAAATAATGCCTTCGCCCTCTCCCGGCTCTGGAGGTGACACATCTGCAACGGGCCTCGCTGGGCTAAAACCAATGTGTCAGCCAGACCAGGCCTCCTGGAGGCTCCGGCAGGGTCCCCTGGTCCACTCCTCAAGGCCCCCGCGTTCAGTGAGTGTTCCTGGACCCTCCAGCGGCTGCCTTCCTAGTCACGTGGGCCCCCTGCAGTCAGATCCCTCTCGGGACAGGTCATTGCCTGGGCCTCATTCATTCCTGCAGGACGCTCTCCCCATCCCCAAGCCCTTAATGTATCCAATCTGCACAGATCCCAAGGATTCCGATGTGGACATCTCCAGGGCCATCACCCTCCTACCACAGCATCCCCTGGCCTCGAGGGCTGACTGGCTCAGTGTGAGAGACACCAGGGTCCGGGCCGGCCTTGTGGCCTCCAGGCACCCTCTCCCATCCATTCTCCATCAGGCGCCAGGCAAATCTCAACCCCCAAATCCCTTTGGCGCCATTGCTGTAAAGATAAAACCCAGCCTGGGCGTGGTCCCCACCTCCGCAGTTGCAGCCCTGCCCTCCCAGCCGGCTGTTCCCCTTCCTGCTGCCAAGCCCGGGTCATGGCCTCAGCCCCAGCTTCTCACCAATCCCAGATTTAGCGGACTCTCTGGGGCCCTGTGTCTCACCTGCTTCCCCTAATTCTTATGTGGAGTCATGGAGGATCCCCATGTTGGGTTTTAGGGTTCAGAATCAAACTCAACCCAGCAGGTTCCTCTCCTGGGAAGACTCCATCAGGGACCCCTCCCTTCCCACTGCTCTGCGAGGCTGCAGGGCCCACCGTGGCCCTGATCTGACAGCGTCTCCGCCTGGTGAGGAGGGTGCCACAGGGGAGCAGCCAGCAGCACACATCTCACAACCTCCCCAAGACGATGTGTGTCGATGTCCACGTGTGTCTGCAGGTGTGTGTGAGCGTGTCTGCATGTCCGCATCTCGTGTAGATATACGTGTCTGTGGGTGTCCACGTGTGTCTGCAGGTATGTGTGAGCGTGTCTGCATGTGCACGTCTTGTGTAGATATATGTGTGTCTGTGCATGTCCACATGTGTCTGCAGGTGTGTGTGAGCGTGTCTCCATGTGTGCGTCTTGTGTAGATAAACGTGTGTCTGTGTGTGTGTGTCTATTTCCATGTGTCTCTGCATGTCTGCATGTGTGCATCTCGGTGTAGATATGTGTGTGTTTGTGTGTCTGTGTGTGTCTATGTGTGTCTGTGTGTCTCTGTGTGTCCATGTGTCTGTGTGTGTCTGTGTCCATGTGTGTCTGTGTGTCTGTATCCATGTGTGTCTGTGTGTCTGCATGTGTACATGCACGTCTGCATGTGTCTCTGTGTCACTGTGTGTCACTGTGTATATGTACATGTGCTTCTGTGTGCATATCCATGTGTCTCTGTGTGTCTGTCTGCCTGTGTCTAAAGTTCACAGGACAGAAGCCAGAGCCCCACTTCTGTCAGGGTCACGGGGAGGTCAGTGTCCTGGAAAACACATCCCCCAGGGGTGTCTGACTCACAGAACCACTTCCTCATGCCCTCCCCGTCCCCACAGCTGGGGAGCACAGGCGCCCACAGCTCAGACCCGCAGCTGTGACTCACCCACCTGCTGGCCTCCAGCTGGGCCACTGCCCAGGAAGGGTAGCTGGGGACAGGGAGGAGCTCATGGGAGGCAGGGTCCCAGGCAGGGTCTTACCCAGTCTGCTCAGTGGCCCTGGGCAGCCCTTTTCTCACAGGACGGGAAGCCTCCAAAACCCTTTGTGCCCGAGGCCCAAGACCACTGGGAAGGGCCTGTGAGTGGGGCAGCCACACAGGCCTCTCACCCTGGCCGGTGCTGGCCCCGAGTGAGCGAGAAGGCCTTTCACTGGGTCTTGATCTGCACACGTCCGAGTTTGCAAACACGGCTTCGCATCTGTTTCTCCTGAGGGAGATGCCCCTTCACATCTCGGGGTCTTTTTCCCATTCTTACTGATTTGTAGAAATTCCTTACACATTCCCGGGGTCTACCTTTCGTTAGTTATGTCCCCGGTGAGTATCTTCTCATTTTCAGCTTCTCTTTCACCTTCTTTGAGGTTATTTTGACCAATAGTTTTTTTTAATGTACTCACATTTTATCAGACTCCTATTTCATAGCCAGGGCTTCCTACAATGTATTTAAGAAACCCTTCCCTATGCCAAGGTCATAAATTGTCCACCTACATTTTCCAGACAAGGTTTTAAAGAAAAACTCTGACAGAAGTTCTTGCCCCGTCTGGGGCTGTCTTTGTGTATGTTGCGAAATAGGGATCTCATTTCTTTTTCCACACGGAAAATCATTTTCCCACACCCAATGACTGCTCTGTTCTTGCGGGAAGGGAAATCCCACAGGAGAACAGGGCAGTAGGGCCCAAGGGAAGGACGAGTGAGGCCCTCCTCTCACAGAAAAGCGTACGGCAGGCAATGCGGGCACCAAACTGAAGGGGGTGTGCCTGTGTGTTCTTCTCTATGGTGTGTCTGTATGTGTGTCTGTGTGTACATTCAAGCCTGTGTATGTGTCTTTCTGTGTCTGCATGTGCACGCATGTGTCTACGTGTGTGTGCGTGTGTGCCTGTGTATATCGGTGTGTGCATGTGTGTCTCTGTGTTTGTGTGTCTATGTCTCTGTGTGCACACGCATCTCTATACATGTGTCTATGTGACTGTGTGTCTATATGTGTCTGTGTGTGCACACGTATCTCTATACATATGTGTCTGTGCGTGCACATGTGTTTGTGGATGTGTGTGCACATGTATGTCTGTATGTGTGTGTTTCTGTATGTATGTGTGCATGTATCTCCATATGTGTATGTAACTGTGCATGTGCATGCCTGTATGTGTCTATATGTGCACATGTATGCATGCATGTATGTGTGCATGAGTCTGTGTGGATACTTATGCATGTTTGTGTGTATATGTGCACATGTATGTCTGCGTGTATGTGCATGTGTTTCTATGTGTGTGCACGTCTCCATATGTGTATGTAGCTGTGCATGTGCATGCCTGTATGTCTGCATGCCTGTATGTGTCTATATGTGCACAAGTATGCAAGCATGTCTGTGCATGTGTACGTGTGTAGGTGTCTGTGTGTATGTATGTGTCTATATGTCTGTATGTAAGCACCTGTGTGTACATGAGTGTGTGTGTCTCTGGGTGTGTGTGGTACAAGAGCAGGTAGAGGTATGTGCATATGTATGAGTGTCTGCATGTCTGTATGTGTGCCTGTGTGTGCGTATGTGTCTGTGATTGTGTGATGGGCTGACTTGGTGCTGTGAGGATAGGGCCTGCGCGCCTCCAGGCACTATGAGGCCCCACCCCCTGAGTGTAGGGAGACCTGCCCTCACATTGTGTGTGGAGAACAGTGGGTGAGGGCAGGCACTGGAGTGCAGATCGGCGGGGGACGGCCTCAGCCTGTGGTGTCTGCAGAGGGCACGGGGGCATCTGCTCCCAGAGCCACGCTCTTTTCCCTTCGGAGGCAGATCCCATATCCTCAGCTGGAGTTCAGCTCTGAGGCTTTGAGTCCAAAACCTTCTCAGTTGTAGGGTCAGGAGCAGGGGTTCCAGGTCTGGGGCCAGAACGTGGGCAAGTGGCTCCCATCTCGTGCAGATGTGGTGCCTGCGTCACCCCATGCTCTGCCAGGACCCTCCAGGTTCAGATGCACATCAGGGACTGTGGCCCCCACCTTCCCTGCTCCTAACTCTTCTACCCTCCCAGGCACCCCCCACCTCCAGTCCTGGGCTCACCCCAGCCATCACTTCAGGCAGGAGAGTCCCCATTCATTCACTCAGAAGGGCTCCGGCCATCCGCCAGCCTCAGGGCGGAGTGCAGCTCCACCACTTCCAGGCAGGTGATCCTAGTCGCATTCACGAATCTCCCAGCCTCAGATCCCACCTCTCTCAGTGGGGCAACAGCACCCAGTACCCAGGGGTGGCCCAGGGTGGCCGTGGAGTGAGTCACTGGGGAGGGCTACAGGGTCCTGGGCATCTGAATTCGCTGCACTCAGGAAATCCAGTGCAAATGGGGCAGAGCAGCAGTGAGTTTGCGGCAATGGTCCTGGGCCCACAGCACAATCCAGGGCATCCACTGAGTTCTCAATTAAATCAAAACCCCCTTCCACAGAAAGCCCCTCTCCACACTCAGAGGAGGCAGAGAGGCTGGAAGTGTCTCTTAATGAACTGTTTACTGCGAAATGCCTTTCACCTTCCAAGCTGCAGTCTTCGAATTAAACCTGGCATTTGAATGCAATAATGAAGAGAGGGGAGCTCCTCTGTCAGCCAGCAGGACACGATGAAAATCCAATTAAGTTGTGCATTTTAATTCCTTTGCCTGCCTGGGCTCATTGCTGGATGAGGGAGAGGGAGCACGCAGTTTTCCATAGTTTATCTGCACAGCCCAGAGGCAGGTGTTTTACCCGCTGACAATAAAACCCAACAGAGCTGCGACCAAATGGGTGCAAAATAGCGAGTCATTAAAAACGAGCATCGTGAATGCCCATCTTTCAATACCAGAGACAGAAAGTGCTGGAATAAAGAGATTAGGGAATTAATTGTATTTAGGATGCTCTCACTAGCAGACCCCAGGGCAGGAAAAGTTCCTGGCCACCTGCCAGGACCACACAATGGGATTATGTGGGCCCCAGGAGAAGGAACCTGGCTGGACACCGCTGTTGGTTCAGCAACGAACCAGCCCAGATGTTGGGAACCTGAAAGCACTGAGATCTTAAGTCATGAGACTGGGGTTGAAAGAAAGGCACAAAAATAGAAAATAAAAGAGAAAGAAAGAAAAGAGAAGGGAAGAAAGCCAACGCCCTCGCAAGGTTCTTGGTCTTCCGGGGAGAACAGGAAAATCCATCTCGGTTCATTTCTTAGAACTTAATGAGAAAACAGAGGTACTGTCCTCACTCGAATTAATTTTTATGCCGGGCGCGGTGGCTCAAGCCTGTAATCCCAGCACTTTGGGAGGCCGAGACGGGCGGATCACGAGGTCAGGAGATCGAGACCATCCTGGCTAACACGGTGAAACCCCGTCTCTACTAAAAATACAAAAAACTAGCCGGGCGAGGTGGCGGGCGCCTGTAGTCCCAGCTACTCCGGAGGCTGAGGCAGGAGAATGGCGTAAACCCGGGAGGCGGAGCTTGCAGTGAGCTGAGATCCGGCCACTGCAGTCCAGCCCGGGCTACAGAGCAAGACTCCGTCTCAAAAAAAAAAAAAAAAAAAAAAAAAAAAAAAAAAAAAAATTTTTACATTTAAAATCTGATAGTAAGAAGGAAAGGGTATGTTAAGACTGCAAGAAAATATATGTAGTAACTACAGATTTTGTCATCCAGTACCCTGGGGCTTTGAGGGCAGGACACGCCTAGGACAGTAGGGTACGAGCACCCTGCAGAGCAAGTTGCCTCCTGAATGGCCACCCACACCAGGCACGGCTTGTGCCCCCACTCCTCCTCGTTCCCTGGGAACTGGCAGGCCCATCGCTGCTCTGGGCCAGCTGCTGGCCTGGCTCCTCATGAAAGCAACTGTGCCCCTCAGACTCCGCTGCAAACGTCCCGCAGATAAGAGAATTCTGATCTCTGCCCCCAGGGATGGGGTGTCCACGGCACGTCTCCAGGTACCAACACACAGTTTGGCATCAACACGTGCCTTTAGCGTTCTCTGGGACTAGAGTGGGCAGATTAACAAGGTACCTTAAAACAGGGGTGCCCAACCCCAACCGTGGACAGGTACTGGCCCGTGGCCTGTTAGGGACGGGGCTGCACAGCCTCCCGTCGGATCAGCGGGGGCATTAGATTCTCACAGGAGCATGAACCCTACTGTGAACTGTGCACACGAGGGATCCCAGTTGCGCATCCCTTATGAGAATCTAACTAATGCCTGACAGTATGAGGTGGAGCAGTTTCATCCCAAACCATCCCCCTAACCCCACCCCATCCCACAGTCCGTGCAAAAATTGTCTTCCATGAAACGGGTGCCAAAATGGTTGGGGATGGCTGCCTTAAAACACAAGACCGATTTATACTAAAGGAGAAACATGCACTGAAATTTACACATAGGAGAGGAGCCACTTGACCTAAAGGAACATGGTCCACTCCGTCCGGCAGGAAGTGAAATTTACACACAGGAGAGGAGTCAGGTGACCTAAAGGAACATGGTCCACTCCGTCTGGCAGGAAGTGAAATTTACACATAGGAGAGGAGCCACCTGACCTAAAGGAACATGGTCCACTCCGTCCGGCAGGAAGTGAAATTTACACACAGGAGAGGAGTCAGGTGACCTAAAGGAACACAGTCCATCCAGTCCAGCAGGAAGTGAAATTTACACACAGGAGAGGAGCCACCTGACCTAAAGGAAAATGGTCCACTCCGTCCTGCAGGAAGTGAAATTTACACACAGGAGAGGAGCCAGGTGACCTAAAGGAACTCGGTCCATCCAGTCCGGCAGGAAGTGAAATTTACACACAGGAGAGGAGTCAGGTGACCTAAAGGAAAATGGTCCACTCCGTCCGACAGGAAGTGAAATTTACACACAGGAGAGGAGTCAGGTGACCTAAAGGAACAGGATCCACTCCGTCCTGCAGGAAGTGAAATTTACACACAGGAGAGGAGCCACCTGACCTAAAGGAACTCGGTCCATCCAGTCCGGCAGGAAGTGAAATTTACACACAGGAGAGGAGTCAGGTGACCTAAAGGAAAATGGTCCACTCCGTCCGACAGGAAGTGAAATTTACACACAGGAGAGGAGTCAGGTGACCTAAAGGAACTCGGTCCATCCAGTCCGTCAGGAAGTGAAATTTACACACAGGAGAGGAGTCAGGTGACCTAAAGGAACACGGTCCACTCCGTCCTGCAGGAAGTGAAATTTACACACAGGAGAGGAGCCAGGTGACCTAAAGGAACTCGGTCCATCCAGTCCGGCAGGAAGTGAAATTTACACACAGGAGAGGAGTCAGGTGACCTAAAGGAAAATGGTCCACTCCGTCCGACAGGAAGTGAAATTTACACACAGGAGAGGAGTCAGGTGACCTAAAGGAACTCGGTCCATCCAGTCCGACAGGAAGTGAAATTTACACACAGGAGAGGAGTCAGGTGACCTAAAGGAACACGGTCCACTCCGTCCTGCAGGAAGTGAAATTTACACACAGGAGAGGAGCCAGGTGACCTAAAGGAACTCGGTCCATCCAGTCCGGCAGGAAGTGAAATTTACACACAGGAGAGGAGTCAGGTGACCTAAAGGAACACGGTCCACTCCGTCCTGCAGGAAGTGAAATTTACACACAGGAGAGGAGTCAGGTGACCTAAAGGAACACGGTCCACTCCGTCCGGCAGGAAGTGAAATTTACACACAGGAGAGGAGTCAGGTGACCTAAAGGAACACGGTCCACTCCGTCCTGCAGGAAGTGAAATTTACACACAGGAGAGGGGCCAGGTGACCTAAAGGAAAACGATCCATCCCGGTCCTGCAGGAAGTGAAATTTACACACAGGAGAGGAGCCACTGACCTAAAGGAAAATGGTCCATTCCAGTCCTGCAGGAAACAATCAGTGCTTCCTAAATTTGATGCCATTCTCACCTAGTCCAGTGGCTATTTCTCCTCCCACTTTCCTGGAAGAACACCACTGCTAGGCTCTAGGTTTCTGACAGCTCAGCCACTTTAAAGTAGGAAATCCAGCTGCCTAGGACCCATCTTGGTCTGTCCTTCACTCAGTGTGACCTGGAGGTTCCTTCGTCTTATTATGTGAAGCTTACGATCTCACACCCAGAGTGCAGCAAACATTAAAACCTGGCATTATGAATGTGGATTCTTCCACAGAACAGATTCCTAAATCATGGTATACTATCTAATTAAATGGAATATTAAAATGAATGAGCTAGAATTTATAAGTTAACATAGATAATCTAAGAACAAATTAAATACAGGGACACCAGCAAGATCGTGAACTAGGAAGCCCCAGGGAGCCCTCGTTCCCCGACCTAGACATTGGTTAGTAATAATCTATGGGCAGAACAGCCAGTGTAAGAACTCCAGAATCCAATTAGGAGGTTGCAGCACCCGCTGTGAGTGCAAAACCCAGAAGCGCCACATCTGAGCAGGTAAGAAAAAAAGGTCACTGCATTTTGTGCACTTGTGCCTACTGCTCCCTGGCATGAGAGGAGCCCTCAATGCCTGGCTTCTCTCTAGAGAGGGAGAGAGAAAAGTGGAACATGTTCTCGCTTTTCAGGGGGCTGCCCATGGGACTGTATCTGCTTGACCTGACTCAGAGCACTGAGGGGAACTTGCAGAGTTTGAATGTCAGGTGAGGGGCTGCTGAGAGCAAAGATGAGCGCTTTTGTTCAGCACAAAGGAGCCTGCAGAGCCACAGACACCAGAGGACTGAGGCCTCCTGAAAATCAGGGGCAAAACTCTAACTGGGAAGTTACTTACACAAGCCCAAAGAAAATGCATCCCCAGAAAAGGCTGAGACGTTTCCAGACTCTCTACCTGGGCTGATCAGTGAAGGTACAAAGCCAGTTAACGAAGACTGCGAGAAGTGGCAATTTATTTGAAATGCCAAAATATCAATACAAGATCACAAGGCATACAAAGAAACGGGAAGCCAAGGCCCAGTCAAGGTAACAAAATAATCTTTGGAAATGACCGTAAAGAAACAGAGATGAATTAACTGACCATTCAAGATATAACCATCTTAAAGATGCCCAGTGAGCTAAATGAGAACATAGACAACTAACCACATTCAGAATATGATTTATGAACAAAAATGAGAATATCAACAGAGATAGAAATTATAAAAAGAGAACAAAACAGAAATTCTGAAACCGAAGAATAGTTAAATTTTAAAACTCAGTAGAGGAGTTCAACAGCAGACTTGGTCAAGAAGAAAGAATCATCAAATTTGAAGAAAAATTATCTGAAATTATTGAGTGAGAGGAGAAAAAGGAAGAATTAAGTAATGAAAGCCTATGAGACTTACAGGAAACCATCAAGCAGAATAATGTGGGTAACCTCAGAGATGTTAAGGGTTTGATCCCAGACCATTGCCATAATGTGAATATCACAGCAAACTGAATCACAAAATATTTTGGTTTCCTGGCGCATATAAAAGTGATGATTATACTATACTGTAGTCTGTTAATTGTGCAATAGTGTTGTGTCTAAAAAAAAAAAGTATATACCTTAATTAAAATCCTTTTTTGTTTTGCTGAAAATGCTAATGATCATCTGAGCCTTCAACAAGTCGTACTTTTTTCATGATGGGGGCTCTTACCTCAGTGTTGATGTCTGCTCACTGATCAGTGTGGTAGTTGCTGAAGACTGGGGCGACTGTGAGAATTTAAGACAACAGTGAATTTTGCGTCATCAGTGGACCCTTTCTTTCCCAGAGGACTTATCTGCACTATGTAATGTGGTTTCACAGCATTTGACCCACAGTAGAACTTCTTTCAAATTTGGAGCCAATCCTCTGAAACCCTGCTACTGCTTTACGCAATGTTCTGAATCACTTCTTGTCGCTTCAAGAATGTTTATCTCTACCAGGAGTAGATTCCATCGAAAAAACAACCTTCTTTGCTCATTCATAAGGAGAAACTCTTCATTCATGAAAGTTTTATCCTGAGATTGCAGCAATTCCGCCACATCTTCAGGCTCCTCTTCTCTTTCTAGTTCTCTCACCGTTCCCACCGCATCTGCAGCTCCTTCCTCCATGAAAGTCTTGAACCACTCAAAGTCACCTGTGAGGGTTGGGATTAAATCCCCCCAGACTCCTGTTCATGTTGATATTTTGCCTCCTCCCACGAAACAGGAATGTTCTTAATGGCATCTAGAGTGGTGAATTCCTTCCAGCATTCCATTTGCTTTGTCCAGATCCATCACAGCAATCACTATCTACGGCAGCTGTAGCCTTAAGAAATGTGTTTCCTAAATAATAAAACTGAAAGTCAGAATTACTCCTTGATCTGTGGGCTGCAAATGGATATTGTGTCAGCAGGCAGGAAAACAGTATTAATTTCCTTGTACATCTCCATCAGAGCTCCTGGGTGACCAGGTGCATTATCAATCGCCACGAATATTTTGAAAGACATATTTTTTCTGTGCATAGGTCTCAACAGGGGGCTTAAAATATTCAGTAAACCACGCTGTAACAAATGTGCTGTCATCAAAGCTTAATGTGCCATTTATAGAAGCAAGCAGAGTAGATTTGGCATAATTCTGAAGGGCTTTAGAATGTTCAATATGGTAAATAAGCACTGGCTTCAACTTACAATTACCAACTGCGTCAGTAATTAGCAAGACAGTCAGTCTGTCCTTTGAAGAACTGATGCCAGGTATTAACACCTCCTCCTTAGCTCTAAAAGCCGAGATGGCATCTTATTTCAATAGAGGGCTGTCTCATCTACATTGCAAATCTGTTGTTTAGTGTCGCTGCCTTCACCAAGTGGCTTAGCTAGACTTTCCGGAGAACCTGCTGAAGCCTCTGCATTAGCATTTGCTGCTTCACCTTGCACTTTTATGTTATGGAAATGGTTTCTTTTCTTAAGCATCATGAACAGCTAGCTTCAAGCTTTTCTCATGTGCTTTCTTCACCTCTCTCAGCCTTCGCAGAATTGAAGAGAGTTAAGACTTGCTCTGGATTGGGCTTTGGCTTAATGGAATGTTGTGGTTGGTTTGATCTTCCACACAGACGCTAAAACTATCTTCATATCAGCAGCAAGGCTGTTTTACTTTCCTATTTATGTGTCCACTAGAAGAGCACTTTTAATTTCCTTAAATAACTTTTCCTTTGCATTTGTAACATGGCTACTTGGAGCAGGAGGCCTAGCTTGCAGCCTACCCTGGTTATTGACACACTTTCCTCACTAAGCTTCACTAAGGTCACTTCTGGCTTTTGACCTAAAGTGAGAGATGTGTGACTCTTGCTTTCACTTCAACACTTAGGTCATTGTAGGGCTATTAACCTAATTTCAGGATTATTGTGTCTCAGGTACTAGGGAGGCTCAAGGAGAGGGAGAAAGGTGAAGGAATGGCCAGTTGGTGGAGCAGTCAGAACATACATAACATTTGTCCGTTCACTTCACCATCTTATAAGGAACGGGTATGGTGTGTGGCTCTCCAAAACAATTGTAATAGTGACATTAAAGATCACCAATCACAGGTCACTATTACATACAGAACAATATGAACATTATTCTTATATATGTACCAAATTATTGTTATAAATGCACCAAAACGTGACACAGAGACAAGAAGAGAGCATGTGCTGTTGGAATAATGGCGCTGGTGGACTTGCTGGATGCAGAGTTGCCACAAACTTTCCATTTGCAAAACGAAAACACAATGTCAGTTGGGCATGATGGCTCATGCCTGTAATGCCAGCACTCTGGGAGGCTGAAGCAGGCATATTGTGTGAGTCCAGGAGTTCGAGACCAGCCTGGGCAACATGGCAAAACACTGTCTCTACAAAAAATAAAAAAAATTAACCAAGCATGGTGGTGCACACCTGTAGTCCCAGCTACTTGGGAGGCTGAGGCGGGAAGATTGCTGGAGCCTGGTAGGAGGAGGTTGCAGTGAGCCGAGATCATGCCACTGCACTCCAGCCTGGGAGACAGAGCAAGACCTCATCTCAAATAAACAACAACAACAACAACAACAAAAACCCCACAATGTCTGTGAAGTGCAATAAAGAAAAGCACAATAATAAAAGCTATGCCTGAGCACATATTATGGGAGTTCCAGAATAGAGAGAGAAAGAGGTGAAGGCCTATTTGAAAAAATCATGGTTGGAAACTTCCCAGATTTGAGCAAAAGAATGGACATCATAGTTCAAGAAATTCAACTAGAATAAATCCAAAGAGACCCATTATATTGAAACTGTCAGAAGTCAAAGACAAAATGAGAATCTTGAAAACAGCAAGAGAAAAGCAACTCATCAGTACAAGGGAGCTCCCATAAGATTATAAGTGGGTTTCTGATCAGAAACTTTGAAGGCCAGAAGGGAGTAGAATGATATATTCAAAGTGCTACAAGAGTAAAAACTGCCAGTCAAGAACACCATATCAAGCAAAATTCCTCTTCAAAAATCTCCTTCCTGAATAAACAAAAGCTGAGATAGTTCAACACCATGAGATATTCCCTACAAGAAATGCTAAAAGGAGTTCTTTGAGTTGAAATAAAAGGACACTAGACAGCAACCTCAAACCACATGAAAATATAAAACTCTCTAGAAAAGGTAAATATATAGACAAATGTAGAATGCTGTACTACCATAATGTTGGTGTGTAAATCACTTTTAATTCTTGTATAGAATTTAAAAGATGAAAACATTTTAAAATAAGCACACATCTTTGTTAATGGTTACACAATATAAAAGATATAATTTGCCACATCAATAGACAAGTGTGGGAGAGTGAAGATGTAAGAGTACAGTTTTTGTGTACAATTGAAGTTAAAATGCTATCAGTTTAAAATGGATTATTATAACTTTAACATATTTTATGTAATCCCATGGTGAATATAAAGATAATATTTATAGAAGACATACAAAAGGAAATAAAAAATCAAAGCACGTCACTCTCTCTCTCTCTCTCTCTCTATATATATATATAATATATATATATACATATTTATTTATTTTTTTTTTTATTTTTTTTTTGAGACAGAGTCTTGCTCTGTTGCCCAGACTGGAGTGCAGTGGCACAATCTTGGCTCACTGCAACCTCCACTTCCCAGGTTCAAGTGATTCTCCTGCCTCAGCCTCCTGAGTAGCTGGGATTACAGATGTGTGCCACCTTGCCTGGCTAATTTTTGTATTTTTAGTAGAGATGAGGTTTCACCATGTTGGTCAGGCTGGTCTCAAACTCCTGACCTCGTGATCTGCCTGCCTTGGCCTCCCAAAGTGCTGGGATTACAGGTATGAGCCACTGTGCTTGGCTTATAAAAATTTTTAGAAGTACAAAGGAAAGGAGTAAGAGAGAAAAAGGGAGGCAAAATGGCCATAAAACATACAGAAAACAACAAATTGGCAATAGTAAGTCTTCCTTACCAGTAATTTCTTTAAATGCAAATGGATTAAACTCTCTAATCAAAAGACATAGATTGAATTGATCAAAAATAAAAAAAAAAAAAACAAGATCCAACTATGTGCTGTCTACAGAAGACTCACTTTAGATCTAAGGGCATACATTGGCTGAAAGTCAAATGATGGAAAAAGATATTCCATGTAAATGATAATCAAAAGAGAGCAGGGGTAGCCAAACTTACAGCAAACAAAATAGATGTTAACTCAAAAACTATCCCAAGAGATAAGGGACAGTATATAATGACAAAAGGGTCAATTCACCAGGAAGATTTAACAAATACATGACACAAACACTGACAGAGTTGAAAGGAGAAATAAACAGGAACACAGTAATGGTCAGAGACTTCAATACTCTCCTTTCAACAATGGATAGAAGAACCAGACAGAAGATCAGTAGGGAAACAAAAGACTTGAACAGCACTGTAGATCAACCGGACCTAACAGACGCGTGTAGAACACTCTACGTAGCAAGAGTGGAATATATAATACGTCCTTCCCAAGGGCACGTGGAATATCCTCCAAGACAGACCATAAGACAGGCCACAAAACAAGTCTCAACAAATGTAAGAAGTTTGAAATTATAGACAATTTATGTTCTGATCACAAAGGAATGAAACTAGAAATCAATAGCAGAAGGAAAACTGGAAACTTCACAAATTAGTGAAAATTTAAAAACAAACTCTTAAGAAACCGAAGGATCAAGGAAGATATCACAGGGAAAAATAGAGTCTATCTTAAGATAAATGAAAACAAAAATGCAACATACCAAAACTTACAGGATGCAATGACAGCAGTATCACGAGGGAAATTTATAGTGGTGAAAACCTACATCTAAAAAGAAGATGGATCTCAAATAAACAACCTAACGTTATATCTCAAGGAACTAGAAAAAGAAGAACAAGTTAAACACGAATTAGTAGAAAGAAGGAAATGGTGATGATTAGAACAGAGATAAACACAATAGAGAGTAGAAAGCAATAGAAAAATCGACAAACTGAAGAGTTGGATTTTTGAAAAGAAAATTGACAGAAACTCTTAGCCAGATTAAGAAAAAAAGAGAGAAGCTGCAATTAAATCAGAATTGAAAGAGGCCCCTTACGACTGATGCCACATAAATAAAAAATATTATAAGAGAATACCATGAACGACGGCTATACACCAACGAACTGGGTAATCTGGAAGAAATGGATAAGTCTCTAGAAATATACAACCTACCAAGATTGAATCAGGAACAAAAAATTATCTGAAAAGACCTGTAACTAGTAAGGAGATTGAATTAGTCATCAAAAATCTTCCAATAAAGAAAAGCCCAGGACCGGATGGCTTTACTAGAGAATTCTACCAAACATTTAAATAATGAACAGCAATCGTCCTCACACTCTTCTGAAAAGCTAAACAAGAGGACCATTCGAACCTCATTGTATGAGGCCAGCATTATCCTGACGCCAAACCCAGACAATAAAGCTACAGGAAAAGAAAAGTACAGACCGATTTCCCCGGTAACTGTTGATGCCAAATCCTCAACCAAATACTAGCAAACCATAGTCCACAGCACACGAAAAGGATTCTACACCCTGACCAAGTGGGATTTATTCCTGGAGTGGAAGGATGGCTCAACATATGAACGTCAATCAAGATAATCCACCACAGTATCATAATGAAGGACAAAACTACGCGACCGTCTCAGCCGATAGAGAACAAGGACTTGAGAAAATTCAACACCCTGTTATGGGAAAAACTGTAACTCTGCATGGTTGTGTCCTGTTTGCATCCTGAAGTTCTCCAGACCTACTTTCCAAAAGACTCAAGAGATTCAAGCCTCACCTGCAGGAGAACCGAGGCTCTTCCATCTCCGCGGGCCTGGGCAGGTCTGTTCCCTGTCTGGGCCTGCCATTCCCTTCTGTCCAGGGATAGAGATCAGCCTGGAAAGCTGTAAGCTGCACCTACCTAAGGAACTGAGGTGTGCCCTTTCCCTGTGACCCTACGCTAAGCGTGTTCCAAAGGCACATGGCAAGGCTGCTTCACCCCAGTCATTCGCGGGACCCTGGGCCCTAGGAAGCCAGCTCCAGGCCTCTCCCTAGCATCACTGATCTGACAGGCTTGGATATACCCTCCTTAACTTGCCCGCCTTTCTCTGCCGTGGAAACTAGGGGAGAGTTATTTGCCTAATTATGCACGTTGTTTAGTGCCTTTGTGCACCAACATTTAGTGTTATGATCCTGAGAGGCCAAGTACTTTACAGCGTTTTCTTCAGCATTAGATTCCATGTTAGTAGCAAGCAGGCCTATTAAAGGCATGACTGACTTCGACAGCCTGCAAAAGCACAGAGGGGGCCCCCGCTTGGAGGCAGCAGGCCTCAGGCTCATTAAGGAGGCCCAGAAAGCTGAGGACTCCTTGCCCTTGAAGAGGCCAAAGGGCCCTGTATACGGCCCGCGTGCCAGAGAGAGCCTCAGAGCTTTGTGGATCTCAAGGCAAAAGGGAGCCACACATGCCTGGATGCCCCTTTCCTGTGCCCAGGGGTTTGTTTCTTCAGGAAATTCCAAATGGGTCTCATTCCCTGGGATTTCCATTGCACCATCGCTCAGTCACTCAGCAGTCATCTGTCACTCACCAAAGCCACAGAGGGCGGCCGAGGGTCACCCGGTGCCGTGGATACACTTGCAGATTTGTGACCCAAGTCAGGTCTGGATTACAAAGGACCTTGAATGAATGACTGAGGTTTCGGGGCCAGATGGTAGAGAAAGGCAGCCATGGGGGACTTTGGAGAGAGGCCAGGGTGAACGGTGGGCAGACCAGGCAGGACAGTCCAAGGGCACCCGTGGAAAGGCGCCTGGGGTAGAGAGGACCCGTGGTCCTGATGAGGTGCCGCCGAGCCGCGTTGGGAGAAGCTGGCAGATGGGAGGTCACCTGGCTGTGAGCAGGTCCACGCCTGGGAGGTGGCAGAAGCCAGATGGAAAACAATAAAAATCCACATTTAATGCTTCCATTGGTGTGCGCTTCTGGAATTCCCCACACAGCAGCTTAGGAGTGGGTCCATATTCCAACTACTTCGTCTCTGGTGTAATCACGACACCCTCTGGCTACCCCAGGAGGGCACGGACCCACCTGGAGTTGGGCATAAATCTGAGACTGAGCTGTCTTAGATTCGAGTCCAGCTCTGAGCCAGCCAGCTGTCCTCGGCAGTGCTCTTGGCCCCTCTGCCCTTCAGTTCCTCATTTATAACGTGGGAGTAATGGAAGCATATCTGAAGCGTGAAGCCAGGGCCTCGCCTGCTCTGAGCTCTCTCAGGACGTTCCAGGCATGTGAGGGGAGAGAGCAGAGGCCAAGACCTGAGAGCCAATCACATGTTTCCCATCAAGAAGTTTCAACGCCAATTCTAAGTCTGAGGAAAAGCGCAAGACTACAATTCCACAATAAATCGGGGACTTCAATAACACGCTTTGATTACGGGTAGAACAAGTAAGCAAAAGATCAACAAGGAAATGTCAGATGGAACAGTCTGCCCACATCTGCAGAGCACGAGGGCGCACAACCCAGCAACAGCAGAGCACGTCACCCAGCAACGGCAGAGCACGTCACCCAGCAACCACAACCGCAGAGCACGTCACCCAGCAACTGCAGAGCCCTCCACCCAGCAACCGCAGAGCCCTCCACCCAGCAACCGCAGAGACCTCCACCCAGCAACCGCAGAGCACGTCACCCAGCAACCGCAGAGCACATCACCCAGCAACAGCAGAGCACGCCACCCAGCAACGGCAGAGCACGTCACCCAGCAACCACAACTGCAGAGCACGTCACCCAGCAACCGCAGAGCCCTCCACCCAGCAACCACAGAGCACTCCACCCAGCAACCGCAGAGCACTCCACCCAGCAACCACAGAGCACTCCACCCAGCAACCACAGAGCCCTCCACCCAGCAACCACAACCGCAGAGCACTCCACCCAGCAACCACAGAGCACTCCACCCAGCAACCACAGAGCCCTCCACCCAGCAACCACAACCGCAGAGCACTCCACCCAGCAACCGCAGAGCACTCCACCCAGCAACCGCAGAGCCCTCCACCCAGCAACCGCAGAGCCCTCCACCCAGCAACCGCAGAGCACTCCACCCAGCAACCGCAGAGCACTCCACCCAGCAACCACAACCGCAGAGCACTCCACCCAGCAACCGCAACCGCAGAGCACTCCACCCAGCAACCACAACCGCAGAGCACTCCACCCAGCAACCGCAACCGCAGAGCCCGTCACCCAGCAACCGCAGAGCACTCCACCCAGCAACCGCAGAGCACTCCACCCAGCAACAGCAGAGCACTCCACCCAGCAACCGCAACCGCAGAGCACTCCACCCAGCAACCACAGAGTACTCCACCCAGCAACCACAGAGCACTCCACCCAGCAACCACAGCCGCAGAGCACTCCACCCAGCAACCACATCTGCAGAGCACTCCACCCAGCAACCGCAGAGCACTCCACCCAGCAACCACATCTGCAGAGCCCTCCACCCAGCAACCACAGAGCCCTCCACCCAGCAACCGCAGAGCACTCCACCCAGCAACCACATCTGCAGAGCACTCCAACCATCAACCACAGAGCACTCCACCCAGCAACCTCAACCGCAGAGCCCTTCACCCAGCAACCCCATCCGCAGAGCACTCCACCCAGCAACGCAGAGCCCTCCACCCAGCAACCAGAGCCTCCACCCAGCAACATGAGAGCACTCCACCCAGCAACAGCAGAGCACTCCACCCAGCAACCGCAGAGCACTCCACCCAGCAACCATGAGCACTCCACCCAGCAACCGCAACATGAGCACTCCACCCAGCAACCACAACCGCAGAGCACTCCACCCAGCAACCGCAACCAGAGCACTCCACCCAGCAACCGCAGAGCACTCCACCCAGCAACAGAGCACTCCACCCAGCAACAGCAGAGCACTCCACCCAGCAACCGCAACCGCAGAGCACTCCACCCAGCAACCACAGAGTACTCCACCCAGCAACCACAGTGCACTCCACCCAGCAACCACAGCAGAGCACTCCACCCAGCAACCACATCTGCAGAGCACTCCACCCAGCAACCGCAGAGCACTCCACCCAGCAACCACATCTGCAGAGCACTCCACCCAGCAACCCCAGAGCACTCCACCCAGCAACCGCAGAGCACTCCACCCAGCAACCACATCTGCAGAGCACGTCACCCAGCAACCGCAGAGCACTCCACCCAGCAACCACATCTGCAGAGCCCTCCACCCAGCAACCGCAGAGCACTCCACCCAGCAACCGCAGAGCACTCCACCCAGCAACCACATCTGCAGAGCACGTCACCCAGCAACCGCAACCGCAGAGCACTCCACCCAGCAACCACATCTGCAGAGCACTCCACCCAGCAACCGCAGAGCACTCCACCCAGCAACCGCAGAGCACTCCACCCAGCAACCACAACCGCAGAGCACTCCACCCAGCAACCGCAACCGCAGAGCACTCCACCCAGCAACCGCAACCGCAGAGCACTCCACCCAGCAACCGCAACCGCAGAGCACTCCACCCAGCAACCGCAGAGCCCTCCACCCAGCAACCGCAGAGCACTCCACCCAGCAACCGCAACCGCAGAGCACTCCACCCAGCAACCGCAGAGCACTCCACCCAGCAACCGCAGAGCACTCCACCCAGCAACCACAGAGCTCTCCACCCAGCAACCGCAGAGCTCTCCACCCAGCAACCACAGCCGCAGAGCACTCCACCCAGCAACCCCAACTGCAGAGCACTCCACCCAGCAACCACAACCGCAGGGCACTCCACCCAGCAACCGCAACCGCAGAGAGCACTCCACCCAGCAACATGAGAGCACTCCACCCAGCAACCAGAGCCCTCCACCCAGCAACCACAGCCGCAGAGCACTCCACCCAGCAACCACAGCCGCAGAGCACTCCACCCAGCAACCACAGCCGCAGGGCACTCCACCCAGCAACCACCGCCGCAGGGCACTCCACCCAGCAACCGCACCCACGGAGCACTCCACCCAGCAACCGCAGAGCCTCCACCCAGCAACCGAGAGCCTCCACCCAGCAACATGAGAGCACTCCATCCAGCAACCGCAGAGCACTCCACCCCGCAACCGCAGAGCACTCCACCCAGCACCTGCAGAGCACTCCACCCAGCAACCGCAACCACAGAGCACTCCACCCAGCAACCGCAGAGCACTCCATCCAGCAACCGCAGAGCACTCCACCCAGCAACCGCAGAGCACTCCACCCAGCAACTGCAGAGCACTCCACCCAGCAACCGCAGCCAGAGCACTCCACCCAGCAACCACAGCCGCAGGGCACTCCACCCAGCAACCGCAACCACTGAGCACTCCACCCAGCAACCGCAGAGCCCTCCACCCAGCAACCGCAGAGCCCTCCACCCAGCAACCACAGAGCACTCCACCCAGCAACCGCAGAGCACTCCACCCAGCAACCGCAGAGCACTCCACCCAGCAACAGCAGAGCACTCCACCCAGCAACCGCAACCACAGAGCACTCCACCCAGCAACCGCAGAGCACTCCAACCAGCAACCGCAGAGCACTCCCCCCAGCAACCGCAGAGCACTCCCCCCAGCAACCTCAGACCACTCCACACAGCAACCGCAGAGCACTCCACCCAGCAACCGCAGAGCCCTCCACCCAGCAACCGCAACCACAGAGCACTCCACCCAGCAACCGCAGAGCACTCCAGCCAGCAACAGCAGAGCACTCCACCCAGCAACCGCACACCACGACACCCAGCAACTGCCGAGCGCGCCACCCCGCCACACCAGCCGCAGAGCACTCCACCCAGCAACCACAGCCGCAGGGCACTCCACCCAGCAACCGCAACAGAGCACTCCACCCCGCACCCCCAGAGCACTCCACACAGCACCCGCAGAGCCCTCCACCCAGCAACCCCAGAGCACTCCACCCAGCACCCGCAGAGCACTCCACCCAGCAACCCCAGAGCACTCCAACCAGCAACTGCAGAGCACACCACCCAGCAACGGCATGCAACGAGCACTCCACCCAGCACCCGCAGAGCACTCCATCCAGCAACCGCAGAGCACTCCACCCAGCAACCGCAGAGCACTCCACCCAGCAACCGCAGAGCACTCCACCCAGCAACTGCAGAGCCCTCCACCCAGCAACCGCAGAGCGCTCCACCCAGCAACCGCAACCGCTGAGCACTCCACCCAGCAACCGCAGAGCACTCCACCCAGTAACCGCAGAGCCTCCACCCAGCAACCGCAGAGCCTCCACCCAGCAACCAGAGCACTCCAAGCAGCATCCGCAGAGCACGCCAACCAGCATCCGCAGAGCCCTCCACCCAGCAACCACAGAGCTCTCCACCCAGCAACCGCAGAGCTCTCCACCCAGCAACCACAGCCGCAGAGCACTCCACCCAGCAACCACAACTGCAGAGCACTCCACCCAGCAACCACAACCGCAGGGCACTCCACCCAGCAACCGCAACCGCAGAGCACTCCACCCAGCAACCGCAGAGCCCTCCACCCAGCAACCGCAGAGCTCTCCACCCAGCAACCACAGCCGCAGAGCACTCCACCCAGCAACCACAGCCGCAGAGCACTCCACCCAGCAACCACAGCCGCAGTGCACTCCACCCAGCAACCACAGCCGCAGGGCACTCCACCCAGCAACCGCAACCACGGAGCACTCCACCCAGCAACCGCAGAGCCCTCCACCCAGCAACCGCAGAGCCCTCCACCCAGCAACCGCAGAGCACTCCACCCAGCAACCGCAGAGCACTCCACCCAGCAACCGCAGAGCACTCCACCCAGCAACTGCAGAGCACTCCACCCAGCAACCGCAACCACAGAGCACTCCACCCAGCAACCGCAGAGCACTCCATCCAGCAACCGCAGAGCACTCCACCCAGCAACCGCAGAGCACGCCACCCAGCACCTGCAGAGCACTCCACCCAGCAACCACAGCCGCAGAGCACTCCACCCAGCAACCACAGCCGCAGGGCACTCCACCCAGCAACCGCAACCGCAGAGCACTCCACCCAGCAACCGCAGAGCCCTCCACCCAGCAACCGCAGAGCCCTCCACCCAGCAACCACAGAGCACTCCACCCAGCATCAGCAGAGCACTCCACCCAGCAACCGCAGAGCACTCCACCCAGCAACTGCAGAGCACTCCACCCAGCAACCGCAACCACAGAGCACTCCACCCAGCAACCGCAGAGCACTCCATCCAGCAACCGCAGAGCACTCCACCCAGCAACCGCAGAGCACTCCATCCAGCAACCGCAGAGCACTCCACCCAGCAACCGCAGAGCACTCCACCCAGCAACCGCAGAGCCCTCCACCCAGCAACCGCAACCGCAGAGCCCTCCACCCAGCAACCACAGAGCACTCCACCCAGTAACCGCAGAGCCCTCCACCCAGCAACTGCAGAGCACTCCACCCAGCAACCGCAACCGCAGAGCACTCCACCCAGCAACCGCAACCGCAGAGCCCTCCACCCAGCAACCACAGAGCACACACACTTGAGTGTGCTGGGGCTTGCTCCAGGAGGGACCACATGTTGGGCCACAGAGAAAGTCTCAATAAATTTAAAAGGACTGAAATCATACAAAGTGGGCTCCATAACCACAATGGATTTAAGTTAGAAATCAATAACAGAAGGAAATTGGAGAAGTTCACCAAAATGTGTAAAATAAACAACACACTGTTATATAACCAACAGATCAAAAAAGAAATCACAACGGAAATTAGAAAATACTTTGAGATGAAAGGCATTGCAAGAAAACTACAGACCAATATCCTTAAGAATATAAATGCAAAAATCCTCCACAAAATACTAGCAAATCAAATCCAGCAACATATAAAAAGAATTCTGTGCAAAACCAGATGAGATTTATCCCAGGAACACAAGGCTGATGTGACATCCAAAAGCCAATCCATGTAATACAGCATGTTGATGGATTCCTACAAAACCACTCTTAGAAGAAAACATAGGAGGAAATCCTCATGGCCTGAGTTTGGCAATGATTTCTTCAACCAAAAGCATAAATGATTTAAAAAAAAAGAGAGAGAGATAAATTATACTTCATTAGAATTAAAAACTTCTGTGCTGCAACCAGTGCCATTAAGAAAGTGCAAAGATAGCCCACATCAAGGGGGAAAATATTAGCAAATCATCTACAGTAATCTCCTCGTAGCTGCAGGCGACACATCTCAGGCCCCCAGCAGATGGCTGAGACCACAGAGATCACCAAACACTGTGTATACTGCTTTTTCCATATACACATACCTGCGATAAAGTTTAATTTATAAAGTAGGCACAGGAAGAGATGATCAAGGATAACTATAATAAAACTGAACAATGATAAAAATATGCCATAACAAGATTTATGTGAATGTGACCTCTCTTTCTCTCTCTCAATACCTTAGTGTACTGTACACGCCCTTCTAAATACCTTATTATACGGTACTCACCCCTCTTTGTTGTGATGATGTGAGATGACGGAATGGCCTCCGGGAGGAGGTGAGAGGAGGTGAGGTGAATGACGCCGGCACTGTGACGTTGCCTTAGGATGCTGTCGACCTTCTGATGAATGATCAGAAGGAGGATCACCAAGCCACAATAAGGCCAATGGCTGGATGTCAGGAGCATCCAGTGTAATGACTAAGAAGCAGTCTATACAGTGTGGATACACTGGACACAGGCTCACACCCGGGGGGAATAGCCTGGGCTGGCACAAGATCTCACTGTGCTACTCGGAACAATGCACAGTTCCATGTCGTATTTTCAGGCCACGGCTGACCACAGGTAACTGAAACTGAGGAAACCAAGACACCAGATAAGTGGGGCCTGCTGTATCTGATAACAGACTCATATACAGGACATGTAAGGAACACTTAAAACTCAGAGAAAATAAGGGCAAACAACCCCATGTTGAAATGGGAAAAGGACTTGAATGGGCGCTTCTCAAAAGAAGATGCGTGAATGGCCAGCGAGGGCGTGAAAAGACGCTCAGCGTTATTAGAAGCAAATCGAGACCACAGGGAGATGCCGCCTCACACGCCCGGAGGGTAATCCTCAAAAAGACAGAAACTGGTGTTGACAAGCACTCGAGAAATAGGAACCTTCTCTGGGAAAGAAAATAGTGCAGACAGAAACAATGAAAAGGCGCTGAAAATGAGTTCAACATAGAGTGACCCCATGGTCCAGAAATCCCACTCCTAGAAGTGTGTACCAGATAATTAAAACCATACACTGGGCCAGGCGTAGGGGCTCACGCCTGTAATCCCAGAGCACTGGGAGGCTGAGGCAAGCGGATCACGAGGTCAGGAGTTCGAGACCAGCCTGGCCAATGTGGTGAAACCCCCGTCTCTACTAAAAGTACAAAAATTAGTCAGGTGTGGCGGTGGGCACCTGTAATCCCAGCTACTCAGGAGGCCGAGGCAGAAGAATCACTTGAACCCGGGAGGCAGAGGTTGCAGTGAGCTGAAATCACACCACTGCATTCCAGCCCAGGCGACAGAGCAAGACTGTCTCCAACAAACAAACAAACAACAACAAAAGAAACCAAACAACCAAAAAAACCCCTGTATATCCAAATAAAAACTTGAACACAAATGTTTGTAGCAGCACCACTCCTAAAGCCAGACAATGGAAACTACCCCAATACACGCAACTGGCGAGCGGCTACATAAGATGTGGTGTGTCCGCACAACAGGATATTACTTGGCCATGAAAAAGAATGAAGTACTTATAAAAAAAAAGAGAAAAAAGAAACGAAGTGCTGACACATGCTACAAGGTGGATGAGCCTGAACACATTATGCCAAGTGAAAGAAGCTACTCACAAAAGACCATGTAATATATGTTTACACTTTGAGAAATGTGCAGAACCCATAGACACAGAAAGAAGATTTGTGGTTCTTTAGGGCTGGGGGTCGGAGTAGTGCTGGTGCCTGTGAGTAGCTAAAGGGTATGGAGTTTCTTTTTGAGGTGGTGAAAATTTTTAAAAATTGCCTGTAGTAATCGCTGTAGAACTCTGAATATACTAAAAACGACTGTACACTTTAAATGGGTGAAATGCATGGCATGTGAATTATAACCCGATAAAGCTGTTTAAAAAATAGTGGGAAGAGTGTGGAGGGAATGAAGAGAAGGTGGTTAACGGGTACGAATAGACAGTTTGGTAGGAGGGGTGGGTTCTAGTGTTGACAGCACAGTGAGGGGATTATAGTTAACAGCAACATACTGTATGTTTCAAAATAGCGAGAAGAAAAGATTTGAAATGCTCCCAGCGTGAAGGAAGGACAGACGTTCGCGGTGATGGACGTCCTAAATACCCCGATTCCATCATTACAGAGGGCATGCGCATGTCAAAATATCACAGGCACCCTATAAATATGTAAAATGTTATGCATCAATAAACAATTAAAAATATAAGCATTGCATAGTGTCTTCCTTCCAAATACCATAGTATGAAAAGGGAAAAAGGTAACTTTACAGTGGAGGAAACTGGAAACCTCTGCCTCAGCCGCATCGCCGAGGTTGACATCACTGCTGACACGCCACGCAGGCAGCAAGGACCTTGGTGTGAGGCCGTGGGAAGGGGGCTTTCCATCCTCCCCACAGCCTGTGACCCCGAACTCATCATAGGAAAGAGGTTAGACAAGTCCCAAATGAGGGACATTCTACAAAATGCCCAACCAGTCCTCCTCAAAACTGTCAAGCTCTCCAACAATGAGGAAAGTCTGAGGCTCTGTCACAGCTACGAGGGCCCTAAGGAGACGCGAGGACCAACTCTAACACCATCCTTTGGATGGAATTCTGAGGTAGAAATGGATATTAAGGGAAAACTGCGGAAATCTGAATAAGGTACTGACTTTAGTTCCTCCTACTATATCAACATTCACTGTTATAGTGCTAATTCACTGTGACCAAGATACAACATAATGTAACACGGTAACAGTAGGGGAACCTCGGTGTGGAGTGCACAGGAACTCTGTGCTATCATCACCATTTTTCTGTATATCTAACACTGTTCTAAAATGAACTTTATTTTAAAAATAAAAACAAGGCTTCTTGATATCAATAAACCCCATGAAAATACATTCATGAATAATCAGGGAAGCACCTCCCCCAGGACACTCATACACACACTCAACCCAAGGACGTGCACATGCACACACACGCACATACCCAATCCATGCATGCACACATGCGCAACCCAAACACGTGCACACACGCACACTTGCACACTCAATCCAAGCACACGTGCAGTTGCACAAATGTGCACACACACTTAACCCAAGCACACACTCAACCCAAACACGTGCATACAGGCACACCCATGCATACATACTCATCCCAAGTATACATACTCATCCCAAGTTCACCAGGGAGAGAGGCCCAGGAACGGACTCTGACAAAACAATGAACAAAATCCAAAAAACAATTACACTGCCAAGTATTATGCTAATACAATTATTGGAACTGCTAGTCAAAAACAGTTAATAGAATAATTAAGATAGATTGACCTAAAAGCTGATTTTAAATTAACCTGACATGTGCATACTATCTAAATAATTACCCTTTCCTCTGATTTAGTCTCTCATTAAAATCAGATTTCATTGGGAGAAATTATACATTTGCACCATCATTGGGAAGAACAAGCCATGTTCATTCACCCACCGATGAAAATGGGAGATTATTAGAGGAGGTAAAATGGGAATATATTTTCCTGACAATCCCTGGTGCAGTGTGATCTGTCCCTGTAATAAAGCACTGCTTCCCCCTAGCCTGCCACTCAGGAGGCGAGGGAAACCAGTTCAGAGGGCCTCAACCAAGGACCCCAAACCACTGGTGTCTGTGTGTGTCTGTGAAGCTCGCTCACCGGGGAAGGGCCCGCGGGGTGGGCAAGGAAGAGAATGAGCACTTGGAGAGGCCAGGCAGCCAAGACGACCCAGAGGAAACTCGGTATGTCTGCACCGAACACGTCTTCATGGGTGAGAAAACCGCAGCCAAGGAAGGAGAGCGATTGTTTCCAGGCAAACCGCAAGCCCTGGCAGAGAGAGGCAGGGACAGAGGCTGTTCTCAGCATCCAGCGTCTCCTCCTTTCGGCTCACAATTTCCTGCCACGCCCCAGATAAAATGAACCCCTGTGGGGGTTTGTCTGTGCACACCGCCAGGGCCGATCCCGGTCTGTGTGAACAGACTGGCTCTGCCTCCCCGCACAGAAGCCTGGGCTGAGCACCAGAGGCCCCCACTGTGGGAGGCAGGTCCTGGCCACGACTCCCTCCACGGCCATGGCTCCAGCGTGCGGATCTCAGCTGGTGTCTGAAACACGCGGGCACTAGGTCACCACAGCTAAGGGCCTCCTGTTCATCCAAACCCGTGGAGTTACCTCGGTAACATGTTTTAAATGGATAGCCACATCACATTTTTATAAGACACACAATTTCCCCCATTAAAATTCTTCAGGTTCAGTAATAACACATTATTAGGATAAGCAGGACATGCAAGATGCTACAAAATGGTCTGTTACTTGGAGGATTTAAAACCCTAATGAGAAAAACACTCACTACCATTTATTCGTTCTCTTAGCCTTCAGCACCATTACTCTGAGGGGCAGCATGGGACTGGGGCTGGCTGCACCCACACTCATCCCTCCGATTGCTCCAGAACCTTTTCTTCAAAGAGCAATCTCTGCGCTCTGCAGGGACGGTAAGCGGCGACCCTTAGGTAGCTGAAAGCACGGGGAAGGGAGAGCAGGACGAGGTGGGAACACAGAGATGGAGAACAGGCAGCAGCACGCTCCACGCAGGTGGAGTCTGTGTTCCCCCTCCAGCAACAGCCAGAACCAGGACCACCAGGGATCTGACATCACCAGCCCCATCCCATAGGGTGGGCTGTGGGCAGGGAACAGCAAAATCGCCACGTCACTTTCAGACCCTCAGCAGACACAAGGAACAACAGCTGCGGCTGCCGCTGCAGCCACAGCTCCGAAGTTTGAAGAGAAATAGCAGCAAGTGGTGGCACCACTGTCCATCAGCTTGAGTGCTTCTCGGAGAAAGGAAGACAGTTCTCTTGGTGCCCAAAGACAAGGCTGTGTGTTCTTCACGCAGCTACTGTGCCATCGACTTCCGAGTGATAAGGAAAGGAACCTGGGCTCAATCCTATTCCTGACTGCCAGCGCTGAGGGTGACCCCCGAGCCCTGCTCAGGTGCCGTGGGGCCGAGAGCTCCCCTTCCCGCCGTGGGCATTGAAAGGGCAGCAAAGGCTCTGTACCACACCCGTGTTTGGGCTCCAGAGCCCTTGGCCTGGTGTCTGGAAGATGGGACTGCTGCCTTGGACAAGTCCCTCCTCCCTGGTTTTCCCCGTTTCCCACAGTGGGGTTGAAGCTAAGGTCCATTCCCAGATCACTAATAATGATAGCAGGTGCCATTCATGAGCACCTCCTGTGTCCCGGTGCTGCTCCCTGTGCTGCACCTGCATTCTCTCACCTGGCTCTCTCAAGGGCGCAGTAAGGTAGCCACTTCATTAGACGTCTTGTATTGAAGAGCAGACTAGCACAGAGAAGGCGGTTTGCTTTCGGCAGGTCACACAGCAAATACAGGTGAAAACCAGGCTGTCCACGAAGGAAGTCTGACCACTGATTGGGCCGTGATCACTGTGCTGTGCAGACACCCTCTCCACCAAGACCCTTCTGTGCTGTGCCCCCCACCCCCACCCCCTTCTCTACTTGGAAATGAAGTAGCTTTCAGGGGACTCTTACCAGGTTCCTGCCTCCCCAGGCTGGCCCCACACAACCCCAAGATAGGAGCCCCCGAGTGGCGCCTTGGTGGGCTCCTTGAGGGTTGCCTCAATCATCCCAGGCACCCATAGGAGACACCTGAGGTTTGGGGTTTGTGCCACGCAACTCTGGGGCCTCCAGCACCCAACTGCAGACACGGCTTCAGCCGGCCCATGCTGCTTCTGTTTCTTTCCCCAGCTTGCTTAGGTTTCATTCACAAACAGTAAAGCCCATTCATGGGACAGTTGTATACAATCATGTCATATCCACCACAGTCAAGATGTGGAATATTTCATTCTCCTAACAAGTGTTCTCATGCCTCTTCAGATTCCCTCCTCCAGCTCCCAGCCCCAGGCAGACAGTGATCTGATTCCTGTTCCTCTGACTCTGCCTTTCCTGGAAGTGCATAGACATGGAATGGTGTTCTATCTCTTCTATCTCTTCCACTTAACTTGATGATTTCCAGACTGTTCCATGTCGTGTGGGCTTAATATTTTGTTCGTTTTTTATCAATGGGTAGAATCTCATAATATGCATGAACCACAGGTTATCAACTTGCCTGTTGATGGGCATTTGGGCTGTTTGCAGTTTGGATGTGTTACAAATAACGCTGTGAGAGTACTTGTGTCCACGTCTTTGTGTGGACATACGCTTTCATTTTCCTGGGGTAAATATTTAGGGTTGGAATTGCTGGGTCTTATGGTAAGTGAATGTTTTACTTCTCAGACAGTGTCAGTCCATTTCCCCAGGTATTTCCATTTAAAATTCCAGCTAAATTTACATGCTTTCCAAGGTAAATTGTATGTAAATTCCCATTGTTCTATATCCTTGCCAACACTTAGTATTGCCAATCTTTTTAACTTTAGACTGGTTTTCATGTGTGCTTCTCTGATGGCAAGTGATGCTGGTCATTTTGTCATGTGCCTGTGGGTCATATATCTTTTTTGTCCTGCATGTGTCCGAGTCCTTTGCAATTTTTAATTGCAGTTTTCAAATTATTGATTTATAAGATATCTTCATATATTCTGAGTACAAGCACATTGTCAGATGTGTATTTTGTAAATTATTCTGCCAGTTTGTAGTCTGCTTTTGCATTTCCTTAACTCTGTATTTTTAATTTTGAGCAAACATTTTCAATTTTGCTGAATTTACTTTATCATTTTTCATCATCTGTGCTTTTCACATCTTGTTTCTAAAAAATGTTTATTCTAGCCCAAGTCATAAAAATTCTTCCCTATGTTTTCTTCTAGAACTTTAAAAGTCTTAGCACTAATTTTCAGTCCATGATCCATCTCAAGATAATTTTGCATGTGGTGGGAGGTAAGGCTTGAAGGTCATTTTTTTTCACGTAGATATCAACTTGTTCTAGCACCGTTTATTGAAGCAGCTAGTTCTGAAGGAATTAAATTTATACCTTTACCAGCAATCAAGGGACTATATAAATGTGGGTCTTTCTGACTTCCCCTTCAGCTCAGTTGGCCTCTGAGTTTTCCCTGATGCTGAAACCACACGGTCGTGATTACCATACCTGCAGAGGAATTTTTGAAATCAGGTAGTGTGGGCCCCACAGCCTTGTTCTTATTTTTCAAAGTTGTTTCTGGATATTTTAAGCATTTTGTCTTTCCACATAAATCTTAGCAACAGCTGTCTCATTTATTCAAAAGGACCATAAGTGGCACAGGTAGGATACTGGTGAGCAAAGCTTGCTTCCAAAAGGACCACTAAGATTCCAGTGAAAATTGTATTTAATATATACATCAATTTTGGTATCAACGTGCAGAGAATTTTTGTCTTAATAGTATTGAGCTGTCCAATCCATGAACAGAATATATGTCTTCATTTATTGTGTTTTTCCTTGCAATATCTTATGGTTTTCAGTGTAAGGGTCTTTCAATTCTTTAATTAGGGTTTTTTTTTTTCTCCAATCAATTTAACTTCATTTTCTAAGTATTCATTGCAAGCATATAGACATACAATCGATTTTTCTATGGAAGTTAAATCCTGCAACTTGGCTAAACTAATTTACTTGTACTAATAGTTTGGTTTCTATGGTGGTAAAATTCACATATTATAGAATTCACTATTTTCACAATTTGGAAGTGCACAAGTCAGTGGCATCTAGTGCATTCACAACGTTGTCAGCCGCAACCACTGTCTGGCTCTGGGCCATTGGCATCCCCATGAAAGGAGACACCACATCAATCAAAGGAGGAACCCTCTGTTCCTCCCTTCCCCGGCTCCTGGCACCACTAATCTGCATTCTGCCTCTTTAGATTTGCCCATTTCATAGACCTGGCATCATATAACCTGCGGCCCTTTGTGTCTGTCTTCTTTCACTCATCATGTTTTCGATTTCAAGGTTCATTCGTATTGTGGCATGTTAGTGCTTCATTCCTGTTCACCGCTGAGTAATATTCCATCATGTGAGTCGACCACACTTTCTCAGTGCCTATGCTAACTGTTTGTAGGTTTCTTAAGATATTTCCTCATACATGATTCATGATATCTGCATAAAGAGGCAGTTCTTCTTCTTCCGTTTCAACGTTTATGTTTTAATTTTAATTTTATTTAAAGCTACCTGTGTCTCTGTCCTTAAAGTGCAGTTTTGGAAGATAGCATGTGTGTGGGTCTTATTTTCATATCTATTCTGACAACCTCCGCCTTTTAGCTGAAATCTTTTGTCCACTAATATTTAAATAAGTATTGACATGGTTATGTTTGGGTCTGTAATTTTATGCCTTGTTCTCTATATACATATCCTCTAGTTTTCCCCTTTGTTCCTCATTTTTTAACTTTTTTTAAGATTATGTGAATATTTAGATGGATTTTTCTCCTCATTATGGTTTGTGAAAACGTGTGAATACTTATTGATTGATTTTTCTCTTTATTCAGCTTTTTCAGCGTGGTGTCACCTCAGTAGTGGAGCATAATCAGTCCGAGACTAACTTAGGCCCCACCCGATAAAGCTTAAAATCAAGCCTCAAACGTATCAAATTGTTTCCAAGTAAAGTAACTTCATCCCATGAAAGTTTAAAAATAATTTTAGGACTGCAAAACTATCTGGGATCTAACAAGGAAAAGTACATGATGTCTAGCACACAGTAAAAAATTACCAAGTATGCAAAGAGGCAGGAAAACATATCATGTCATGAGGAGGAATATCAACAACTGAAACCTGACTCACAAATGGCACAGATGAAAGAATTCATAGACAAAGACGGACTGTAGTTATAATCACTCTGATCCACATGATAATGTTAAGTAGAGATATGAAAGACATTAAAAAGTCCCAAGTCCAACTTTTAGAGATGAAACCATTTCTGAGATAAAGGAAATTCACTGGATGAGATTATGAGATTAGACAGACACTACAAAACGAAAGATCAATGAACTTGAAGGTGTGTAATAGAAACCATCCAAAGTGAAACACAGACCGAAAACAGACCCCTTCGAAAGCAGCAGAAAGCTAATTGGGAGGCAACTTCAATTGGCCTAAAATTCATACATTTAGAGTCCCAGAAAGAAAACAAAGAAGAAAAAAAAACGAAAAAAAAAGGAAGACAAAATGATCGAAATCTTTTCAAATTTGCTTTTTAAAAGCTACATATCCCAGTCCAAAAAGTATGAAGTATGAAGAAGGCACATCTTAATCAAATTGCTTAAATTGGGTGAGAAAGAGACAATCTTAGCAGGCAGAAGACAAGAGACGTGCTAGGTACAGAGGAACAAAGACGAGGATGATGGCAGGTTTCTCCTTGAAAATGAGGTGAGATAGAGGACAGTGGAACAAGCTCTGCAAAGTCCTGCCAGGAAAAGCTTGTTGATTCATGATTTCATACCTGGCAACAAAGGTAGAAACAGGGTGAGATATCAACTTTTTCAGACATATAAAAGCTAAAATATTAATCATACCAGCAGATAAGCACTAAGAGATGTTAAAGAGAGTCCTTTGGACAAGAGGAAAATGACATTATAGGAGACCTGATAGAAGCACAGGAAGGCATAGCATGTTCTGCTGGGTATAGAACATACAGAGAAATAAAATTGTGCCCACAAGGACATGAAGGAGGGCGGGGAATGGAAATGTGCTTCTGTAAGGTTATTAAACTGTCATGACGTGGTATAATATTATTTGAAGATAGACTGCGATAGGTGGAAGGTGCACACTATAAACTCTAAAATGTATGCACGTACACACACACTTACATATGCACAGAGTTACAGGGAATAAGCCAACAAAAGTGACTAAGTGGGATAATTAAAAAATACCCAGTCCAGAAGAAGGTTGGCTAAGAGGAACAGGAAACAGAAAGTAGACAGGATAAATAAAACACAAATAGCAAGATGGTGGTTTAAATCCAACTATTATCAACAGTAACATTACAGGAAAATGATCTATAATCATTGGTCTAATTCAACAGCAGTTTGTCAGATTGAATAAGAAAGCAAGATGCAACGAATGACTGCCTACCCAAAATCCACTTTAAATGTAAATTCACAAATATATGAAAACTAACGGGATTTTAAAAGCTACACTGTGCTAACACTAGTCAGAAAAAAAGCTGCAGCAGCTATATTAATATTGGACAAGGTGGATTTCAGAGCAATGAACACAACCAGTGTTATAAAGAAGATCATTTTGTAGTTCCAAGAGGGTCAATTAATCAAGAGGATATAACACTGTTTATCCCCTGAATCCAACTTCAAGCCACTGAAGTAAAATCCTCATCTCCTATCGCACACCTGGTCATTGGGATCCACCTCAATTGACGTTCTATCCTCATCTCCTATCACACACCTGGTCATTGGGATCCATCTCAGTCGACGTTCTATCCTCATCTCCTATCACACACCTGGTCATTGGGATCCATCTCAGTCGACGTTCTATCTTCATCTCCTATCACACACCTGGTCATTGGGATCCATTTCAGTCGACGTTCTATCCTCATCTCCTATCACACACCTGGTCACTGGGATCCATCTCAGTTGACGTTCTATCCTCATCTCCTATCACACACCTGGTCATTAAGGATCCATCTCAGTTGACGTTCTATCCTCATCTCCTATCACACACCTGGTCATCTAGGATCCACCTCAGTCGACGTTCTATCCTCATCTCCTATCACACACCTGGTCACTGGGATCCATCTCAGTTGACGTTCTATCCTCATCTCCTATCACACACCTGGTCATTAAGGATCCATCTCAGTTGACGTTCTATCCTCATCTCCTATCACACACCTGATCATTGGGATCCATCTCAGTCGACGTTCTATCCTCATCTCCTATCACACACCTGGTCATTAAGGATCCACCTCAGTTGACGTTCTATCCTCATCTCCTATCACACACCTGGTCATTAAGGATCTACCTCAGTTGACGTTCTATCTTCATCTCCTATCACACACCTGGTCATTTAGGATCCATCTCAGTTGACGTTCTGTCCTCATCTCCTATCACACACCTGATCATTGGGATCCATCTCAGTCGACGTTCTATCCTCATCTCCTATCACACACCTGGTCATTAAGGATCCACCTCAGTTGACGTTCTATCCTCATCTCCTATCACACACCTGGTCATTAAGGATCTACCTCAGTTGACGTTCTATCTTCATCTCCTATCACACACCTGGTCATTTAGGATCCATCTCAGTTGACGTTCTGTCCTCGTCTCCTATCTCACACCTGGTCATTTAGGATCCATCCCAGTTGACGTTCTGTCCTCATCTCCTATCGCACACCTGGTCATCTGGGATTCACTGCAGTTGACGTTCTTTTCTCCTAAGAATGTGTTCCACTCCATTGGTCTCTCTGTGTGCTGAGTAATCCTGAATTGGGTCCTAGACACGATGCATGTGATGTGGAGGTTCTGTACTCTGTGATTTTCCACCAACTACTGTTTCTTTTGGTGTAGTAGGTAGTAATTGTGTTTGGGCTTGAACTGCAAATGTCCTGATGACAGCCACAGCCTGAACTCAGACTTTCTGCATTTAGCTGGGCTTCTTTCATCTGCTTTGTGTGTGTGCAGTTCAGGGCCAGTAGGAAACATGAGTAAAGTCTGAAGTTTTTCCTTTGTAATCCTTCCCCTTCTGGATGCTCCCCCTCTCCAGTGGCCACAGCTTCCCCAATTTCATTCTGTTCCTCTTCTAGGCCATGAAGACTGTGGTCTTCCCCGAGGACCCCCAGCTCCTCATGCCCTAACTACACAGGGCCCAGGATAACAGCCACAGTCAATGAGAACATGCTTCCTGCAACCCCTTTATCCCCTGTGTGCACCCCAGGTCCGTCTTGCTCTTCACTCTCCAACACCCACAAGCAGCCTGTTTGCATTGTGTACAGATTTTGAAGCTGTTTTCTGTGAGGGAGTGGGTTTGGTGTGATCTTACAAAACCCTCACAGGAAGCAGAACCAGCAATTACCCATCCACTTTTAGAACTGCCTTGTGCATGAACCTTTTGTCCTTTGAGTCACACTTGGAAAAAGCGTATGCTTCGTCTGTTGCAAAGGTCATGGTGGCTTCACTCCAAGAAACTTGAGACACAGTTATTGTTTTAAACAGGGCACAACTGCAGTGTCCTGAAGAGCCCTGCCCGGCCATGGAGTTTGCTGGATGAGGGACATGGATGGGCTCCTGCAGAGAGAACAGAGATAGAGAGGGACAGGGAGAGACAAAGAGGAGACGGAGATAGAGGCAGACAGAAGTTGAGAGACAGAGGGAGAAAGAACATCTGGCAAACCCCTTCCACTTTCAGATTCCTGCTCTGGACATGGAAGCCTGCTTTTCTCCATAAGCCCTCTGCCTTCCTTCGATGTCCTCAGGAAAAAGCGAAGCAGACCCTTTTCCCTCCCCCGCCCTCCTTGCCTTTGCAGAGACTCTTTTGCTGACTGGTCTCTGTGGCTGAGCTCTGCCCAGGCCCCGCTTCCTCCCTCTGCTGAGCACCGAAGCCTCCTGACAGCTCCCTGACATCCGAGAATGGACACCAGTGTCTGGGAATGGGCTCCCGGCATCCAGGAACGGGCTCCCCAGTGTCCCGGTCCAGCCCCCACTCCCGCCCCCACTCCCCTCCGCACTCAGGGGCTTCTCTGGTGAACACGGTCCTGGCCAGACACTCAGCACCAGCCTCACAGGCTTCTTCCCGACACCTCCAGCCCGTGCCCCACCTGCGCCCCCACCCATCATTCTGCTCTGGGCTCTGCCCAGAGGCCCCCAGTTCCTGAGTGTGCCCGTTCCCCGGCTTTCGCCCACACTATGGCCTCTGCCTGGCCTGCCTCAGCCATGTGGACGCCTCCTCTCAGCATCTAGGCCCATCTCCACGCCGTCTCCAAGATGCTGCACTGCCCACTGTGAAATCCGAGCCTGTTCTACACCACCCTGGACAGGCACTTACCAGGCCCCTCTGTCTCATCTGTCCTTTCATCAGATACTAAGTCCCTTGAGGCCCATCTCCCTGACCCCGTCCCCCTCTTTGTCTCTCCACCAGGGGTTAGTGTCGCCCCCCACCCCCTCCAGCCTGGCCTCACCCACAGCTGGCCCCCACCTTGGCCCTCCCGGCTGTGGCCTTGACCCTTCGTGTCCGTCCTGGCTCAGCTCCTGGCCCTGGGTCTTCTTCCCAGGGTTCTCTTGGTGCCACCTGAACAGTCCACACTGTCTTTGTTCATCTTTTCTTTAAATATTTGTTTAGCAGAGCAAGCTGATTTTAAAAATATAAATCGGCCAGGCGTGGTGGCTCACGCCTGTAATCCCAGCACGTCGGGAGGCTGAGATGGGTGGATCATGAAGTCAGGAGTTCGAGACCAGCCTGACCTACATGGTGAAACCCTGTCTCTACTAAAAATAACAAAAACTAGCTGGGCGTGGTGGCCCGTGCCTGTCATCCCAGCTACTCAGGAAGCTGAGGTAGGAGAATCGCTTGAACCCAGGAGGCAGAGGTTGCAGTGAGCCAAGATCGCACCATTGTACTCCAGCCTGGGCCACAGGGAAAGACTCTGTCCATATATATGTGTGTGTGTGTGTATGTGTATATAATTGTTTGACCAAATGCAGTGATTTCTCCCAGTTTGAGGGATAAATCTTTTTTATAAAGTCATGTTTTGATGAAGCAGTGCTGGGAAAACCTGTGCCACAGTGGGTGGGAGCCCCCAGGAGAGAGGCCCTCATCCAGCGGTGTCCAGACAGCTGCGTGGAACAGAATACCCAGCCCTCACCCTAGAGCCCTGGCCTGGGCCATGGGGGCTTAGAAAAAAAGAAAGGAAAAGACAAGGCTGGGTAAGAACCGGTTTGGTCAAGGAAAGGAGGGTGGAAGTGCAGAGCCCTCCCGTGTGGGAGCCCTGGAACGGGGTACCATCCCCCAGACCCCGGGAGCCGCCGATTCCCCTGAGACCGGCCTGCACCTGCACGTGCGGGGGGCGGGGGCCCGGAATTGTTCTGCCACAGTGGCCCGGCCAGCAGGGAGATCAGAGGAAGAAATAAAATCCTTAGGCCTCACCGGGGGTCCCGAAGAGCAGCCTTTGCCCGGGGCCCTCATGCAGATCCCCGCGTAGCAGGGCACCGCAGTCCCTATTACCATAAGCGATAATGCAGAAGTGTGATAAAAGCCGTCTGTCGTTCATAAAATGTGACGATGCCTTTCTGCAAAGCCATAAGCCAGCCCGGGGCTCAGCCAGGAAACCGCTGTAAAATCCAGCATCATGGCCTCAAAGCACAGTTTCCAATATAAAGGTTATTCCAGGCAGCTGTTTCCTGATTATTTACGTGCAATAATTTTACACCCCCAGACTCTGACACGCTCACAGCTTAACGCCCTCTCCCATCAGCCGCACTGAGGCGTCTGTGCGGAATTCTTACGACGTCGTACTCCCTCAGCAGCCTTTTGGGGCTTTGTCCTCCCAGAGTCGGGGTTCAGTCATCCTTGACACAGTTTCCAGTTCTCTGCCTCCCCCCAGTATCTCAGGGTGGTCCCTCCAGACACCTGCCTTTCACGGACTCCTCCTGGTAACCACCCCGCTACGGGACAGCCCACAGGACTCGCCCAGACCTCAAACCCTGCAAGGACTGCGCGGCTATCCCCCAGCAGACCCCTCCCAGTCCCAGCGTGACCCCCTGGGGTCTGAGTGCACCACCCAGAGCTCCCTGTGGGAACCTGCTTGGGCAATACCCTGGACCCCAGTGAAGGCTTCGGCCACAGCCCCTGTCCCTCTGGCTGAGTGTGTGCCTCCGAGGCAGCACCCCTTCCCACCACCAGCCCTGCAAGGGGGCTGCCCTCTTCTCTCTGGATGTGTGAGTCACGCCGGTAACGCCAGTGTTTTGTGGAGTTGCCATCTGAGCCTCACCTGACCGGCACACCCGAACCCGCCTCTCCTCCCATCAGCGCAGTCCTTTGGCGTGGCTGTCTTGGTAGGAACAACCTGCATGCCGGTGTCAGCCAGCCTCCTGGGACAGGGACACCCGGTCCCGAGTCGGACACCTCGCCTTAGGCCGTCCACGAGGACAGAGAAGGGCCGACCTCTGGAGCCCCAGGTTAGTGGCCTGGAGAAGCGAGGAACAGTCACCCCGACATGGCCCCGACCCCCTTAGGGGCGTTTCCGAGGTAAACGAGATAACGGTTGGAGGGTTGAGCTCAGCCTGGCCACAGAGAATGTGAGAAGCCATTGTCATCATGTGATGATCGGGAAGTTTCCGTGAACCCTGCAACAGTGAGTTTGCAGGAGATCAGCAGAGGTCAAGGATCCTCAGCGGCAGGGAGGGAAGGTGGGGGAGGTGGAAGGGAAGCGGGAGCGGGGGGCACAGACGTCCCTGAGCCGGATCCTGGTGGTCCCACGGGGGCCAGGAGGGCAGCTCGAAGGGCCACTGGGTGCCTCACCCTAAGCCAGCAGCCCACCACCACCCAGAGGCCAGGAGGCCCCCGGAGCCCCCCCCGCACCCGCGGCTCCCTCCAGTGGGACGGGTGGGGTCAGCCCGGAGCCCCTGCTGAGCCTGGACGAGAGGAGGGAAGGGGAAGCTCCGCGTTTCCAGAGCTCTCAGCAGTTACCAGGCGATTTCTCAACTCGGAACTGCGTGCTGGGGGTCACGGGGCTCCTGCTGCTGACGGGGAAGCAGGGCCCCCACCCCCTCCGGCCTCGGCCTCTGTGGACAAGGGCACAGCCCCGTGCACCCCCGCGGTGGTTGCCGTCCCTGCGTGGGTTTTATTTTCTCCACTCAGCGTCCTGTGACCACAGAGCTGACGTGAGGCAGGGAGCAGTACGGCCTCAGCAGGGAGCCCGCGAGAGGAAGTCTCCAGCTCGCAGCTAATCCTGGTGGAGATGATAGCCGGGAGTCTCCGGCTGTTTAACGTCTTCATGGTGGCTTCCTGGCGCCCCGTGCTCCAGCTGCATGGAAGGCGTCCAGCTGACAGAGCTTCCCGGAGTCTGTCCCTGAGGCCGAGCCTTCAGGGGCCGGGCCATGGGAGCTGGGTCTTCCTGTGCCCAGAGCCTCCTTCCCTGCGGACCTGCGAGGTGGCCAGATGATGAGCCTTGCACTGAGAAGAACTCCTCGGGCCTTAGGGGGCTCTGCCACCACCCACCCATCATTGGCAGGGCAGGGAAGGCCGGCCCACACCCAGGTCCCGCTGCCTGGACCCTCTGGGGGAACCAGCTTTGAACAGGAGAGGGGCCAGGAGCCCCTGAGAGGCAGGCCCGAGGGCTCGGAGCCACGGGGAGTTCCTCAGCCAGGCCTGCGACAAACACAGCTGCCCTCCTCTTTCAGCCCCGCTGCCCCAGCCGCAGAACATTGGCTCTGGCCACTCGCAGGGAAGGGCCCTCGCTGTCCAGGGAGAAAACCCATTTCTTTCCTCTGGTTCTGTTCCCCAAAGACATGCAAATACTTTTTCCAGGAATTTCTCTAACAGCAAAGATGCACAGACCCTTGACTTTAAACTGACCTAGAGGCCCAGGAGAACCCAGTTATTTCTGGCACAGGCACCTGGGCACGGGGTCTGGCCTGGTTCACTCTGGAGTGTCTGAGTCATGGTGGAAATTCAATATTTGTTAAGGAAATTGGATGAATGAAAAAGGATGAATGAAGAAAGAGACTATTAGACGGTGTTTTCAAAACGTCCATGGCTATATTCCGCTGTAAATGCTGGAGTTTGTCCCTAGGTGGCTCCTGCACTTAGGCTGGGAACACCACCCTCACGGGGGGCTCAGCCCGGCACACCTGTGTGGGGAGGGAGCGGGGAGCGTGGGGGAGGAAGGAGGGGCCCCGTGAGACTGTGGACCCTGCCTACCTGGATGCCCTGCTGGGCTTGCAGCCAGGCCACCTCCCTGGCCCAGACCCCTCAGGGTCTCTGGACAGGGGCTGCCTCTGGACTCTGCTCCCGGACCAGCCTCTGCTGGACGGCAGCGTCCTGCACCTCAACAGCCGGCCACACCAGGCCACGCCGGGCACGGCTGTCACCTACAGGGGAAGCCACAAATTTAACCTCAGACAAGGGAATACCATCACAGCAAGGAGCAAGGCCAGGCTTTTTAAACAGCACGTCAACGGCACAAACCAGAGGCAAGAGAGAACCAAGTTTTAAAAAGAGGAATGTGGTGTAATCAGCGTTAAAGTTTCCTGTTCGGTCTGGGACTCCTTGGACCAAGCATTACTGGGAGGCCCTGAATGCCCTCGGTGTGGGAATTACTGGGAGGCAACCTGAATGCCCTCAGTGTGAGAGTGGAAAGATGGCAGCTTCGAGGATGGGCTCCGCAGTAGGGCAGGCCCAGCCCGGGACGAGCACACGGCCACACGGAGGGTCCTCCTGAGCACGGTGACTCCTGTACCCGTAACAGTCAGGCTGGTTCTTCCAGAAAACGTACAAACTAAACGACGTCAAACACAGCAAATCGGCTGCCCATGGGGAAGGGTGGGAACCAAGAGAGGCACTGGCGGAAAGGGGGACCAGTCGGTGGGTGGAGAGAACTCGAGGCTCTGTGGGGCCAGCTTTCTGGGGTGCTAAGGAAGAGGACCACAGATCTCCACAGCTAAGGGCCGGGGAGCAGAGGAGGGAAGATGGGAAAGAGGGAGGGAGGAGGAGGGAGGGAGGAGGAGGGAGGAGGGAGGGAGAGGAAGGGAGGAGGGAGGAGGGAAGGAGAGAAAGGGAGGAGGAGGGAGGAGGAGGGAGGGAGAGGAAGGGAGGAGGGAGGAGGGAGAGGAAGGGAGGAGGAGGAGAGAAAGGGAGGAGGGAGAGGAAGGGAGGAGGGAGGAGGGAGAGGAAGGGAGGAGGGAGGGAGAGGGAGGGAGGAGGAGGGAGAGAAAGGGAGGAGGGAGGAGGGAGGAGAGAAAGGGAGGAGGGAGGAGGGAGGGAGGGAGGGGAGAGGAAGGAGGAGGAAGGAGGGAGAGGGAGGGAGGAGGGAGGGAGAGAAAGGGAGGAGGGAGGGAGAGAAAGGGAGGAGGGAGGGAGAGAAAGGGAGGAGGGAGGAGGGAGGGAGAGGGAGAAGGGAGATAAAGGGAGGAGGGAGGGAGAGAAAGGGAGGAGGGAGGAGGGAGGGAGAGGGACGAGGGAGTAGGGTGAGGAAGGGAGGAGGGAGGGAGAGAAAGGGAGGAGGGAGGGAGAGGGAAGAGGGAGAAGGGAGATAAAGGGAGGAGGGAGGGAGAGAAAGGGAGGAGGGAGGAGGGAGGGAGAGGGAAGAGGGAGAAGGGAGAGGAAGGGAGGATGGAGGGAGAGAAAGGGAGGAGGGAGGGAGAGGGAAGAGGGAGAAGGGAGATAAAGGGAGGAGGGAGGGAGAGGAAGGGAGGAGGGAGGAGGGAGGGAGTGGGGGGAGAGGAAGGGAAGAGGGAGGGAGAGAAAGGGAGGAGGGAGTGGGGGGAGAGGAAGGAAGGAGGGAGGAGGGCGGGAAAGACAGGGAGGAGGGAAGGAGAGGCAGGAAGGAAGGAGCCGGGAGGAAAGGAAGGAAGGAAGGAGAAGGAGTAGGGAAGGAGAGAGGATGGAGTAAAAGGGAGGAAAGAAGCAGAAGGAGGGAGGGAAAGGGGTAGAGAGGGGCAGGGGAAGGGCAGGCAAAGGGCGTGATAAGAAAGGGGGTGATAAAGCAGACCAGGGTGTCCAATATGCATCCATTTCCTCTGTTAACAGGCTCCTCCCCAGTATCAGAAACAATAAAGAGGAAAAACCATGATACTATTTTAGGAATGGAGGTAAGTACGTGAGTGGAGATTCCAAAATCATTTGAAAAAGACCAGGCAGCCTGCAGCAGTGGGGACCTCAGTGGCCCTCTGGGAACCCAGGGTCCCGAACCTGCATCGGGAGAGCCAGAGGTGGACCCTGACAGGCACGTCACACCTGGAGTGGGGAGCGCCGCTCTCTCTCCAAAGAACTGTGAAATCTTTAACTGGAACATACGTCAAATCCCAAGACCACTTAGACCATATTCTTCAGCCCAAATCCACAAAAGGAAGAAAATAACAGTAATCGTAGAAGCAGACACTAACATTCCGAAAAACAAGTCAGCAAACAAAATCCCTCTTGAACAATTCTTGGGTAAAATGGGACAACAGAGTCCAAACTTCAGAATCACCACAAACAGCAATTACGGAATAGGATCTATCAGAACCCAAATGATGTGACTAAAACCGTCCCAGAGAAAAATTCACGGCGATAGCAATTATGCCAGTCACAACCAGATACAAACAAGTAAATTATTCATTCAACTCACAAATCAGACTCAAGAAAATAAAAAGAACAGGATAAATGTAAGGACTAAGGAGAAGAAAATAAAATGGGAAAAGTGTATGATTTGAAACAGTAGAATCAAAAGTGTGGTGGGTCTTTAAAATTCTTCAGTGAATAAGCCTCTAATTCAGGAAACTCTAATTCAGGAAACACGGGGATGGCACGCCACACGTATGCACGCATGGGGACACACGCCACACACATGCACGCATGGGGACGGCATGCCATACACGTGCACGCATGACACACACATGCACGCATGGGGACGTGCGCCACACACATGCTCACAAGTTTAACAAGGGAAACAGTTACAACAGAGAAGCACACACAAGCGCTAACTTACAAATTCCATGCAAATACTTTAAATTCTAACTAATACGGGTGATTATCCCAGGCAAAATTGCCCCAACTGACCAAAAGGAGACAGAAATTTAAGCAGAATATTATTAACTGCAGAAGAAATTGAGAAATCTATCAAAAACCAGCCCACCCACCTCCGAATTTCCAGGCCCAGATAAATCACAAATTCACTACTTCAACATGTTGGTGCACCAGTCTTCACAATATGATTCACATTTCCTATTCGTGAGCATAAAGAAAGAGAACCCTGCATTCTTTTTAGGATTCCGGCATAGTATTTTTACCAAAACATTGAAAAGTCACACACACACGACATGAGACACACGGGATACTGTGATGAAGTCCTCACACGTTACTTCACGTGGCAGATTGAAGACACAAGCAGTAACAGCCACTTCTCTGCTTCAGCTGAGGTTTTCCAAGCACCTTAAAACCAATTCAGTATTAGGACATCTACCAAAATAATTCAACAAAATAATACATCACAAAACAACCACTGCAGCAGGGCAGGAAAGGCAGACGGCATGAGCCGGGAGCAGCCGGCCACGATGGAACCATGTGCCATCACCTCTGCCCCTGGAGGACCCCAGAACCCCAGAAATAAACCCTAAACCAGGCCCCCCCATCCCAGCATTGCTCAGGGAGGCCTGGACAGTCACCACACACCCACAGCCACCATCCCAGCTGCGCTCAGGGAGGCCTGGACAGTCACCACACACCCACAGCCACCATCCCAGCATTGCTCAGGGAGGCCTGGACGGTCACCACACACCCACAGCCACCATCCCAGCTGCACTCAGGGAGGCCTGGACAGTCACCACACACCCACAGCCACCATCCCAGCATCGCTCAGGGAGGCCTGGACGGTCACCACACCCACAGCCACCATCGCAGCAGCCAGCATTCCCCCACTGGGGTTGCACAGTATCGGCTCCTTGGAGGGTGGGATGCCTCGGACCTGGGTGGGCCTCATCTACGTGCTTCCTAACAACCATGCACCTCGGCAGCCTTCACTCCCCGAGGGGTGGGTGCCAGGGGTGGAGGGACAGCGTGGGGTGATCGGCAGCTGCCCTGAGGGGGCCCCAGCCTGGCTGCTTCCCTAAGCCTGTTCCTTTCCGCAGAAGACCAAAAACATCATGAAATAAGAGCTACAAAGATGGGAAAGAGGCAAAATTCCCGTATTTTGCAGATGGCTTGAGGTTGATCTGGAAAAGACAGAGGATCAACTGCAAGGCTGCAAGAAACAGGAGCACTTAGCCTAACAAAACGCACACTAGCCAACGCTCCCCGATATCCACTTAGGAAACAGGAAAACAAAGCGGGAAACATCTCGTTCACGATATAGCAGAAAGACACAAGAAATCCCGATGGGTGGGGATTCAGTGAGCGAGGCGGAGTTGTTGAAGGAAACGGCAAAAACTCTCTTTTTAAAAGTAATAAATGGAGACTCAGATTTCAGACTAGAAAACGCAGCATCGTAGCGCTGGGAAGACGAGACGTTTTTTTGTTGAGCGTATGCAGTTCTATACGTGGAAAAGGACCATAAAGTTATTTTCAACAAGTTACTATTAGTATCGTTATTACTGTTAGGAGAGGTGAAATCTTAGAGCAGATGGTTTCAGGCAGACTGTAGCGCGGGGCCACAGGTCGCAGGATCCTTCTCCCACATCTCCTGGCCTGATCCTTTTCCCATCTCTGAGCCTCAGTCTCCTCCTCTGTGAAATGGACACAGTGACGGTGCCTCCCTCGTGGCCTGAGGACAGGTGCTCACACACACGAAGGGCCCCACCTGGGGGGCGCCAGGGAAGCGTCGCTCACACGCATGATGGGTCTACAGTGCTGGATGGATGGTGCACAGTCCTGCATGAAGGGTCCTCAGCACTGCATGGATGGTGCACAGTCCCACATGATGCATCCACCGTGCTATATGGATGGTGCACAGTCCTGCATGATGCATCCACCGTGCTATATGGATGGTGCACAGTCCTGCATGAAGTGTCCCCAGTGCTATATGAATGGTGCACAGTCCTGCATGAAGTGTCCCCAGTGCTATATGAATGGTGCACAGTCCTGCATGAAGGGTCCTCAGTGCTGCGTGAATGGTGCACAGTCCCGCATGATGCGTCCACTGTGCTATATGGATGGTGCACAGTCCCACGTGATGCGTCCACCGTGCTACATGGATGGTGCACAGTCCCGCATGATGCGTCCACTGTGCTATATGGATGGTGCACAGTCCCACGTGATGCGTCCACCGTGCTACATGGATGGTGCACAGTCCCGCATGATGCGTCCACTGTGCTATATGAATGGTGCACAATGTTCCGTGTAAGGTCCATGCTCCTACATGGACGCCTTCCTCCCCCTGCTCGGGCTCCAGCACCCAGCTCTGAGCCACTGTGGCTTCTGCTTTGACCTCTTGTTCAGCTACCCACCTTGTTCAGCCTAATAAGGTTAGCACTGAATTTTTAGGAAGAGAGTGAAAGTCAGAGAAAGCAGAAGGGGAGCCATTTTGACGTCTTACGTTAATCAACGCCTGCAGAAAATGTGCACGTGTTTCTGCCACCACCCAAAGAGTTTGCAAATGCCTCATTACCAATGTCGCATATTATCTTTTAAAACATTAGTAATAGTTTCTTTTTATATTTGCTGTATTTGATCTGTGACGACAGTCTTCACGTTTGTCCTCTGGTGTCCTTGTTCATCTTTCAGTTGATATGTTAATAATTATTTTCAAGAAGCGATTATATAGAAGTGAAGTAGCCTATGAAAGATTTTTTATGACTTCCCTCGTACTTTGTTTTTATCCTTATTTTTGCTATTGTCTTAAATTGCAAATTTAATGTTAATTCAAATCTTTTTGTGCACTTTCTTGCACATTTTTCTTAAAATGTCATTTTTGCCTTAGAGCCAAAGAACATTGTTCTGTTTTGTTTTATCTTCTTGTTTTTTAATGGTTTTATTTTAAAATAAAATTTGCTTGGAATTGGTCATATTTTAAGGTGATATGAGATCTAACTTATTGTATTTTATTTTTATCATGTATCACTGATATACATCTTTCTCTAGATATGTGATACCATTAGCCTCTACTGTATTATAATGCAAACACATAAAATTATTTCATAAATTCCAATTCTTTCAGGAGTAATCTATGTTTTCCCCAATAAAATTGATGATTGCAGTTGTACCACATATTTTCAGTGATCGTAGCTTCACACTATGTTTTAATATCAGACAGGGAACGCCCCTACTAATATTCTTCTCTTAAAATGGCTCGTGCTTCTTCAAGCTCAGTTGCTTTCCAGATAAGTTTTTGAATCCCATTAGCCTGTCTTAAGAGATCCAAGTATAATTTTGTTTTGACCCTATAAGTTCTTAAATAAGGGAGGATTAGTCTATTCGCTCATCAGTCTTTGTCTCCAGGGTGATGATGTGTCTCTACACAGGTAAATTTTCTTAACCTCAGTAAGACGGGACCTTTCTTCATACGGTTCTCTGGTAAGTTCATGTGTGAGTTGATAGTATTGAGAACAGAATTAAGTTTGTCCATATAACATTTTCTAATGACTGACTTTGTAGAGGAAATGTGTTCATTTTATGCATTCAAGTTGTCATTGTTCTTACTGTGTATTTCCTGTTCCTGCCGTATTGCAGTGGCACCCCTGGGTGCATCACTGAAGGAGACGAGGCCAGCCCAGCCACAAGGCAAGAGGCTCCCCTCGAGGTAGCAGCCGGCAGCGCGTTGGGAGGGTCTCCTCTCAAGCCCAGTTGGGAGGACTAGGGCTGACCAGCTGTGTATGTTTGTGCTGGGCACGGTCCCAGCCGTATTTCCAGCACTGTGCAGATTCGCTGGGGTCAAAGGGCATGTCTCTCCTCTCTGTCTAACCTTCCGGCTGTGTGGCCTTGTGGGAAGCAGGCATGGGTCTTTTCCAGCCTCAGACACCACTCCCACTGCTCCTTTGGCCTGGCCCTGTGTCCTAGGAATTTTGCTCACAGCCAAGCATCAGCCAGGTGGCAAGTCTGGGATCCCTGGTCCAGGGTGAGTGCAGCAAGATGGGAAAGGGCCTGGCCTGGCAGCCTCAGGAGACAGTGGGCCTGGCCTGGCAGCCTCAGGAGAGAGCGGGCCTGGCGTGGCAGCCTCAGGGGAGAGTGGGCCTGGCGTGGCAGCCTCAGGAGGGAGCAGGCCTGGCCTGGCAGCCTCAGGAGAGAGCTGACCCAGAAAACTTGCCAAGTGGCCTCTAAGGAGGGTGTTCCACAGAGGGCAGGGTCGTCCTCAGATGCCGTGCCCAGCCCTGACCCTCCCATGGCCCACCTGCTCTGTGCTCACTGGAAATTCCCCCAGAATGCCTGTCTGTGGGGCTCACTCAGTTAAAATGGAACAAGTGAGTGTCACGCAGATGGAAGCCTGGCACAAACGCCTCCCTTCGTTGACTGTGCTTGGCCGGGGTGAGGATGGTGCTGGAAGCTCAGGGAAGGCAGAGCCCTGCTCGACCATCCTTGCTCCCGTCTCAGGACACAGAGCCCTGGACTGTCTTAGTCTGTGGCCTCTCCTTGCACAGGAAACAGGCCATGCGGAGACCCTGGCAGGCCACTGCTCCTCCCCGGCCTGGGCTGCAAAGGACAGGGGGCCCTTGAGGATGGCATTCCTCCAAGCCCTCGGCCTCGGACCCCCGGGGAGCTGTCTCCTGGCACTCCTTGGCAAGTGCACCCCGTGGCCATGTGTGTTGGTTCCAGGTCATCTCTCCCGTCGTTCTTCACATCTGGCGGCCAGGAGCTCTTCCCTGAAGATCCGTACCTGCCCGTAGACCTGGGCTCGATGACAAAAAAAGAGGAAGCTGGCGAAATCTGCAGTGTGTCTTTTCCTCCAAGGACATTTTAAAAATACATGTGGGAAAAATCAGAGTTTCAAAAATGGCAAGTGTTACGAAATAAAGTGCACACGTCCTCGTTTCTGCACGAAACAGAAAGCACGCCGTTATTTTTAGCTTCCGGAGCTCCACTGGGAATAGGGTGGCAGCGTTGCCAATGTGTACACAGAAGGCTTCTTTTTTTATCAGCTGCTGAAGGCTCCAAGGAGGGAGTGTGCGATTCTAAAGGGTGCAAACATTGAGCTAACGGAGCGAACGCTGCCAGCAAGCGGCGGAGATGGGCGTCCCTGGAACGCCTCCGCTTCCCTGGCGGCCTCGCCGCACTCTCGGGCCCAGCTGCCTCGTGTGCGAGGTCAGGATGCTGATGGGAAGACCCTGGCTTCCTAAGGAGGATTTGATGGGAAGACGCACGCGAGGTGCTGGCACACTGCGTGCCACACTCCACAAAGGCCTATTATCATCGTTGCTCTCATTAGCGTGGGTCTGCAGATTCCAGAGTTTAATCGCTTGACTCATTTTTTAACTTCGTATTCTGAGATAATTTTAGGCTTACAGAAAAGTTACAAAAGTGGCAAAGTTACTTCTCCGGGGACCAACAGCCTGGGCGAGTCCCTCTTCCTTGTGGAAACCGGCCCCACACCTCCTGCTTTGCACAAGACGTCAGGGAAGGGCGGTGGCTTCGGGGACTTCAGGGAGTGAATGTCGAGGGGGTCTGCAAGAGCTCCCAATGGCCAAGCTGGAGAAATTCTAGGAACAAAATACACAATCGTAGCACAGATGCTCACACCCCAGCAAACCCATTGTAAGTTTAAAATACCCGAGGGACGTGGATGCAGCTGGAAACCGTCATTCTGAGCAAACTATTGCAAGGACAGAAAACCAAACACCGCACGTTCTCACTCACAGGTGGGAATGGAACAATGAGAATACTTGGACACAGGGTGGGGAACATCACACACCGGGGCCTGTCGTGGGGTGGGGGGTCGGGGAAGGAGAGCATTAGGAGATATACCTAATGTAAATGGTGAGTTAATGGCTGCAGCACACCAACACGGCACTGTATACATGTGTAACAAACCTGCACGTTGTGCACACATACCCTAGAACTTAAAGTATAATGATAATAAAAATACCCCAGGTCAAAATACTTTGAAGGCACCTCATCTTCCGGGCATCATGGCTGAGTCCTCTCACCTCCGACGCGCTCAGAGCATGGACACGAGGCTGCCGCTGGTAAAATCATCTCGCACAGCCCGCGGCTGCCTGAAGATGCTCACTCACTAGCTGCCAGCATTTCCTGGGGCGGTCCTGAGAGGGTCTGCAGCTGGCGCACGAGGCGAACGCAACGCCAAGGACAGAATTACACAAGCGACGTGCAAGAGTTCCACTAATTCACACACAACCAGCTTCACAGGACGAGCTCCAGGCGGCCGGCAGGGGACGCGGAGGCCAGCAGGTGGAAGCCAGTGTTTAGAGCCACAGACAGACGCGCCCTCAGCACCTTCCCGTTTGTGCCAGCCCAGAGACGCTGCCTGAGCACACCGCTGGGGGAGGCTGCCAGTCTAACCAGCCTGGAAGTGACCCTCACCAGGCCCTGAAGCCACCACTGGGTCAGGGTTCCAGCCTTCCTTCCAGGGCAGGGGCCGCACCCTGGCCGACTGCAGAGTCGGGTGCAAGCATCCTCTCCATGGCTACTCCCCGAGGTCCTCCTGGACATCCTGAGCTCCTCTGTGTGCATTTCCTGAGCTGTTCACAGGCTACTGAATGGCCCAGGAGGGAAGGGGCGGGGAGGGGAGGAAGAGAAGGGACGCTCCTTGCTCCCAAACTGCTGGACACTCGGCATCCGCCTCCTTCCTCAGCCAAAGGCAGGCCCTGGCCAAACGTTCCTGACTACTACAGTTGCTGGTCACTTATTCCTGTCCCACTCAGTGGCTGCCACCCTCAGCCGCCTGTGACCCAGTGATCAGCTCACCTCCTGTACACACCGTGTGGGCAGCTCGCCAGGCCGCCCTCCCCACCACTTCCAGGAAGGGCCAGGACTCCCAGAAAACAGGCATGTTTGGGAGCCACGCAGTCACTGTGCAAAGCAGCGTGGGCACTTCTATTCTGAAGCATCCGCCGAGGCTTGGAACACGCCCAGCCGGCAGCCGTCTGCTCCACCGGCTCCTCTGGCCTGGGGAAGGGCCTCTGGCAGAGGGAGTACGAGGCCTGTGGCTCTGACGGGAAGAACAAGGCTGTGTGAGGGACCAGGGAGGAGGGTGGGAGGCTGTCGGGGGGCTTGCAGACCACAGTATTCATTTCTTACAGCCCCCTGACACCGCGGCAGCTTGAACAACACCCATTTATTCACAGTTGGAGAGAGTTGGCTCAGCAGGGTCCTCTGCTCTCACAGGCCAAAGTCCAGGTGCCGGTGGACGGTGCTCTTGTCTGGGGCTGGAGGGAAGAACGTGCTTCAGGCCCGCAGGGGGCTGAGGACTCTCCCTGTGGCTGAAGGACAGAGACCCCACTCCCCCGCGGGCCGTCAGCTCCAGGCTGGCTGCACCCCCTTCTCAAAGCCAGCAAAGGCCCCCCTGAGCGCTCCTCTCGCCGAGTCCTCTCTGCCGCCCTCTTCCACCTGCAGCCAGAGGACGCTCTCTGCCCTCAGGGCTGCCCCAGAACCCAGGATAACCTCCCTAGCTTAACGCCAACTGTCCAGGGACCAATGCGCTTCAGAGCGGCCTCTCACCACACTCAAGCTTCCAGGGCGAGCGCGGGACATCCTTGGGGGCCTCTTAGAAATTCGGCCTCCAAGCCATGGTGATGGTGGCCTTTCCTGACTGAGCTGAATGAGGACCTGCTGGAGGGACGGGCGCTGAGAGGGGTCTGAGCTGACGTGTATTTTTGGAAGAAACCTCTGGCTGCTGTGTTGAGACTGGACTGGATATAGATACAGCTCAAGTACGTCGTTCATTCGCAGAGCACTTTCACCAAACACCCACGTTCCAGCATGGCTGAATGTGACCTGCTACCTCTGAAAGCACGGGGAGAGGATAGTTATAGCGTCATTGTTCTATCTATCTATCTATCCATCATCTATCATCTATCTATCTGTCTCTATCTATCCATCATCTATCATCTATCTGTCTCTATCTATCATCTATCTGTCTCTATCATCTTATCCATCTGTCTCTATCTATCATCTATGTCTCTATCATCTATCATCTATCTGTCTCTATCTATCATCTATCTATCTATCTGTCTCTATCTGTCATCTATCATCTATCATCTATCTATCTGTCTCTATCTATCCATCATCTATCATCTATCTGTCTCTATCTATCCATCATCTATCATCTATCTGTCTCTCTCTATCATCTTATCCATCTGTCTCTATCTATCATCTATGTCTCTATCATCTATCATCTATCTGTCTCTATCTATCTATCATCTATCTATCTATCTGTCTCTATCTGTCATCTATCATCTATCATCTATCTATCTGTCTCTATCCATCATCTATCATCTATCTGTCTCTATCTATCCATCATCTATCATCTATCTGTCTCTATCTATCCATCATCTATCATCTATCTGTCTCTATCTATCCATCATCTATCATCTATCTGTCTCTATCTATCTATCATCTGTCCATCTGTCTCTATCATCTATCCATCTGTCTCTATCTATCTATCATCTATCTGTCTCTATCTATCATCTATCTGTCTGTAGCTATCTATCCATCATCTATCATCTATCTATCTGTCTCTATCCATCATCTATCATCTATCTGTCTCTATCTATCATCTATCTGTCTCTATCTATCATCTGTCTGTCTGTAGCTATATATCCATCATCTATCATCTATCTGTCTCTCTCTATCATCTTATCCATCTGTCTCTATCTATCATCTATGTCTCTATCATCTATCATCTATCTGTCTCTATCTATCTATCATCTATCTATCTATCTGTCTCTATCTGTCATCTATCATCTATCATCTATCTATCTGTCTCTATCCATCATCTATCATCTATCTGTCTCTATCTATCCATCATCTATCATCTATCTGTCTCTATCTATCCATCATCTATCATCTATCTGTCTCTATCTATCCATCATCTATCATCTATCTGTCTCTATCTATCTATCATCTGTCCATCTGTCTCTATCATCTATCCATCTGTCTCTATCTATCTATCATCTATCTGTCTCTATCTATCATCTATCTGTCTGTAGCTATCTATCCATCATCTATCATCTATCTATCTGTCTCTATCCATCATCTATCATCTATCTGTCTCTATCTATCATCTATCTGTCTCTATCTATCATCTGTCTGTCTGTAGCTATATATCCATCATCTATCATCTATCTGTCTATATCTATCTATCATCTATCATCTATCTGTCTATATCTATCACCTATCTGTCTCTATCATCTATCTATCTGTCTCTATCTATCATCTATCATCTATCTGTCTCTATCATCTATCTGTCTATCTATCTATCATCTATCAATCATCTATCATCTGTCTATCTGTCTCTAGCTATCTATCCATCATCTATCATCTATCTGTATCTATCTATCTGTCTCTATCTATCTATCATCTATCTGTCTCTATCTATCATCTATCTATCTATCATCTGTCTCTATCTATCTATCATCTATCAATCGGTCTCTATCTATCTATCATCTATCTGTCTCTATCATCTATTTGTCTCTGTATATCTACCTATCATCTATCATCTATCTGTCTCTATCTATCATCTATGTATCTATCTCTGTCTCTATCTATCTATCATCTATCAATCATCTATCATCTATCTGTCTCTGTCCATCTATCATCTCTCTGTCTCTATCTAGCTATGTATCTATCATCTATCAATCATCTATCATCTATCTATCTGTCTCTATCTATCTATCCATCATCTATCATCTATCTGTCTCTATCTAGCTATGTATCTATCATCTATCAATCATCTATCATCTATCCATCTGTCTCTGTCTATCTATCCATCTCCCGGGCTATCGATCCATCTGCCGGTCTGTCTATCTACCCATGTGCCTGTCTGTCTATAGACTGGAGGTGGGTGGGAGGGGCAGGGCAGCCATACAAAACAGGTCTACAGAAGTCACAGGTGAAAGCGGCTCCAGTGGAGGGAAGGAATGGTTGTGTCTGGAAAGACTTGTAGGGCAGAGCTTCCCAAAAGCCCTCTCCATGCACCTCCCACCCCCACCACCTTTGACACCTTTTTCTTCCATAACAGTCTGGCTTAGCTGTAAACTTCAGGGTAATTCTGATTGACGATACAGCAAACTCCTCTAAGCAAAGACGCACAAAGACTTCAGCCTGAAATTGGTGTGAAAAGAGAACATAAAGAGAACATGTGCAGTAAAGAATTTCAGCACATTGACTCTGCACACGTCTGCAGCCTCAGCCGCGCTTCTGACCTCAGGTCCAGCCACACATCCCGCCCCCGAGGGAAGGATTCAGACCTAGGGCCCTTTTTCTTGAGGAACTGGGCAGTGGGGGGCTGGACAGCAGAAGGAAGTCCAAGAAGCCAAATCTGCACAACAAAGACTGAGCCAGATGCTTGAAATCACTGAGGCCCCAGAAGGCACCGGAGTCCCAGCCAGAGTCGCCAGAAGTGGCTGAGGCCCCAGAGGAATTGGGAGAAGAGAGATGAGGGCAGCTTCCACTCTGCTGGCAGTGGAAATGGGGACTGAGATCCATAGATGGGGGACAGGAGAGAGAGACAATATTAAGAAGTTTTGGGATGTGCCACAAATGTAATCCCCTTTGATATTTTCTTGAAAGACTGTAACAAGGGCTAGCAACACTTTCGGATGCAGGTACTGTTTCTTGTCATGACTGTGCCGAGACAGGGAACCCAGAATGACAGGGGGCAGCCTACGGCAGCTCCGGTCAGAATGCCCATTTACATTCTTTCCGCTAACAGGGTGTGATGACGCCGTTCATCGCTACTCTCTGATGGGAGAAAAAACGTCTTGTTTTAATTTGCATTTATTTGATGACTTGTGAGGCTGAACACTTTTCCCCGGTTGAGTGGTCACCTCCGTGTCCTCATTTGCAACTCATCTGTCCAAGTGTTCTGTCCATTTTGCTACTGCTGAGGTGTTTTCCGATCCTCATTGAGGATATTCATGGCTGGGCATGGTGACTCGTACCTGTAATCCCAGAACTTTGGGAGGCTGAGGTCTGAGCATCGCTTGAGCCCAGGAGTTCAAGACCAGCCTGGGCAACATAGTGAGATCCCATCTCTATAGATAAATAAATAAATAAATAAAATTAGCGCAGGGGGGCTGGTGCACGCCTGTGGTCCCAGCTATTCAGGAGGCTGAGGTGGGAGGATTGCTTGCTGGGAATCAAGGCTGCAGTGAGCCTGGATCACACCACTGCGCTCTAGCCTGAGTGACAGAGGGAGGCCCTGTCTCGATAAATAAATAAATAAGGGGATTTAACCTTTTTATGTAAACGTTGACTGTACAGTCCCACCAGGTCATTGCTGTATGTCTTTTGTTTGCTTGCCTGTGCTCTGTTTTAACCTTGAGGTTATAGATACAAATTCTTCCTGTCTTCTCTTTTTGTTGTGTTCCAAGACAAAAGGCAGCACTGAGGAATGCTGGAATGTGGGTGTTTTGTGAAAGTGTTCTGTGAAATGAACAGTATAAATGAGCCAATGTGGACCACCAGGAAGAAAAGAGAGAGAAAAGAAGACAGGGAAGGGAAGGGAGGGGAAGGAAAGGGGAAGGGTAGGGGAGGGAAGGGAAGGGGAGGGAAGGGAAGGAGGGAAGGGAAGGAGGAAGGGAAGGAAGGGAGGGAAGGGAAGGGAGGGAAGGAAGGGAGGGAGGGGAAGGGGAAGGGGGAGGGGAAGGGAAGGAAGGAGGAAGGGAAGGAAGGGAGGGAAGGAAGGAGGAAGGAAGGAGGGAAGGGAAGGAAGGGAAGGAGGGAGGGAAGGGAGGGAAGGGAAGGAGGAAGGAAGGAGGAAGGAAGGAGGGAAGGAAGGAAGGAGGGAAGGGAAGGGAAGGGAGGGAGGGAAGGAAGGAAAGAAGGGAAGGGAAGGGGAGGGAAGGGAAAGAAGGGAGGGAAGGGAAGGAAGGAGGGAAGGAAGGGAAGAAGGGAAGGGAAGGTAAGAAGGAAGGGAAGGGAGGGAAGGAAGGGAAGGGAGGGAGGGAAGGAGGGAAGGAGGAAGGGAAGGGAAGGGAAGGGAAGGGAAGGGAAGGGAAGGGAGAGAAAGGAGGGAAGGGAAGGGAAGGGAAGAGAAAGGAGGGAAGGGAAGGGAAGGGAAGGGGGAGGGGAGGGAAGGGAAGGAGGGAAGGAGGAAGAAAGGAAGGGAAGGAAAGAAGGGAAGGGAAGGGAAGGGAAGGGAAGGAGGGAAGGGAAGGGAAGGAGGGAAGGGAAGGGAAGGAAAGAAGGGAAGGGAAGAAGGGAAGGGAGGGAACGGAAGGGAAGGGAAGGGAAGGGAAGAGAAGAAGGGAAGGGAAGGGGAAGGGAGGGAAGGGAGGGGAAGGGAAGGGGACGGGGAGGGAGGGGAAGGGGAAGGGGAGGGAGGGGAAGGGGAAGGGAAGTGGAAGGGGAAGGGGAGGGAAGGGAAGGGAAGGGGAAGGGGAGGGAGGGGAAGGGGAAGGGAAGTGGAAGGGGAAGGGGAGGGAAGGGAAGTGGAAGGGGAAGGGGAGGGAAGGGAAGGGAAGGGGAAGGGGAGGGAGGGGAAGGGAAGAGAAGATCCCAGGTGCACTGGGATTGGGCTGAAGCAGAAAGGAGACTGAGGCTGCAGGCTTCACTCAGCAAATGCACTTCACATCCCCATTTCATGCCGGAAACTTTTCTGGGGCTGAGGATTCAGTAAAAAGCCAGACTGAGAGGATTCTTCTCTCATGAGCCTGGAGTCCAGTGAACAAGCCGTCAAAATGTGCTGCGTTTCAGGAGAAGGAAAAATAAAGACAAGGGAAGCCGCTCTGTGCCTTTTCACGAGGGACTCTAGGCAATGGGCTGACAGGGACAGGAAAAGAGTATTTTTCAAACTGACGTCGTGATTCTCATACAAATACCAAATGGACACACACCAAATATTTAGTTTTACTTGTGAGTGAATGAGGAAACCAGTCAGACGTTACAGTCAGTTCAACAAGGACTGGCACACTCTCACTTACCGGCAATCAGAATGCTGAGATGGATTTACAGACGGACGTAAAACTGGCCAATACCTACAAGGCAATAACCGGCTGCATCCTAACAGACGACACTCACTTGCATTTCAGTGGACGAGGACCATGTGCACTCTGTGTCTTCCACAGCTGAAGAAGTGACACAGTTTAGGGACAACGGAAGGCCTTACAGACTCCGCCAAGCTGGGGAGAGGGCCAGGACAAGGTGAGCCAATGGGACAACCGGAGATTGCTTTTATTTTTATTTTTGGTCTTTGCCATGTTAGTCTTTCACTAATCTTTCACTAGTCTTTCACTAGGTGGGTGTTGTGATCGGCTCACCCTCCAGAGTGAGCTGGAGACCTCCATCCGCCTGGGCAGTGAACCACAGAGCCCCAGTAAAGGCTCTGGGACACTAAGCTGGGGTGATCCTGCCTGGATGCCAGAAGGGACACCGTCCACAGCTCCATGGGAAGGGACAACAGGACGCTCTGCAGGTGGGAACTTCCCGGACTCCGGCCTGAGCACCTTCCCCGGGTTGATTTTTGTCTGTATCCTGCTCCTGTGCTAAGCCGTGACCATGAGTATATCAGCTTTCAGTGAGTTTTTCTAGCGAATTATCAAACCTGAGGGTGGTCTTGGAGACCCCTACCCTTGTAACTGGTGCAGAACTGAGGGCAATTTGTGGATGATGGTTCCCTCTATCCCTGCAACGATGTTGACTGTAAGTACATTAAAGTGTTTGTCAGTAACTGGAAAACTATATGCAAAATGTAGGAAGTGGATGCCTCTGGGCTGTAGGATCATGCACGGGAGTGTATTCTTGTGTTTTTTTATTTATTTTGTGCAAGACACTGTGATTACAAATAGCGGGAGCTCCCTCAACCAATCTCTGCTCCCACAACTCACATAATCTTGGTCAAAATGGGCTGGATGACTCAGTGAGCCCCAGGGAGGCAAGGAGGCTGCTCTCTGCTGTCGTGGATTTCGTCAGTGGAGATGTGACCGACCAGAAGACCCTCAGGTTTGCTCCAAACCTGCTGATGCCACCTGTGATCCTTACTAGTGTCAGAGGCATTTGAACCAGAGCGACTCCATCTTGAACAGGGGCTGGGGGAAATGAGGCTGAGACCTGTGGGCTGCAGCCCCGGGAAGTTAAGGGTTCTTAGTCACAGGATGAGTAGGAGGTCGGCAGGAGATATAGGTCACAAAGACCCTGCTGATAAAACAGAATATGGTAACGAAGCTGGCTGAAACCAAGATGGTGATGAAAGTGTCCTCTGGTCACCCTCACTCCTCATTATACACTAATTATAACGCACGAGCATGGCAGTGTCAGGAAGCTACCCTATGTGGTCTAAAAAGGGGAGCAGCCCTCAGTTACAGAAATTACCCACCACTTTCCCAGCAAACTCATGAATGACCGACCCCTTGTTATCAAGAAATATCATCAAGAAATAACTGTAAGTGTATTTGGCCGAGCAGCCCACATCACTGCTTTGCCTATGGAGTAGCCGTTCTTTCATTCCTTTACTTTCTTCATAAACCTGCTTTCACTTTGTGGACTCGCCTCAAATTCTTTCTCGCCCGAGGTTTAAGAACCCTCTTTCTTGGGGTCTGGATCGGGACCCTGTTCCAGTAACACTATGAAACTTAATTCAACATTATGTAACCTTTTACACATCAATGCAAAATGAAAGTTGTTTCTACATAAACCTGGATAAATGATTTGGGAAATCAAGATCCAGGCAAGTTGAGGCTGCTTTAAAAATTGCTTTTGAATTAGGTATAGACTAGATGACTCTTAAAAATGAAAAATAATTGCTGAACGTTTGGAGAAATTCTGGTCTTAGGTTGTTTTGAAATGTGCCCAACTTCTTGGTCCACTTTAAAAAATATGAAATTGGGTGGCTAGGAAGGAGAGTGAAGACTGGGGTTTATGCTAAAAAAGAAGAACTTCAATCAGCAGACCAATGCTAAATACAGCTTGTCCCTATATGGAAATATCTAGATTCATGAATGGAGCCAGAAGTGGCCAGGTGGTGACGACCAGAGGGAGGGCTGGAGGCCCAGGACTGGGGCGTTGGATAGGAAGGGGTGGGAATATTCATGAATGGAGCCAGAAGTGGCCAGATGGTGACGACCAGAGGGAGAGCTGGAGGCCCGGGACTGGGGCGTTGGCTAGGAAGGGGTGGGAATATTCATGAATGGAGCCAGAAGTGGCCAGATGGTGACGACCAGAGGGAGAGCTGGAGGCCCGGGACTGGGGCGTTGGCTAGGAAGGGGTGGGAATATTCATGAATGGAGCCAGAAGTGGCCAGATGGTGACGACCAGAGGGAGGGTTGGAGGCCCGGACTGGGGCGTTGGCTACGAAGGGGTGGGAATATTCATGAATGGAGCCAGAAGTGGCCAGATGGTGACGACCAGAGGGAGAGCTGGAGGCCCGGGACTGGGGCGTTGGATAGGAAGGGGTGGGAATATTCATGAATGGAGCCAGATGGTGACGACCAGAGGGAGGGCTGGAGGCCCGGGACTGGGGCGTTGGCTAGGAAGGGGTGGGAATATTCATGAATGGAGCCAGAAGTGACCAGATGGTGACGACCAGAGGGAGGGCTGGAGGCCCAGGACTGGGGAGCTGGCTAGGAAGGGGTGGGAGGGCCTCTCTGGAGTCGTGGAAGCCTCGTGCATCTTGGCCAGGACGGTGGCTGCATGGCTTACATTGGTCACAACTCGTCAACATGTATGATTGAAAACTGAACATTACATTGAATTGGACTAAAAGGCAAGGCCTGAGGCAAAATTCATGTACGGAGGGAGTTTGGCCAAAGCTTGAGGACTGCCATCCGGAAACACAGATTCGAGTGGCCCTGAATACACTGCCCATGAGCAGCTGTTACAGGTGGGGTTTTCAAGGGAAAGAAGAGCCTGTTCCAAGTTGTTGACCAAGAGTTTATGTTAAAATAACATAATCTGTCGACTGGCTCTGCATGGTTAAGCCATAGGGTGTGAGCTGCGGTGTCTGCAGGAGGTTAACGGCGGGAAGTGGGAAGTCACTGCCGCCCCATCTGAGCGCCTCTCTGGGCCCGATGGTTTAAAACAACTCGCATTCCTCAGCACAACTGATTTCCTCTTCTCAACTGTATGAAAATTACACTTCAATAAACTTACTTCAAAAATTAATGAGTAGATGCGTATAAGTTTTCAAGTTAAAAATACATGTAAAATATGTTTGCTCCCTTTTTAACCTATTTTCACCAGTTTTAAAAGTTAACTCACAAACCATGATGTCTTTGGAAAAGTGTTCTTCCATTTGTTACTTTCATAATGAAAGAAGACATGTATGTTAAATGACATTTACATTTAATTTTGTCATTATCATCCGGGAAGCCCCAGCTCTGTATGAAAGGAAAACAACGTCCACTTTACAGTAAAAACTTGCTGATGGAAAAAGCAAACTCTGTAAAATGTTTTGAAGAGGTTATTTCTGAGCCAATAGCAGCCACCACAGCCTGGGAGACAGGGTCCAAGGGATCCATTTTTTGAGACAGAGTCTCGCCCTGTCCCCAGGCTGGAGTGTGGTGGCCGGATCTCAGCTCACTGCAAGCTCCGCCTCCCGGGTTCAAGCCATTCTCCTGCCTCAGCCTCCTGAGTAGCTGGGACTACAGGTGCCCGCCACCGCGGCCGGCTAATTTTTTGTATTTTTAGTAGAGACGGGGTTTCACCATGTTAGCCAGGATGGTCTTGATCTCCTGACCTCGTGATCCACCCGCCTCGGCCAGGATGAGGGGAGTGAGCCGCTGCGCCCGGCCGCAGTTTGGTTTTAACATTTCAGGGAGGCAAGAGTTACAGGCAAAGACCTACAGCAAGGCTCAGAAGGTCGACGTTGGTTTGACCTGAAAGGGCCGGACATCTCAAAGAGGGGGCTTCTAGGATTCAGAGATTCTTTAATCTGCATTTGGTTGGAGAAAGGTTCTGTCTAACACTTGGATTCTGGGTAGCAAGACTGATGACCTGCAGCTGTGACTTAACCCTTGCCTGCATGAATCCTGTTTCTAATTTGGTGTCTTACTGCCACAAAGGGTCCGTCTGTCAGCCTCAAGATCTCTGTGAACTTTAACGCTGGTCCGTGGCTGCATCTAAACTACAAAAAGGAAGGGGTGTAACGAAGCCTGGCGGACCTCCCTTCCCATCAAGGCTGGGAACTCAGCTTTTCAGGCTTCTCTGGGACCCCTTTCGGTCGTTCAGGGGCTTAGGATTTTGTTTAGCTTACCAACTTTCCCTATTAGAAATTTAGCTGAAGTTAAGGTCACATAAATCTTCCGGAGCTTTCCCTAACTTACAGAAAATGCCCTGCCTTTAGAATCCAACAGGACAGAGAAAGCAGAGGCGAGGAGCCCACCCTTTCCAACTCCTGCTCTTACCGGGGCCCCAGGACCCCAGAGGAGGGGCCTGCCTGGGTCTGGAGAGGGCACCCAGCCTGTGCTCCCTGGAAGGGTGGGTAACTCCAGGCAGGCCCCTCCTGTTGGCATGGCGGTGATTCAGTTTCAGCCCTGCACCTGCAGCCTCTGGCTTTGTTCCCCCTTATCTTCCTCCCACCTTCTGTTCCCAGGGCCTCCCAGTGGGGCTCCCAGGCCTCCCAAGGGGGAGGGGAGGCCCGATCTGCATTTCCTTTCCTGTGATAAAGCCTGCTAATGGTGATTGCAGCCTTCTCTCACTGAGGACTGCCAGGGAGGAACTGGGGTGGGCTCCAGGCAGCCAGAGGCACAACTGTGTTTCTGTGGGTTTCCCTGGGAGCCTTCCAAGTTCCAGCGTGAGTGCTGTTGAGAGTCTGGGCGTCCAGTGCACACACGGGAGACGGCCATTGCCTCCGCTCCAGCCCCAGCCGTGGTGCACAGGGCAAGGCTGTCTGGGTGAAGGCGATTTGTGAGTGAGGCAGCAGGATGAGAGGCAGTTGGCTGCTGCTCTGGAGGCCCGGGCGGCCTTGGTGCCTGGGAGCCTCGGCCAGGACGCTGGCCGGTCGGGCCCTCATGGCCCTGGCTGATCTTGACTTACCACAGCTGCAGCGAAGTCTCCCACGGGTCTTCCATCCTGCAGGGATTCGGGCATGACGGGGGGGTCAGGGGAATCTGACGGACAGCCCTGCTGTGTGAGTTGAGGCTGGAGCGCTCCTGAGGAGACTGAGAGCCCAGCCCTGTCCATAAGGAGGGGGAGTCTGACCACTCGCTGTGGCTGTGCCCCCTACACAGCTGCAGCCTGGAGGCAGTGCCCAGCCCCAGGGAAGGCAGAAAGCCCTTCACAAACCCTGGCGCTACGGCCACCTGGTGGGCTGACGGGCAGCCCTGTCGCCATCCCTCCGCACCTCTCGGGCAAGGCCTGCGCAGTCTCCTCTGCAGGTGCCCCCACACCCTGCCATGCATGCCTGGCCGTCTCCTAGAGAAAGGCCGAGGCCCCCACCCGCCCCGTGCAGCTCATCGAGGCTCCTCCTGCGCTCCTTCTCTTTAGTGCTGAGCATGGGAGGCAGGCGGGGGTGCCTTTGGGAAGCACTCATCATTGTCTGGTTTTCAAGTCAACTCTGATTTTCATGTCCCTGGTGATTACTTCGTTTTAAAAGGTAACCTCCTGTTTTGGAGGGTGAACTAAAAATAGAAACCTGAATCCCCCCCACACTGACTGAACGGCCCCTTCTTGGTCAAGGAGGCCCAGAGAAACCTGAAAAGCTGAGTGCCAGGCCCTGACAGGAAGGGGGGTCAGACACGCCTCGTCACACTCCCTCCCTTTCGGAATTCAGACACAACTGACCAGCAGGAATGTTAAAACAGAGATCTTAAGACGGACAAAGCAGACTCTTGGTGGCGATGAGGTACCAAATTATAACAGGACCTGAGGCCGCACCTGTAGGCTACGGATCCTGCTAGACAACACCCTTATCTTTTTTTTTTTTTTTGAGACGGAGTTTCGCTCTGTCGCTCAGGCTGGAGTGCAGTGGCCGGATCTCAGCTCACTGCAAGCTCCGCCTCCCGGGTTTACGCCATTCTCCTGCCTCAGCCTCCCGAGTAGCTGGGACTACAGGTGCCCGCCACCTCGCCCGGCTAATTTTTGTATTTTTTAGTAGAGACGGGGTTTCACCAACAACACCCTTATCTTAACCTAAACGTGCCAAGTTTTAGACAGAGCCTTGCTCCTCTCATCAACAGGAATTCAGTCTCTGGATCCACCTACATCCTGTAAGCCTCCTTCAAGATGTCCTGCCTCCACAGGCCGAGCCAGCCTGGACCTGCCATGCATGGCTGTATGTCTTTGCCTGTGACTCCTGCCTCCCTGAGACGTCAAACCAAACTGCAATCCCATCTCCTCGGGCGCACGTTCTCAGGATTCGCTGGGACTGTGTCTGTCTGGCTGTGTCACTCATTGGCTCAGAAGAAACCTCTTCAAAATATTTTAGAGTTTGGTTTTTCCATCAACAGAGAAAAGACTTGGAATATGCAGGGAAGGCTTGATGTATTTCAGGTTGTGGGCAGAACGCTTGTCACAGACGCACCCACCGCAAGTCTGCGCGGCGGCGTGGAAGGGGCTGGTGCCTGACGCTGGCTGTGACCCGACCCCGAAGGGCCACTCAGGCAACACAGGCTGGTTATTGTGGCATCACGCCACTGCCCCCAAAGCAAAAGGGATGTCTGCAGGACGGTGGTGCTTTTTGTCTCAGTATTCATCAGCCTAGAAATAGAAATGTGTTCCTGTCGGGGGGAGCCCTCCCCGTTGGAAGTGGGTGTCTGGGGTTGTGTTCCTGTTGGGGTGAGCCCTCCCCATTGGAAGTGGGTTTCTGGGGTTTGCTGTGGGAAACAGAGCTTGCGTCCATGCTCACAGCAGCACCGGCCATGATCAGTCACTGAGGCCTGTGCTGGGGGTGGAAGATGATAGTGGGGCCACATGTTCCTCAATCTGGACTAGAGGTTTGTCTGTGATGAGCAGACACCGGCCTGCCAAGAGCCAAGGGTGCTGTGTTTGCATGTGCAGCAGGGCTCCGGTACGGCGCTGGGGTAGATGCCAGTCAGGCGGGGTAGGCAGGCTCTGCCGCTTCCTGCATGGGTCAGAGTCCACAGCACGGGGCCTGGTCCCCGGGCAGGCCCGACAGACATCTGTGAACCAGGAACGGTCATTCCAGGAGATCTGGCGCAAAGCAAAGGCATCGTAGATTTTGGCAACTGCATTTGTTCCAGATAACACTTGTTCTTAGGACCTAAGGCCTCAGAATTTAAAATGAATGTTGTAAAGTTCGAAGCCAAAACAAAATGCAGACAGGCTGTGCCAGCAATTCCTGACTCTGTAGTCTGGGCCTAATTCAAATACTCATTTCCACGGCCGAAACCCTCCCACTGGAGCTACCTACGGTCCAGTGCTCGGCACCGTTCACACCCGCGTTCGGTGGTCCAGTGCTCGGCACCGTTCACACCCGCGTTCGGTGGTCCAGTGCTCGGCACCGTTCACACCCGCGTTCGGTGGTCCAGCGCTTGGCACCGTTCACACCCGCGTTCGGTGGTCCAGTGCTCGGCACCATTCACACCTGCGTTCCGGGACAGAAGCCACTCTGGGGACTAGGAAGAAAACACTTAAAGGAATTGAGCTTAAAATAAACAGAAATTGGGTGTATTTCACACCCACTAGCAACATGCCTTTGGAAAGCGAGAGGCTGGCAACAGCACGTTGGGAAGGACGCGGAGGAGCTGGAACTCTCGTTCCCAGTGGCTGGGAGTGCAAAACGGAACAGCCACTCTCCCGACAGTGCCCAGCGACCACGCTCCTGGGTGTTTCTCCCAGAGAAATAAAAATCGTGTCGGCGAAAGAATGTTTATCAGTCTTATTTACAATATCTCCGAACCCCAACTGCATCAAATGTCCGATGGCAGGAGGATGGACAAGAACTCGTGGCCCTTCATTGGACAGGCTAATTCTCAGCGTGTGGGAGCACTCGTGTGTGGAAGGCCAGGTGTGTGACACGTGTGAGCATAGCGTGGGCAGGATGCACGTGTGGGCAGTGACTGCTGCAAGGACAAACACTAGGGACTGGGTGGGTCCTTGGAGCAACAGGTCTGGGTGAGCCTTAGTGGAATCCTCTGTGGCCTGTAGAGGGGTCTCTGCCCTCACCACACCCAAGCAGACCAGGAGACCACACGGGTGCAGGTTTTCCTGAGTTCTCTAGTGCAGGACTTCAGATTGGAACGAAACTCTCAGCCTGGCAGCCTCACAGTACTGAGGAGGCCACAGGCCCAGGAAGGGCCTCACCGTGGGGCCCCACGCGGCAGGCTCCTGGTGACCTGCGTCCCAGTACCTGGTCTGGTCTATTTTCCCAGACTCTGGAAGGTCCCTGTTGTCTGCAGGGGGGCCCAGTCCTGCCAGGGGAAACCCCCCAAATCTGAAGGCAAGGGAACAGCCAGGAGAGGGAACCTGCTGTCCACGCTGCAGAAAGGCCCACGGTTATCCCGTCTTCACAAGATGCCTGACCGCGGCTGAGTCACCTGAAATCTTTCCAAAGCACCCTCAGCACACGAGGGCACTTCTCCCTGTATTTCGGTATCAACCCACTTCCCCTACCCTGCCTCAGTCGGATTGCTTCTTTGTGAGCTTTGCTTAGAGAATCTTCTCCTGAAGTCTGTTGAGGAACCTGGAGTGCCTTCAGACACTGTGTTCACACTACGTGGAGACACATGCAGCACCTCGGCCACCCAGGCAGGCCCAGCAAGTCGGAGGCCTGAGGGGAGAACCAGCGACCCCGAGACACCCTTGCTGGCCAGAGTCGCCTGAGTGCTGTGATCGGGCCACACACAGAGACTGGTGCTGCAGCCTCTGGAGGGGAGGCTTCAATCTTTACCCAAAGCAGCCACGCAGTGGGACTCACCTGGGCTGGCCGGACCCGGGACAAAACTAGTGTCAAAGAAATGCAGAAAATCAAAAGAAAGCTAGAATGAACTAAAACCAAAATGGGACACAAGTGGAAATATTAACTACTCGGTATGTAAAATTGGTTGTCACACTTTTTAATGTTTCACACATGGCACTGCCTATTACCCAGGCCCCTACTCGGCCCCTCCCTGGCCTGCTGTCTGCGTCATTCCCTCCCCTCCGCCTGCTTTTCCTCCCAAGCTCTAGCTAACACCTGAAATGACAGCATGGATTTGCTTATTGATTTATTGGGCTACCCCTCGTACATACCAGCTGCAAGAGGGCAGGGTCAGAGCCTGTCTCGTCACAGGGCCCCTGGCGGAGCTGAACAAGTCATACCCTGCCGAGCGCAGCACTTTGCTCACCAGCCACCTGGAGGGGCACACGTTTCCCACCCCATTCACCCAGGGAAGGCCTTTCTCCGTTGTGTGCAGAGGTTCTGTGTGAGCTGGAGGCGGTCACGGGCCGGTCACACAGACGGTGGCTCACGGTGGGTGCTCATCCCTTCACATTCAGGAGAGATGGACTGCCCGTGAGCCATTCTCGCAGGTGCTCTGGCACACACGCCATGGCCGGACCTGGCCTCACATGGCTCATCATGCTTCAGGGGATACAAATTAGATACACAAATAACTCTAATTCAAGATAAAGCCCGAGCACAGGAATTTTGGAATATCGTCATATTTGTTTCTAGAGCTATTTTAGAAAAGCTCATATTGTGGGATTTGGAGGAAGAGTCATCATTATATTCTTAATAGACCAATTTTGGGGGCAAACTGGAGTCCTTTTGTAACACTGGTTTGGATACAGGAATTGGAATTTAAAGAATAAGCAACAGTTCTGATTTTCGTTCCAGTTAGCTACAGGAAAAGCATGGAGGTAGAAAGTCCTGTCTCCCAAACCCTGCATGATTCACACGGCAGAGTCCTGCAAGTCTCGTACAAGGGAGATGTCATGATGATTCAATAACGGATCAGAAAATCAACGACTGACTTCACTGAGGCACGGTGATGAAAAGGTCAAGGTGGTCTGGTCTGAGTGAAGTCACAGCGAGAGCCCTTGCCCAGGGCCATTCTCACCGGGGACAGCTCCTTCCCTGGATGGCTCCCAGGTACTGCACTTTCCTGCCTTGTTTCTTGCTGAAGCCACTATTTCTTAATTCCCCAGGAGATATGCAGAGCAGACATCCCAAAGAAGCTAGAAAAATTGACGAGCAGGGAACAGATCAAATCCTCTCCATCAGAGGAAGGCAATTCACGAGGAAAGAAGGCAAGACCATGGGGTAATTTTTTTGAGACTTGACAATGTTTGCCAAGTAAATAAATCTGCCATTTAACACTATGATAAAAGCTGTCATCCACAGGATATCAGTGACTGCTTGACGTTTGAGGACAATGAAGACACAGTAAGATAAACATCCTTACATCCAGAAAAGAAACGGAACCAGAAGACAGCCCTTCTTACTATCCAGAAAAGAAACGGAACCAGAAGACAGCCCTTCTTACTATCCAGAAAAGAAACGGAACCGCAAGACAGCCCTTCTTACTATCCAGAAAAGAAATGGAACCAGAAGATACCCCCTTCTTACTATCCAGAAAAGAAACGGAACCAGAAGACGGCCCTTCTTACTGTCCAGAAAAGAAACGGAACCAGAAGACGGCCCTTCTTACTGTCCAGAAAAGAAACGGAACCAGAAGACGGCCCTTCTTACTGTCCAGAAAAGAAACGGAACCAGAAGACGGCCCTTCTTACTGTCCAGAAAAGAAACGGAACCAGAAGACGGCCCTTCTTACTGTCCAGAAAAGAAACGGAACCAGAAGACGGCCCTTCTTACTGTCCAGAAAAGAAACGGAACCAGAAGACGGCCCTTCTTACTGTCCAGAAAAGAAACGGAACCGCAAGACAGCCCTTCTTACTTTCTCCATCTTCATGGTGAGGAAGAGTAAAAAAAAGTTGCTTTTAAAGTATATTCATTAAAATCGAATTCTATTATAATACACACAAAATATTTACATGAAACCGGCCACAAAAGAACGACAAGGAACGCTACTGATATGTCCATTCTGGGCAATAAGAACACACGTTCTTATCTTACTCTTGTTAAAAGAAAACTTCAGCTGAATTAAATGTAAAGGCGTTTAATTGAGCAATGAATGATTTGCAAATCGGGCAGCCCCCAGAATTAGAGCAGATTCAGCGAGACTCCAATGCAGCCACGTGGTGGAAGATTTATAGACAAAGAAAGGGAAGGGAGGTACAGAAGCACCTGGATCGGTTACAGGTTGGCATTTGCCTTCTTTAAACACAGTTTGAACATTCAGCAGTGTGTGAGTGATTGAAGTACGGCTGCTGGGACTGGCCAAGACTCAGCGATTGTGACAGGTGTGTACTCCTAATTTAGGTTTTCAATCTTGTCTGCCTTTTAAGTTAGGCTCAGTTTGTCCACAAGGACTCCAATACAGAAGTACGGAGTCCTTCTCGGGCCGTATTTAGTTCGCTTTAACAATTCCCCCTTTTTGGTCATTTTCTCAGTTTTGAGAGATCGACCATAACGTGAGTTACTGATGTCACTATCACCATTGATCCTGAAACCCACTAGGAAGCAGTAGAACAGCAAGTTTTGCAAAGGTAGGAACAAGGACTGAGTTGAGGATACCACCTTATGCTGGAAAGTCCTGTTTGCAAGAGAAAAACAAAACCTGGTCTGTTCTAGGACCCACGTGTTTCTTTAAAGTCTTAATTTAATTATGTCACATTTAGCACGAATGACGCCATTTTGGTTTGGTTTGGTCTGCTGGGACCTAGGGCTCAGTCCGAAACAATGGCCTCCCACCATTTTGTTTAAAAAATTCCCCCCTTTTGGTCAGGTTCTCACTTAGGCAAGAGAGTGACCAAAGCTTAGGGCGTTAGTGCCACTCTCCGTTACTATCATTTTGGGTTTCCGGTCTCAGCATGTCACTCACAGGTTACGGTGTCCTCATGGTCACACATTTCTTTCAGCTCTTGTCATTCAGTGGAAGAGACACCATTTGACATCCTAAAGATGGCTTCACGCAAACATTTAAAACCTTTCAGAGAATCCAGTGCACCAGGGAGACCATTATTATGACTCCTGAGAGGGCAACACCAAGGATTTGGAGGATGCTCCTTACCCAGGGTCCCCATAAACCAAACCACCTCAACTCAAATAGATCAAAACAGGGGCCGGGCGCGGTGGCTCCCGCCTGTAATCCCAGCACTTCGGGAGGCCGAGGCGGGTGGATCACGAGGTCAGGAAATGGAGACCATCCTGGCTAACACGGTGAAACCCCGTCTCTACTAAAATTACAAAAAATTAGCTGGGCGTGGTGGCAGGCACCTGTAGTCCCAGCTACTCAGGAGGCTGAGGCAGGAGAATGGTGTGAAACTGGGAGGCAGAGCTTGCAGTGAGCTGAGATTGTGCCACTGCACTCCCACCTGGGCAAGAGAGCGAGACTCTGTCTCAAAAAAAAAAAAAAAAAAAGCTCTTCACCTGGTGAAATACACTGAAGCATGGGAAAACTTTCATACAACCAGAACACATACATTTAAAACGACAACTGAACGAAATCCCTTTATAAATGTTTAAATGGCTCACCAGGTAGCCAAATGTACGTGAAGCTTTGTCTTCCCAGGAATATGGGTTTGACAAACTAAACATTGGTTATAAACTATTTTAACCATTTATAAGTCACCACACCAATACATTTAATTTGGATCATTTTATCTTTTCCGGGATGAGTCATGGAATGCATAACTTTTAACAACAAAAGCTTTAAGGACTCAGGAAGTTGGGACAAGGCAGCCATTCTGTTTCTCCATGAGTCCATGACTAACATCGGACTTATGTGCTCTTGGGGGCCAGTTGTTTCTCTAAATTGGGTGCATACCGTGGATAACTGATGGGTTACCACAGGTAATTTGACTTAGACCATGGAGTTCACTCAAATTGTGTATCTAAACAACTTCAGTACTGGCTGATTTAGCATGCAAACCTGGTGAAGTATTTCCTCGGTATTCAATTAACTTTTATTCTATTTGGGTTAGCAGTTTTATAAGCCATTCAGTCTTTTCATTAAAGTTTCAGCAATTCTCACCCAGTCCAAATGATGGGATTCTGAAGTTATTAGAAACCTGTATTCAACAGTGCTTTTCAGTGTCCTTCCCATCCTTTCATGAACCTCCTAAAAGACACCATGTTCTAGAATTTCGTGTGCTTGTGAAGTTTTCAGAAACTGTATCAGCATGAAGCAATTAACTGCGGAAATGACTGTAAATACTCATAAAGACACAATGGACAAGGACATTTGGTTATTTCTGTGGTTCACAATAACAATAACCATAATTATGATTGGTAGCATATACTCAGATAAATTAGAATTTTAGAAATCCCATACAACTTTGGAACATATATTAATATCATTCACTAAAATATAACCTGAAGAAGGTTAAATTTTTTTTTTGACACTCCTCTGTTTCAAAAAGTGCAAACTGTATCTTAAAAAGTAAAAAAACACTGGAGTAATTAAAGGACACTTTCTGTGCAGGAGATGGAAATCTCAACAAAAAACGGGTGCAGAAGGGCGTGGCCAGGCGGGAGGACATGGCCAGGCCCCCAAGAGACGCCAGGGCACCTGCCAGAAAGAGACCCGCAGGCCCAGCCGCTGAGACGTGGGGGAAGAGTGCAGGGCGGCCCACAACACGCCCGGGAGGAGCGCAGGGCGGCCCACGAGACGCGGGGGAAGAGCGCAAGGCGGCCCACGACAAGGAGCGCAGGGCAGCCCACGAGACGCGGGGGAGGAGCGCAGGGCGGCCCACGAGACGCGGGGGAGGAGCGCAGGGCGGCCCACGAGACGCGGGGGAGGAGCGCAGGGCGGCCCACGAGACGCCGGGGAGGAGCGCAGGGCGGCCCTAGACACCCAGCGGCCATTGCCCCGCCTGCGTCTGCACCTGCGCCGCCGCCTCCTCCACACTGCGCTTGCGCCGAGTCCGCCGCCTCCACATTGCGCCGGCGCCGGAGCTTCCTCCACACCGCGCCTGCGCCGATGACAACCCGCCTCTGCAGCACGCTTGCGCAACGCCCCAGTCACCTGGTCTGCTCCGTGCACATGCGAGTCTCTCTCTGGTCAACCACGTGTTCCTGTCGGCTCCCAGAGGCCGCCTCGGGGTCCTCCGCCAACGGCTTCCTCACACCCTCCGCTGTTCCCGGCCCTTCACTCCGCGCATCTGCAGGAGTCGCTCGCCTCTCTCTGCGCCTGCGCAGAGGCCCCCTCCTCCCCCGCCCGTCCGCTCCCTTGGCGCCGTCTTGGGCCTGGCGCCGAGCCCCTCTGTTTACGCATGCGCAGGACGCTACGCATGCGCAGGAGCCGCCCTGCGCGGGTGCGGGGCTGTGCGCGGGTGCGGGGCTGAGCGCCGGTGGCCTCAGGTTTAAAGGCGCGCGCGCCGCCCACGCAGGCGCAAGGGCTCCTAGTCGTTTTATGTTTAGCGTAAGGTTTTCCTCTTTAGCAAGTAAAAAAAAAAAGCAAGTTGTGAAATAAATAGTAACCGTCCTTCTATGTACTCGGGAAGGTTCGTCCTTTAGGTTTTCTCCCGGCGCGTGGGCGCCGCCGGTCATCTCGGGGCTCCCTGCCTGGCCTCGGCGGGGACGCGGGACCTGGGCCCCGGACCGGGCCTGACCGCCCTGGCCGGTCCCCACTGGCGGTCCTGAGGGCAGCGAGCAGGCTGGACTCGGGCTGTGCAGGGGGAGGGAGCAGGGCGGGGGCGCCCGGAGAGCGGCCTGGAGAGCGCGGGCACCTGCCCCCTGCAGATGGGGACGCAGGCCCTGGGGGCCGTGGAGGGGAGAAGGGGGCAGGGACGCTGGGGCAGAGGAAGCTGAGTCAGTGTGAACCTGGCCCCCTTTGCTCCTCCCTGGGCCCTCGGGCTCCACAGGGCAGCCTCCGAGGCCCACGTGCACACTCGGTGACCCACAGGCCAGACACAGGCAGGCCGGGGACTAGGAGAGGCCAGGTGTGGGTGCATGGAGAGGCAAGGTGTTGGCCTGGGGGTGCTAAGTGAAGCCCCAAGGTCGCGGAGACAGCAGGGCAACAGCCCCCAGGGCGGGGGCCCAGAGTCCTCCCCAGGGGCGGGCTGCAGAGAAGCCCCCGTCCAGGCCCTGCTCACCTGCAAAGTGCTCCCGGGCTGCTGTGCTCCCACCAGCAGTCCTGGCCCCGGTGACACCCACGCCTGTCACCCGCTGGGTTTCTTGAGGTCTGAGGACTGTGGCTGAGGGTGCATGGGCGCTGGGATAAAGGGGGATGTCCTGTCCCAAACTGTGCTTGTTAAAGAGGGCAAGGCCGCCTTTATTCAAGGGGGGGCTGCTAAAGCGAGATGTTGGGTTAGGGGAGGCAGATCCAGCTCAACTCCAAATAGAAAAAGTGGGACTTGACAGCCCAGGCGTTGGGTCCGGGTGGGGAGAAAATGACTAAGAGGGAGAGTCAGAGGCAAGGCGGGTTCTGGCGGCAGAGACAGGAGTTTTGCGGAAGGCAGGCAGCGTGGTCGCAGACCAAGGGTGGGAGTTGAGGACTTTGATCAGGGACCAAGGATAGGGGATTTTCACTAAACCGACTCAGCAGGATTCTTGCTAAATCGGCCTAAACCGGCCAAGGTCAGGGAGTGGTCACAGTGGGGGCTCAGAGGAGCCTGACTCGAGTGTGTCAAAGGAGAGGGTCTTTGTCATCTTTTAAGAGGCGAGAGTACGTATTAGTGAGAAACAGTGAAGGGATCATGCCCAGGCCAGCGGCCCCGAGTTTCAGATGAGGACAGGCTGGGTCCAGAAGGGGCTGCAGGAATAGGGGGCACCTGGGCCTGCAGAAAGGTGGGAGCCCGGCACCCAGAGCAGGACCCCCTGGGCAGACCTCAGTGTGTCCTGTCCTGTGGGAGTGGCAAGGCCAGACCAAGCTGGATGTGAACCAGTCCCAGACCACCACCTAGAATTTGGATTGTAATTTGTTATAGATGATATTTAACTTGTTATAGATGATATTGCGTCTTGGTCTCTCTCCTTCTCTTCTTCCTCGCGCCCCCCCACCACCACCCCGGCCCAAGGTGGAGTCTGGCTCTGTCACTCAGGCTGGCATGCGGTGGCGCGATCTCGGCTCACTGCAACCTCCGCCTCCCGCGTTTGAACAATTCTCCTGCCTCAGCCTCCCAAATAGCTGGGATTACAGGTGCGTGCCACCACACCCAGCTAATTTTCGTATTTTTGGTAGAGATGGGGTTTCATCATGTTGGCCAGGCTAGTCTCAAACTCCTGACGTCGTGATCCACCCGCCTCGGCCTCCCAAAATGCTGGGATTATAGGCGTGAGCCACTGCGTCTGGCCTCTACAGCATGGCCACTGTGGCTACATCAGTCCCGGCTAATAGAGATTTTAGTGCACTCAGATTCTGTTGGCTAATAAGAATTAATTATAACTCTGGGGTATTTAACGATGTCGTTACGCAGTTTTCATTGTTGCAGATGGAGAATGAAATCGGGTGCGTGTGACAGTAACGTGACCTGTTCATACTCCCTCACTTAAACGGAGTTAAGTAACATGGCCCTGGCAGGAAGACGCGGTCACTGGGGCTCCTTCCCCACCTCTGTCCAGGAGCTCCTTACTCGATTCTGGGGAGCGGAAAGGCTTTCAGCGGTCAAGAGCAGTAACAACAGCAAGAAATAAGACACCTCTCAGAGTCCTTTGGTGTTGCCTTTTCCGTATCCGTCAGCCACAGCGTCCACCCCAGGTAGCTGGGTCCTGAGTTCCCCATCTCAGGACATCTTTCGACCTGGTTTGTCTGAATTATTATCATCATTGATCATTGAGACAGGGTCTCAGTCCATTGCCAAGACTGGAGTGCAGTGGTGTGATCATGGCTCACGTGACCTCCCAGGCTCAGGGCGATCCTCCCACCTCAGCCTCCTGAGCAGCTGGGACCACAGGCAGGCGCCACCATGCCTGGCTAACTTTTTTGTATTTTTTGTAGAGACCAGCTTTTGCTGTGTTGTCCAGGTTGGTCTCACACTGCTGCCTCAGCCTCCCAAGGTGCTGGGATTACAGGCATGAGCCACCAAGCTCAGCAATCTGAATTATTTATGCAGAACTTTTTTTCTCTAGCCGGAAGACCTGTTTATATGCACGTGTCTTTCGGGGCAACTCTCCTTCATTGTCACAGATTTTTTTTTTCCAAGCCATTCCCGGGGGGATTCCTGGGAAGCACGTGGAAGAGGCGTGAGGAAGTGACCTTCACCCTGAGACAGGTCCTGGCGTGCCCTCTGGTCCCTCTACTCAGGTGAGGTGAGGGGAAACTGGTGTGTTTTCAGATGAAGTTTTCTTGAGAAATAGTTTCTATTTTATATTTTATCAATAATCCTTTGGCTAATATTTTAAACCAATATTTATAACACTGCCCAAGAGCTTTGGAATAAACAGATTTCCGCAGAGAAAAGCTGTTTTAAAGTGCTATGCTGTAAGAGGGGCTTGGCAAACAAGAAGGGATGGAGGAAAGACCATCAAGTGAGAGGTACAGGGGTCAGGACAAACAGCTGGAAAACGAGGCAGAGGTGAGCGAGGACCAGCAGCACAGGGGCACTGACGTGCCAGGGACTCGGGCTCTGCTGACCTCCTCCCTCGCGGCCAGCAGTGGCAGTGGTGGGAGTAGGCCTGGCTTGTCTGTGGTTGCCTTTGTTGCTTTAGATGAATGTACTCAAGGCCATTTCTTGTTGCATCGTTTCTGACAGTGGCCGATGGTCACTACCCTGTAATGCCAGGAGGTTCCAACCCCACCCTTCCCTCCACACTCCCTCTTTCATCTCCCAGATCCTATCAGAGGATTACTTTTATAGCTGATGAAGTACACATTTAGCCCTGTGACCATAACTGAACTTCCCCTGGTGCACGTCTGTGTGAAGGGTATGCACCAGGGCTGAGCCGTCTGCTGGGAGAATATGTCCCTCCCTGAGGCCCTGGACCATGACCCCTGAGCCACTCAAAGGAATCGTTCCCAGCCTCAAGGTCAGATGTGTTTTTTCCTTGTACTCCGTTATTTCTTTAAAATCCTGCCACATTGAAGTTTATTTGTATTTAAACTAAGATCTCTTATTTCTTCAACTTCTAATTGCTATTTTATTCTTTTTGGTAGAAGTTTGTCTGGCTGCTGTAACTGACTGGGAAGCTTAAAATAACAGACATTCATCTCTCACATTTCTGGGGACTGGGAAGGCCAAGACCAAGGTGCCATCTGGGGAGGGCCCATGCCTCACAGCGCCCTCCAGCTTGGGCCCCATTCATAAGGGCGCTCATCCCATCGTGAGGACACGACGACGGGTCCTCAGGACTTACGCACCTCGGAAAGCCCCCGCCCCCTAAGACCATCACCTTGTGGGTGAAGATTTCAGCACAGGAATTCGGGGGCTACAAACATTCACACCGTGGCAAAGCATGAGGTGCCGTCCCCCACGCGCTCGGGCTGATCCGGCGTCTCACGCTAGCAGCTACGTGGACTTGTTATTTTTTCTGGAGAGCTCTGTCTGGGACCCCTCTGATGTCTTGGAGCACCTGAACGGGCCGTTCACTGTGCGCGCCGTGAGGCTATCCTCTGGGGAGCGCTGCTGTTCTCTGGGTTCTGTCTGTGTCGGTGTCCCAGCGGGAACGCAGGGCACTTTAGCGTCATCCCCAGAGGGCTTGGTCAGGGGACTGTTTGCACAAACGTAGGCCGAGTGCTGGAAAACTACCAGAAAAGTGCCGTGTTCTGGGCCTAATAATAGCAGAGCTCTTCTCACCCTGGTCTGAAGGGAAGAGGGAGGAGCAGTTAATGGATTCTGGAAGTCAGGTGGCACAGAGTCACCTCGAAAGATGCCGTGACCTTCACCGAGGGCCAGAGACAGACTAAGATGACCTCATAGGAGAATAAGACCTGGACTTCATCCTCCTGCCTCCTGCCAGTCCCTGCCAGGGATCGCCAAAGGCAAAGCAGGACTGGAAGCCAGAGGCCGTGGAAGCCCATGGATGAAGTCCACAGGCCAGCCTCCCCGAGAGCAGCCTGGACGGTCCACAGGAGACATCTCCTTTCTTAGGTGTCCCAGGCCATCTGCTCCTGTTCGGCCCTGCCGAGGTGGAAGCTTGGAGTGGGTCACGGTGGGTGCATCGACGCTGCAGACGTCAGCAAGTGCTGCAAACCAGAGCTGGCCTCTGACTCAGAGTGGTGGAGAAGACATTAATGATGCAGATGAGACTTGAAAGTGTTGAAGCCATTATGCTGTGAGAGCAAAAAAATTAAGGAAATCTTCTGGCATTTAAACACAATGACTCAATTCAGCAGAGAAGTCGCTGACAAACAAGAGCTCACACTGACTGTTTTGTTGTTTTCCTTTGTCTCACTCATTAATGCAAATGAGAACATTCACCAACATTTGCGTAGGGCCTGCCCTCCCTGGTCAAATATGGCTGTGGGCTCCCTGCAGATACAGGTCTGCCAGACATGAACAGACGTTTTCTGTGAGAATCAGTTGGTCATATACAATTTCCAAAAATGGGTACCGTATACTACATTTGTAAACTGTACGCTGCAGGTGCTTTATTTCACTAAAATTTATAATAAACTTATCCATGTATACACATGCACGTGTTTTTGTTCCTGAGATCCAGCTGTGAAATGTTTACCAGCCCATATTTTACCAGCACATGCTGCTTTTTACCCACTAGGTAAAATCTTCACTGATTACATCAAATTATTGTAGGTTGTGTATTGCAATTATACAGATATTGACTATTGCAGTATTACTGCAATTATACAGATACCACAGTTTCAAATATTGGTCATCATGCTCAGCTGCTTTCTAAGGAGGTTTACTTACTTCATGGTACACCTGGTTTGTGGAGTTGGATTATAGTTAACTCTTAGGCTAATTGCGGGAAATCGCTGATTTATTCGACAGATGCTCCTGTGGTCTTCCCTGAGCACGTCCTGGCCTAGGACGCTGCCCTCAGGAGATCTGAGAAGTCCTGTGAGGATCACATCAGTATTTTCAAATACTTCTAGAAAGGCCAGAGGGACTGACCCAGAATTACCAATTTAAGCTTGACCCTGAGATAACCACGCCATTTTACGTCTGCAAACGTAAAACCAATGCAAGAGGTTGATGACTCCAGATCCCTCATACGAGCCAATGCAAAGCGGTTTCGTGTTTTATTTCATTTTTAAAAGTGTGCCATTAACCTAAAGCCTGCCTGTAAAACCGGTTTGTTTCTGAAGCCTTAGCGGAAAGCTCACCTGCCTTTGGTGAGAAGCCCCTCACGCGTGGCCGCCGTGGCTGGGAGCTCCGAGCTCTGGGAGCCGCTGGAACTGCTAATCCCACCAGTGCCGTCTGATTCCCTTTGCTCTAATGGAGGTCCTTTGCCGGTGTATCAAGTGGCATTTTCTGGGCTTGGGAGTCAGTAATTCCCAGTGATCAAATGTCCCTGCTCTGCAAATGCCTTTCTTTGTGATACGAAGCTGTCAGTCATGGAGACCGACCTTTCCGTAAGTCAGTGAATTTTCTGTCCCCGAGTCGCTTTGGAGAGTGAATCTGAACTCTCCAGTCCATCCTAAGAAGACATTAATTGGAGCAGGCGTGGAACCTTCAGCTCTCCCGTCACCTGCCGGGTTACTTGGCTTAACCTGGGAATTAACCAGTTAATAAGGCCGTTGAAATGGGAAGAACAGGAGGCTGCAGTGTGAGGCTGATTTTCCATCTTTGTTAAGTGAGAAAATGACAGCAAAGCGTGTCTAGGCTTCTCACGGCTGAGCACACGAAGACTAAGCCGTAGCCAGTGAGGGGAGGACCCCGGTTCCCAGGCCCCCTCAGGCAGTGGCTCCCGCTCACCGGCGGCTGGAGTTTCTAGGGCTTGCCCGTCCAGAGCTGCGCCTCAGGCGTGAGGGTGACTGCCCAGCCCCCGTGCCGTGCCGCAGGCCCTCCTCTCCCCCGGCCCTCAGGGCCAGGTGGTGGGTCCCAGGCTTCCAGCTGCAGGGGTGTGGGGACGCCGGGCCCTGTGTCCGCAGAGGCCCCCCGGCTCCTGATGGAGGTCTCTCCTGGCAGGACAGGTTCCGTGGGGTTGGAGGGACTCAGCCTGTTTCTCTGCCATCCCCCTTTAACGGCCCAGAAACTTCAGTGACTGAGAGTAAAATACAGTCGACGTCACAGTTTCTTTCTCCTCAGCGTTCTCTGGGGGCTGGTCCTCAACCGTGGCCGCCGGCCCTGGTCTGTCATCATCCTGATAATTTTCTAGAACTCCACCTGCAGCCACCATCCAGGGCGGCCCTGGCCCGTCTGTGTCCTCCGCCCTGCCCTGGTCCCGGACCTGCTCCGCTCGGTGCTGCGCCGCACCGGACCTGGGAGGTTTCTGTGGCAGGAGCCGGACAGTGTTGAACAGGCTTCCGGCCCGCACCTCGGTGGGGCGCTTTTTTTCATGGGACGTGTGGGGTTGTCTGGGCTGGAGGACACGGATCTGGGGCACTCCTGAAGGTGGCAGAAGGTTGGCCCTATGCAGGATCCAGTGGTCACCTCTGCAAATGCCTGGGCTGGGCTGTTCGCTGCCTCAGAGGCCTCCCTCCCCCAGAGCAGAGGTGGCGAAATCAGCCTGGAGAGCCTCACAGCGCAGGAGGGATTTGCCGGAGCTGCCTCTGAATAGAGCTCCTGCAAACACAGGAGCTGTTTTCCGGGAGTGGATTTGGCTTGCAGGGTCCTGGAACACCGGGAGACATCAGAGGGGGAGACCGCAGATGAAGACCTCCCGGAAGGCAACCAGTGGCCGTCCCACAGGCCAGGGGCCGTGGCCAGCCTCCTTTCGGGACACAGTCGGGCCTGGAGGGAGGGAGGGGATGAGGGCCTTTCTGATTCTTCTTTTTTCTTTTCCCTTGGAATGAAAAAACAGCCTCTACAGGCTCCCATTCACATCCATCAGCAGCTGCAGGAGCACTTCGCCTCTTCCCCACCGACTCTGCACCCTCCACAGGGGCGCAACGAAAGAAAGAAACGTTACTGGAGACATTACCGAGACCTGTCACTTGCTGCCCTGTCTTTCTCAAGCCGTAAACACGACAGAAGACTCGTCGTTAGATTATTACGAGCGACGGACCGGCTTGTGCATTTCCGTGAAAGCAAGGCTGTCGCCGAGATCGCAGGCTTGATGCTTAATTGTTGTGGCACAAACGGCCTGGAAAGATTGCCTGGCCTCTTCCAGTACATGTTAGCCAAGGGCATGGATTTTCTGGGCAGTGCTTCGTTTCTTTTTCCTTCATGTACGTGGCCAGGGCTCAGGGCCTGTGGACCTGCCTTCTGTGCAGGGCGTCTTGTCTTTGGGGGCCGTGGTTGCTTCTGCAGGAGCCATGGCAGGTGCCAGCCTGGGGCTGAGGTCTCCCCACGTGGAGCTCAGGGCCTCAGAGGCCAATGGCACATTCCTCAGAGGGCCTGGAAATGGAAGGCCCGGCTGGGTTTACGGCACACCTGGGCCGGGCTGTAGTGGCTCCTGGTCACAGCCTGTCCACACAGAGTGATGCTCTGGAGAACAGGCAGAGGCTGAGGCTCAGGCAGACACCAATGCACGTCCGACGGGCAGAGCACCTGTTGGGTGACCATGGCAGGCTGCCTCCTTTTTGTCTGCAAAGCTGGGGCGAGGATGCGCACCTCCAAGGGCTCCTACGAGGCACATGTGAGACCCTGCAGGGGAAGAGCCTCTTGCAAACCCGGCCGGATGGCAGCCGCACCGTCCCTCTGCCAGGTGTCCCTGGAGACGCCTGCCTACCCAGCTCTGTTTCTGTTCGCATCTCCGTGTGACAAGCAGCCTTGCTCGAAAGGCTTCAGCCAGGAGCTCTTACGTGGCGAGCACAGACCGCGGCTTCCCAGACACCAGCAGGGGAGGGACGGATGTGGTGCCGTGCAATGCGATTGACTTGTCTGCAACTGATACGATGGGAATAATATTTCACTTCAGTTCACAGGGTTGGGGGCAACGGTGACAAGCCAGGGAATGTTGAGAGACCAAAGACACCTGTTGTGGGTTTTTACTGGGCCGTGAGAGCTGCCTCTTGGCCTGCAGGGTCGGCGTCGTCAGCCCCTGTCCCCTGAAACAGCGGCCTGGGGACCGGCAGCCACGGCGAACCCTGGGACATCACAGAGGGAGCTGACGTGGGCCGTGAGACGCCGCACTGCGGGAGCTGCTGTGTCATCATGGCACTTGGCAGTGGCATTCGGCGTATTCTCTGTGATTACGTTCAGCTGCCTCAGCAGAAACCCAAATCGCGGTGGGTAAAACGAGACGGAGCGCGTCGTCTTCCACGCACAGGAAGCGTGGCGGCTGGCACTTGCAGCCAGCGTGAAGCTCGCAGGGGCTCCAGGGCCAGGAGCTCTTCCAATTCTGGGCCGCACATCCCTGCTCACAGCTTCCACGCTCCCTGCCAGCGTGGCTGCTGGAGCTCCAGCCTTCTCATCCCCTCACGTGGGGGGAGGCTCCCGGGAGCTCTGGGCCGGTATTCCCGCCTGCGTGTCACGGACCCTAACGCACTTACCCACGGGCACCGAGCAAAGCTGGAGCGGGTGGAGAAGGGCCTGGCGGTGCAGAGGCCCCAAGATTTCCGGACGGGGCAGCTGTGGCCGCGGCAGGGAGGTGCGGTGGGGCGGGAGGTAGCTGATGGCTGTTGCCTTTTGCCACTTCTGAGCCCAGCCACCAAACTGGTCCACATCTTTTAGAAAATTCTGTGACCCTGCAGATTCATTGACATTCCCGGTCATAACGGCTTCCCTCCTCCCACTAGACCACCTTCCCTCGCCAGCCCCCTTTGGTAACATAAATCCTGCTGTGTGTATCGGATCCAGCAGGCGTGGATCCAGTTAAACCTACTTTGTTTGTTTCACTTTTCTTCAGGAAGAGCCTATGAAATATGAGTTTTGGTGTGAAGGTTTTTATCATCAGAGCCGTCCCCTTCCAGCAGACCTTTCGGGTCTCAGCAGCAGCCCTTCTTTCCGGGGCGGGAACTGAGCCGGTCTGTTGGGTGCCCCGCCTCGTTCCAAATGGGTCCGTCCCTGGGAGAAAGGCACGTGATACGAAGCAAAGCGGCACAAACCTGCGGGAACCCGAGTGAGGGAAGTGGAGGTAGACGAACCGTGTGGCCCGAGGCAGCAGCTACAGAAGGAAGTCACGTACTTCCCGTTCAGGCACCAGCGTGGGTCACACGTTTGCCGGTAGCTTCTAGAGACCAGCGCAAAACGGCGACTGAGGTCTGTGATGTCCCAGAGTGAACGTGACACAGTGCAGGGGACACTTGGGCCTGAGCCCCCGAACCAAGGAAGAGGACCTTGAGGAAGGCATGGGTGCCACCGGTCCACTGCACCACACGCATCCCTTCTACAAACGCTGACTCTCAGGGGGCCCAGCGGGTTCCAAACACTGATTCTAACACTGACCCTCCCGGGCCCGGCGGGTCCCAAACACCGACTCCAACACTGACCCTCCCGGGCCGGCGGGTCCCAAACACCGACTCCAACACTGACCCTCCCGGGCCCGGCGGGTCCCAAACACCGACTCCAACACTGACCCTCCGGGGCCCGGCGGGTCCCAAACACCGCGTCTAACACTGACCCTCCCGGGCCGGCGGGTCCCAAACACCGACTCTAACACTGACCCTCCCGGGCCGGCGGGTCCCAAACACCGACTCCAACACTGACCTTCCCAGGCCCGGCGGGTCCCAAACACCGGTTCTAACACTGACCCTCCCGGGCCCGGCGGGTCCCAAACACCGATTCTAACACTGACCCTCCCGGGCCGGCAGGTCCCAAACACCGACTCCAACACTGACCCTCCCGGGCCGGCGGGTCCCAAACACCGGTTCTAACACTGACCCTCCCGGGCCGGCGGGTCCCAAACACCGACTCCAACACTGACCTTCCCGGGCTGGCGGGTCCCAAACACCGACTCCAACACTGACCGTCCCGGGCTGGCGGGTCCCAAACACCGAGTCCAACACTGACCCTCCCGGGCCGGCGGGTCCCAAACACCGAATCCAACACTGACCTTCCCGGGCCGGCGGGTCCCAACCACCGACTCCAACACTGACCTTCCCCGGCCGGCGGGTCCCAAACACCGATTCTAACACTGACCCTCCCGGCCGGGTCCCAAACACCGATTCTAACACTGACCCTCCCGGCCGGCGGGTCCCAAACACCGTTCTAACACTGACCTCCCGGCCGGCGGGTCCCAAACACCGACTCTAACACTGACCTCCCGGGCGGGTCCCAAACACCGACTCTAACACTGACCCTCCCGGCCGGCGTGGCTGCTGGAGCTCCAGCCTTCTCATCCCCTCACGTGGGGGGAGGCTCCCGGGAGCTCTGGGCCGGTATTCCCGCCTGCGTGTCACGGACCCTAACGCACTTACCCACGGGCACCGAGCAAAGCTGGAGCGGGTGGAGAAGGGCCTGGCGGTGCAGAGGCCCCAAGATTTCCGGACGGGGCAGCTGTGGCCGCGGCAGGGAGGTGCGGTGGGGCGGGAGGTAGCTGATGGCTGTTGCCTTTTGCCACTTCTGAGCCCAGCCACCAAACTGGTCCACATCTTTTAGAAAATTCTGTGACCCTGCAGATTCATTGACATTCCCGGTCATAACGGCTTCCCTCCTCCCACTAGACCACCTTCCCTCGCCAGCCCCCTTTGGTAACATAAATCCTGCTGTGTGTATCGGATCCAGCAGGCGTGGATCCAGTTAAACCTACTTTGTTTGTTTCACTTTTCTTCAGGAAGAGCCTATGAAATATGAGTTTTGGTGTGAAGGTTTTTATCATCAGAGCCGTCCCCTTCCAGCAGACCTTTCGGGTCTCAGCAGCAGCCCTTCTTTCCGGGGCGGGAACTGAGCCGGTCTGTTGGGTGCCCCGCCTCGTTCCAAATGGGTCCGTCCCTGGGAGAAAGGCACGTGATACGAAGCAAAGCGGCACAAACCTGCGGGAACCCGAGTGAGGGAAGTGGAGGTAGACGAACCGTGTGGCCCGAGGCAGCAGCTACAGAAGGAAGTCACGTACTTCCCGTTCAGGCACCAGCGTGGGTCACACGTTTGCCGGTAGCTTCTAGAGACCAGCGCAAAACGGCGACTGAGGTCTGTGATGTCCCAGAGTGAACGTGACACAGTGCAGGGGACACTTGGGCCTGAGCCCCCGAACCAAGGAAGAGGACCTTGAGGAAGGCATGGGTGCCACCGGTCCACTGCACCACACGCATCCCTTCTACAAACGCTGACTCTCAGGGGGCCCAGCGGGTTCCAAACACTGATTCTAACACTGACCCTCCCGGGCCCGGCGGGTCCCAAACACCGACTCCAACACTGACCCTCCCGGGCCGGCGGGTCCCAAACCCCGACTCCAACACTGACCCTCCCGGGCCCGGCGGGTCCCAAACACCGACTCCAACACTGACCCTCCGGGGCCCGGCGGGTCCCAAACACCGATTCTAACACTGACCTTCCCGGGCCCGGCGGGTCCCAAACACCGATTCTAACACTGACCTTCCCGGGCCCGGCGGGTCCCAAACACCGACTCCAACACTGACCTTCCCAGGCCCGGCGGGTCCCAAACACCGGTTCTAACACTGACCCTCCCGGGCCCGGCGGGTCCCAAACACCGATTCTAACACTGACCGTCCCGGGCCGGCGGGTCCCAAACACCGACTCCAACACGCACCCTCCGGGGCCGGCGGGTCCCAAACCCCTGTTATAACTGTGACCCTCCCGGCCGGGCGGGTCCCAAACCCCGACTCCAACACTGACCTTCCCGGGCTGGCGGGTCCCAAACACCGACTCCAACACTGACCCTCCCGGGCCGGCGGGTCCCAAACACCGACTCAACACTGACCTTCCCGGCCGGGTCCCAAACACCGACTCCAACACTGACCTCCCGGCCGGCGGGTCCCAAACACCGACTCTAACACTGACCTCCCGGGCGGGTCCCAAACACCGGTTCTAACACTGACCCTCCGGGCGGGTCCCAACCACGGTTTCTAACACTGACCCTCCCGGGCCGGCGGGTCCCAAACACCGGTTCTAACACTGACCCTCCCGGGCCGGCGGGTCCCAAACACCGACTCTAACACTGACCCTCCCCGGCCGGCGGGTCCCAAACACCGGTTCTAACACTGACCCTCCCGGGCCCGGCGGGTCCCAAACACCGACTCTAACACTGACCCTCCCCGGCCGGCGGGTCCCAAACACCGACTCCAACACTGACCTTCCCGGGCCGGGGGGTCCCAAACACCGTTCTAACACTGACCCTCCCGGGCGGCGGGTCCCAAACACCGACTCTAACACTGACCTCCCGGGCCGGTGGGTCCCAAACACCGACTCTAACACTGACCTCCCGGCCGGCGGGTCCCAAACACCGTTCTAACACTGACCCTCCGGGCCGGCGGGTCCCAAACACCGATTCTAACACTGACCCTCCCGGCGGCGGGTCCCAAACACCGTTCTAACACTGACCCTCCCGGGCCCGGCGGGTCCCAAACACCGACTCTAACACTGACCCTCCCGGCGGCGGGTCCCAAACACCGGTTCTAACACTGACCCTCCCGGGCCGGCGGGTCCCAAACACCGACTCTAACACTGACCTTCCCCGGCCCGCGGGTCCCAAACACCGAATCCAACACTGACCCTCCCCGGCGCGGCGGGTCCCAAACACCGGTTCTAACACTGACCCTCCCGGGCCGGCGGGTCCCAAACACCGACTCCAACACTGACCCTCCCGGGCCGGTGGGTCCCAAACACCGATTCTAACACTGACCCTCCCGGGCCGGCGGGTCCCAAACACCGGTTCTAACACTGACCCTCCCGGGCCGGCGGGTCCCAAACACCGACTCCAACACTGACCCTCCCGGGCCCGGCGGGTCCCAAACACCGACTCTAACACTGACCCTCCCGGGCCGGCGGGTCCCAAACACCGGTTCTAACATTGACCCTCCCGGGCCCGGCAGGTCCCAAACACCGACTCCGACACTGACCCTCCCCGGCCGGCGGGTCCCAAACACCGGTTCTAACACTGACCCTCCCGGGCCGGCGGGTCCCAAACACCGGTTCTAACACTGACCCTCCCGGGCTGGCGGGTCCCAAACACCAACTCTAACACTGACCCTCCCGGGCCGGCGGGTCCCAAACACCGGTTCTAACACTGACCCTCCCGGGCTGGCGGGTCCCAAACACCGACTCTAACACTGACCCTCCCGGGCCGGCGGGTCCCAAACACCGACTCTAACACTGACCCTCCCGGGCCGGCGGGTCCCAAACACCGGTTCTAACACTGACCCTCCCGGGCCTGGCGGGTCCCAAACACCGACTCCAACACTGACCCTCCCGGGCCGGCGGGTCCCAAACACCGACTCCAACACTGACCCTCCCAGGCCCGGTGGGTCCCAAACACCGGTTCTAACACTGACCCTCCTGGGCCCGGTGGGTCCCAAACACCGGTTCTAACACTGACCCTCCCGGGCCCGGTGGGTCCCAAACACCGGTTCTAACACTGACCCTCACAGGCCCAGCGGGTCCCAAACACCGACTCCAACACTGACCCTCCCGGGCCGGCGGGTCCCAAACACCGACTCTGACACTGACCCTCCTGGGCCAGCGGGTCCCAAACACCGGTTCTTCTAACACTGACCCTCCCGGTCCGGCGGGTCCCAAACACCGACTCCAACACTGACCCTCCCGGGCCGGCGGGTCCCAAACACCGAGGCTGACGCACTGCCCTGTGCGCACCTGCCTGGAGCCGGTGGAGAGACCCAGGGAGGGGCAGCATCTTCTCCAGCATCTCCCCAGCTCCTCTGTGGTCAGTGGAGAGTCCATGGGAATATTCGAGGCTTTGATCCTTGGCAAGACACCTTTTTTTTTTTTTTTTTTTTTTGAGACGGAGTCTCGCTCTGTCGCCCAGGCTGGAGTGCAGTGGCCAGATCTCAACTCACTGCAAGCTCCGCCTCCCGGGTTCACGCCATTCTCCTGCCTCAGCCTCCCGAGTAGCTGGGACCACAGGCGCCGCCACCTCGCCCGGCTAGTTTTTTGTATTTTTAGTAGAGACGGGGTTTCACCGTGTTTGCCAGGATGGTCTCGATCTCCTGACCTCGTGATCCACCCGCCTCGGCCTCCCAAAGTGCTGGGATTACAGGCTTGAGCCACTGGCCCCAGCCAGCAAGAATCCTGAGTGCAGATGTTAAACCCGGCGGCCAAATGCAGCCAGCTTCACACAGTGGATTTGGCTTCAGTAAGATATGGGCTGCCTCAGAATCACCAGGAACATTCGATAAAAATGGAGATTCCTGGAACCTGCCCTAACCTGTTGAACCGTATCCTTGCTGGTGGGGGCCCCGCAGTCTGCATTTGGCAAGCCGGCATCGCGAGTCCCATGCCAGTTCGAGCCCGAGTCACACATTTGATCAGGGATTAGGGTCACGGGACCTCACAAGGCCGCACCTGCTCCTGGCTGGGTGCGCTCAGTCACTTTGCCCATCTACGCCTGGAACTTCTCTGGTTGTAAACTGGAGTGACTGGAATGATAGTTCCTTTACATGGCATAGAACTAAAGATTCTTTGGGTTCCAGGTAATAAAAACCAAGGCCAGACTACATCAGACAAAATGACATTTAAAACATAATAAAGACCGGATTGCAGCTGACGGTGGATCTAGAGATCCACGCAGTTCACTGGGCCCCCACCCCGCCCATCGCTCAGAAGTCTCGCCTCCGTGTGGCTTCACTCGCAGGCAGCTCCTCTGCACAGGGCGGCAAGGTGGCCGCCGTCAGCTCGGGCTCCTCTGCCCTCAGAGCTGACAGTCCTGGACAAACAGCTCTCTCTCTGTTCCTCAGACTTGAGTTCACAGCCTTCCAGAGGTGGCTCCAAGGCTGGGCGGTGTGCTCACCCGGGCCAGTCACACCTCCGAGGGACCAGGCGCTCTGAGGAGGTGCCCAGGTCACACCCGTGAGGGGCACATCCCTGGGCTTCAGACCAACGCAGCCGCGTCCTCTGCACAAGACGAGTTCGAGGAGTTTGTGCGCATGGGAACGCAGCCTGCGTGTCTGAGAACGGCGGCTTCTCAGGGCCCCTCCCTCCAGGCCGCAGGGGACAGGTCCTGGTGTCACATTCATAGACCTGTGCGGCCCTGGCTGCTTCCAGGACCCAGAGACCTGGACAGGTGCTGGAGCAGACGCGTTCCCGTCCACACCCGATTCCACCAGCTCCTCAGGGGCTTCCGTCCCGGCTGGGGCGGGCGGTGGACACCCGAGCGCTGAGGCAGGGACCTCCCACAAGGGTGGTGCGTGGCCCCTCCCTGCAGCCCACGGGCGACTGCTCGGGAAGCGGCTGGAGAGCGGCCACCGGGCGACGTGTTTTCTGTGAAATGGAACTAAAAGGTTCCTGGTCTCTGTTTACCAGGTAGATAAAGAAATCATAGTCATCAAAAGTAGCAAAGTGCTCATTAAACTCGATGCAAAGTGTATATTTAGGTGTCTGAATCTGACTGTTTTCTGACGGAAGCATTTTCAAGGGCTTTTCACTCAGCTAGTGTTTTTCTTGACTTCTTGCTTGAGAACGGAACATGACATGAAGGAAGGTCCGGAGGTGAACATCCCCTGTGGAGGCCGGAGAAGCACTCAGGTGGGCGTGCGGAGCTGTGCGGCGGTGGCCGAGCTCTCGCTACCCCTGCAGGACGGTCCCGACGCCATCCCAAGAAGCGGCACCTGTGGGCCACGGCGCTTGCTTAGAGCCTGGCCTGAGGCTGCCCGGACAGGGCCCCTCACCCGGCCCGAGTTAGGGGTGCCGCCGCCACCCCCCGTGGACCTTCTCCGGGCTGCTGAGCCCTTGTTCGTTTGCATCCATCTCGGTTGTTAGGAAGGCAGGTTTCTCAGAAGCTCAGAAAATTAACTTCATAGTGATCGGGCCATCCCCAGAGTAACACGTTCCAACGGTCACTAGCGTGGACTTCTCATGAAGCCTGGGACCATTTGTGAGGACTCCCGTGTCTGTGTGTGTGTGTGTGTGTGTGTCCTCTGAGTAGACACCGCTGTGAATGGAGACTTGGCGGTTTCTTGGTGAACGTGTGTCCTCCCTGATGTGGCCAAGGATTCTTTCTGAGCTCAAATACCAGTGCCGGGGACCCGAGTCTCCGGGGAGAGCTGGGTGCGTGCACAGTTCTTTGATCAGTCGGTTGAATGACTAGTTCTTAATCAGCCGTCTGAATATAATCGTCAGCTCGAATGTAGGTTTCTTCGGAGGAAACTGTGCTTGCCCATCCCGGTAAGTGGTGATGACGGGTTTCTGGGCGTGAGGTTAATTTGTGGAGGGATTCTCGCCTCCTGGAGCCTGGCACACGGCAGTCATGTGGCATGTTGGCCAATTACCAGAAAAGCTTCCTGTGCCCAGACGGAATCTGCTTCCAGGGGCTGGGGGAGAGGAGGCTGGACGTGGCTTCTGGTCACCGCCGGCGCCTTCTGTGTCCTCTGACCCACCGTCCTACGGGAGGGAAGGTCCCCGCTGGGGGAGACGACCGTGTGGGCCCATCTCCAGCCACTGTGGTGACTGTTGTCGTCCCCTTCACCCCAGAGGCCAGATGCCAGCGGGGCATAATAAAAACCAAGGCCAGACTAAATCAGACAAAACGGCATTCAAAACATATAAAAGACCGGACTGCCGCTGACGGTGGATCTAGAGATCCACACAGTTGACTGGGCCCCCCGCCCCGTCTTTCCCCCGTGGCCAGATGCCAGCAGGGTTTGTCCCCAGGACCCTGCCGGAGATGCCCTCGTCGTCATCCTGGGAGTGTGCCGTGGTCTCTGCTAAGCTAAGATCCTTCCCTGCAGCAGACGGGTCCCAGCTCAGAGGACACGGACGGCGGCTTTCCAACTGTCGTGCTCAGAACAGACCTTCACGTCCAAGAAACGTTGCCGACATCCTAGAAAGGATAATCAAACCCTCAGGTCCTCAGGCCCCCGTGCGACCCTGTGATGCCTTGGCACAGAAATATTGACGGCGGAGTTCCCGTGTCATCCTGCAACACAGCAGCCGTTTTTGATGACAGTTCTCCAAAGTCTCTCTTCTCGAAAGCGGAGCAAGTCGCACCCCGGTCTCCGAACCACAGCGGCCGCCAGTTTCCCACAGTCTGCTTGGTTCGGAGGAGCTGTCTTCAGACCTGGCTGTGGCCACCAACTCCTCACAGCTTGCACCTCCATCAGTCCCGGCACCACGCCACACGGGAGGGGTTCCACCACGTCTCTGAGCTCAGGGTGGCCGCTGGTGCCCAGGGGAGGGGAAGCCTGTGGCAGGCGTGGGACGGTTTTGCTGAGTGACTCTACCCAGCCCTTATGGAAGGAGCATCACCTCGCCGGGGGCCTTGTCCTTGCCATCCTGGGGCCACACGTGTGACTCCAAGGTCCCTCTGGCAAACCTCCTTTCCCTTTGGGGCTGGTTGAGGACTCTGGGTGGCCAGTCTGGAGACCAGGGCCCTGCTGTGTGGTTGGCACACCACTGAGGGGTCAGTGCTCTGCTGCGGCCGCCAACACTCCTCTTCCCCTCAAGACAGCAGGGTCTGGGGACCACCAAAAGCTCTGCAGGGACCAGCAGCACGGGATCACAGAATTCCACGCTTCCTGCTAAATCGGGGTCTCCTTTTCATCCGTCACATCCCCCTTCCCGACTGCACCATCAACATCAGTGCCTCATCCCCGTAGCCACCAAGGGCAGCTCAGCTCGAGCGCTAGGACTGGCCACCCCTCTTCCTGGACTGTGGTGGTGGAGAGAGGCCCGAGTCCCAGGTGGCCATGAGGATGGTGCCTGTCCAGCCACAGAAAGCAAGGTCCCCGCAGGAGAAGCGAGCTTCCCCCTCTCTAGATGCCTCGCCGTGCAGCCGTACACCCCACCCGGCCGACCTGCACGTGGGAGTTGCTCGTTTGTTTTTCGGCTCAGCAGCTGCACGACCTGGGGGGTCCCAGAGCTGCTGGCTGGAAGCCGAGGTTGGACTCAGACAGGCAGGAGGCACGCAGGCCCCGGAGGGAGGTGCCACCACTGCTCAGGGCAGAGAACACTGGTCTGCGGAGGGAACGTCTAAACTGAGGCTTGGAGGGTGGGTGGTTGGGGGCGAGGGAGGAGTGTGCCCCAGCTTCCCCTCTGACCTCAACCTGCCCGTTTCCGTGCTGGCAGGTGTCGGGGCAGTGGGGCTGCCGGGCAGTTCCACGGCCTCGGCCCCCAGTGGGCACAGGCCAGTCTCTTGCTCGCGGCCCTGAGTGTCGGGTGGGGTCCAGCCTCGGCTCGGGTCGGGTCTGCCCTGTGCGCCCCTCACTCTGCTGGGCCCCCGGCATGTTCTTCCTGAAGCCGATTCCCTGGAACACACGGCAGGGCCTGCGGACATCCACTGGCACCCACACGGCCAAAGCCCACCTTAGAGGGGCGGAGAAAAACGTCCCTTCCACGGCCATCGAGAGCACAGCTGGCCATTCCGGCAGGGCTCACGTCTGCCCCATCTCTGCCAGCGAGTCTCCTCTCAGTGCAGGCCCTGTCCACGTGCACAGAGCCACGGCAGCACTCAGGGGCATGGACCCTACGTGGGCACTCCCTCCTCCCTGCTTGGTCTCTAAGATTAAATCCAGGTGCCTTGAGCCCCCCTCCCCATGTTCCCCTCAAACCCCTATTCCTCCCCACAGAGACCTGTGGCTCCAACTTCACGCCGTGCACCTGCTGTTTACGGTGTGTGCTGACTGGTTGCTGTCTCTCCTTCCCTCTCCACCTGCCAGTGTTCTGCCGACCCTCAGGCCCGTTTGAAGACCAGCACGGCCCACGCGGGCAGGGCACAGGGCCCCCCCTGAGTGGCTGGCCTGTCCGGGAGAGGACGCTCCACCCCACACCCACCTCCACCACAGGACGTGCCCAGAAGGCGGGGGGACTGGCCACTGTGGGGGCTCCCGTGTCCGGGCCGGGGCTCCTCAGCATAACATCCGCTGACGGCAGCCTCAGGGCGCTGCTGCCTCGGAGGACACGGCCTCTGCAAACCTGGGAAGAAGGCAGCCTCGCCCTGGGGAGGGAACAGGTGGAGGCGGGCGCCAGGACTTCCTCCCAAACATTTAGACACTTGATTGCAATGAAAAGATAGCATCACTGAATTAAACACGTCGTTTATTATGGAGCTGGGATTTGGTTTGTCTTGCAGTTTAAAACAATGTCACTCACAGCCTGTGGCACCGTGGGACGGGGAGGTGCCTACGCCATGTGTCCTTAAGAACATACCTTCCTTTAAAATAACCAGCATTTTACGTAGATAAACGTATTTGCACGGGAGACTTTCTGCCACAGATTCGATGTTTCGTAATCATTTCTCTTCGTATACATTGAAAGTTAATTATTGTCAGAAAAAGTTATCTGAAACCTGGAACGAAGCCCCTAAAACGGGCAGGGTTGGGGGCAGTTCCTGAGGCCTGTGCTGGGGGGGACTTAGTTCAAAGGTTCCAGACTCAGAGACGTCCCCCGTTATCTGGATTTTAGCCCAAGGCAGACGCAGTGATCTCTGGCCAGGGAGACAGATAATCCGCAGACTGAAGGCCGGTCGGACATTAACCAGCCGGTAACCCAGAGGTCTGGTCTCCTGTCAGACTGCCCGTCAGCACCTCGTTCGTGAAGTGCGCTCAGCAGCCAGTCACAGCATCTGCCATCACGTCGCCCCTCATTTGTCAACGGATTAAACGAAATCTTCAACGTGTGCCCGTTTTCCCTTTGCTGGAGAATCACGATTTTACCCCTTTGAAAATTATATGTTAGCAACTGAGCACATACAGGCAGATACAGGCAGCAGCTGAAGATCCCCCTCTGGGCTAAAGGCTGGGCCGTCCTGACAGGGCTGTGATGGGGGCAGGTGGCTGGTTTGTGGAGGAATTTCCCCTCCCTCCCTCCCTCCTTTCTTCTTTCCTTCCTTCTCTTCTTCCCCCTTCCCTCCCTGCTTCCCTCCCTCCTTCCTTCCTTCTTTCCTTCCTTCTCTTCTTCCCTCTTCCCTCCCTCCTCCCTTCCCTCCTTCCTTCCTTCTTTCCTTCCTTCTCTTCTTCCCTCTCTCCCTCCCTGCTTCCCTTCCTCTCTCCTTCCCTCCCTCTCTTTCTCCTTTCTTCCCTCCCTCCCTTCCTTCTTCCTTCCTTCTCTCCCTCCTTTCTTCCCTCCCTTCTTCCTATTTCCATCCCTCTCTTCTGCGTCCCTTCTCTCCCTCCTTCCCTCCTTCCCTGCTTCCCTCCTTCTTCCTTCCCTCCCTTCTTCCTTCCTTCTTCTTCCCTCTCTCCTTCCTTCCCTCCTCCCTTCCCTCCTTCCTTCCTTTCTTCCCTCCCTCCCTTCCTTCTTCCTTCCTTCTCTCCCTCCTTTCTTCCCTCCCTTCTTCCTATTTCCATCCCTCTCTTCTGCGTCCCTTCTCTCCCTCCTTCCCTCCTTCCCTGCTTCCCTCCTTCTTCCTTCCCTCCCTTCTTCCTTCCTTTTCTCTGTCCCTCCTTCCTTCCCTCCCTCTCTCCCTCCTTTCTTTCTTCCCTTCCTCCCCTTTCTCTGTCCCTCCCTTCTTCTCTCCTTCCTTATGTATTGTGTCCTCACATGTGAGAGTCTCACCCCAGCCTTGGGGGGCGCAGCAGGACGCAGGCAGTGGGTGTGGGGCCACCGGGTGCCCGGAGAGGTCTGCTCAGAGGAAGTAGCTGTGAGTGTTTGGGGAATGAAAAGCCTTTAATGAGTGGAGACAGGGAAGGAGCAAATGCTTGCGTGTTTCCCAAGGAAACGGTGTGAGGAAGGCCCAGGAGTGGCTGGAGGCACAGGGACAGCTGGGGAAAGGGCACGCGTGGCCAGACAAGGAGGTCCGCTAGGGAGGCAGCGCCCTCACTCTCGGCACGGACCTCGTGCTGGGGCTCAACGGAGACCAAGAGTCTGGCCTTCCAGTGGGGGGTGTCTGAAAGCCCCGTAGGGCCCTGCCACCCGTGGTTCGGTGTTGACGACACCTGCTTTTCCCTGGGGGATCCGTGGGCCTCCCTGCCTGGGGCGTGTGGCAGGGCCCTGTGGCTCCAGCAAAGGCCTGGCCGCCGTGGGGGCTGCGGGGCGGGGTCAGTGTGCCCGTGTCCATGCCAGGCCACCGCTGCCCCCGGCCCATGACAGGATGGCGAGTCCTCCACACAGGGGGGGTGCCCGGCCCACGACAGGATGGCGAGTCCTCCACACAGGGGGGAGTGCCCGGGCCACGACAGGATGGCGAGTCCTCCACACGGGGGGGTGCCCGGCCCACGACAGGATGGCGAGTCCTCCGCACAGTGGGGTGCCCGGCCCACAACAGGATGGCGAGTCCTCCGCACGGTGGGGAGGGTGCCCGGCCCACGACAGGATGGCGAGTCCTCCGCATGGTGGGGAGGGTGCCCGGCCCACGACAGGATGGTGAGTCCTCCACACAGGTGCCCGGCCCATGACAGGATGGTGAGTCTTCCGCACGGGGGAGTGCCCGGCCCACGACAGGATGGCGAGTCCTCCACACGGGGGGTGCCCGGCCCACAACAGGATGGCGAGTCCTCCACACGGGGGGAGTGCCCGGATGGCGAGTCCTCCACACGGGGGGTGCCCGGCCCACGACAGGATGGCGAGTCTTCCACACAGGGGGGGTGCCCGGCCCACGACAGGATGGCGAGTCTTCCACACAGGGGGTGCCTGCCCACGACAGGATGGCAGTCCTCCACACAGGTGCCGGCCCACGACAGGATGGCGAGTCCTCCCCGCCGGTGCCCGGCCCACGACAGGAAGGCAAGTCCTCCGCACAGGGGGGTGCCCGGCTCATGACAGGATGGCGAGTCCTCCACACGGGGGTGCCCGGCCCACGACAGGATGGCTAGTCCTCCACACAGGGGGTGCCCGCCCACGACAGGATGGCGAGTCTTCCACACAGGGGGTGCCCGGCCCACGACAGGATGGCAAGTCCCCCCCACGGGGGGGTGCCCGGGCCACGACAGGATGGCGAGTCCTCCACACAGGGGGGGTGCCCGGGCCACGACAGGATGGCGAGTCCTCCACACAGGTGCCCGGCCCACGACAGGAAGGCAAGTCCTCCGCACAGGGGGGTGCCCGGCTCATGACAGGATGGCGAGTCCTCCACACGGGGGGGTGCCCGGGCCACGACAGGATGGCGAGTCCTCCACATGGGGGGGGTGCCCGGCTCACAACAGGATGGCGAGTCCTCCGCACGGTGGGGAGGGTGCCCGGCCCACGACAGGATGGCGAGTCCTCCGCATGGTGGGGAGGGTGCCCGGCCCACGACAGGATGGTGAGTCCTCCACACAGGTGCCCGGCTCATGACAGGATGGCGAGTCCTCCGCACGGGGGGGTGCCCGGCCCACGACAGGAAGGCAAGTCCTCCACACAGGGGGGTGCCCGGCTCACAACAGGATGGCGAGTCCTCCACACGGGGGGGTGCCCGGCCCACGACAGGATGGCGAGTCCTCCGCATGGTGGGGAGGGTACCCTAGTTCTGTGCAGATCCACGTCCGAGTGTGGCGTCTGAATCAAGTCCCTGAATCAACCCCACAACGGGGGTATCTGTGTAGACACAGCCCCTCGCTCCCAGCCCTACCAGACCCGAGAGGAGCCGCGTTCCTCGCGGCTGTAACATGAGGCCTCCAGCTGGCTGCTTACCCCACGCGTCTCTGGTGAGCCCACGAGGCCCAGCCCTTCCCAGCCATCTGGGCCCCGGCCCCGGAGCTGGCCTGTGGGAAGGCGTGGGCTTGGAAGGAAGTGGGGTGTGGGGCTCACAGCCCCTTCCTGAGGCTGCGGCTGCCCTGGGGAGGCCCCTGTGCCGAGACGTCTTGGAGTGAGGGTGTCCCCTGAGAAGGGGGCTTAGCCGAGGCCCCGGGTGGAGGTTCCTGGTGTTCGCCCACCCTGCCTTCCTCCCGAGACCTGGCCCCTGGCGTCCCCTTTGGTGCCGGCTGGAGGCTCTGCCCACAGGCTGGTCTCCTCCCCAGTGGGAGCTGGTGCTCCCGGCCTCCCATCAGCTTCCCCTTCTTCCTGTTTTCGTGCAGGCAGGACCCTCAGGCCAGCCTCAGAGCCCTTTTCTTCTCCCAGCTCCCCCAGAAGTTGTTCCCTAACCCTCCCTTCCAAGGACATTTCCCTTCTTTCCCACTCAAGACAGCACGAGGCCAGCCCTCCTGTCCCCGCGTCAGAGCCCCCGAGGCCCCCAAGGCAGACGCGAAGCTCATCACGGGAGGGACCTCGCGGGGGCTGCGGCGGCCGGCAGCGGGCGGCAGATCTGCCGGGTACATGTCTGGGTGGGCCCAGCAGCAGGTGCTGCGTCGTGACCACACATGTCACAAGGTCCAAGTCAGCACCTGTGTGAGGAACAGGCTCCGTGTTGGTTCGGTCGCTGTCACGTCTCACGACGTGGGGAATGAGCTTCCTGTGAGGCTGGAGCTTCCTCACCAGCCGTGCACTTCCATGTGATCGGCAGCCAGACGCTTCGCAGTGTCCCCACGAGGACAGCGAGCACCAGGACCCCACCTCTCGATTGTACTGTGTCCAGGTCTACGGCGACTCCAGGACAGCCCCTGAGAAAGGAGAACACAAGCAAACAGAAAGGCAGCCTCGGCTCTGCCCTCCCTGAGCACCTCGTCTGAGTCTGAGGGTGGTGGCGCCTCTGACGCATGGAGTCTCCGTCATCTATGACCAGACCCACGGGGCACGCGGAGACACACAGAGGCCTGCGATGGGAACAAACACAGGCTCAGGAGCCGCCGGTGGCCTCGGGGCGGCACGTCACTGTGTCCAGCGGATGGGGGCCTCCAGGTTGCCGGCAGCAGGCCGTCCTACACGTCAGGCTGGACGAGCGTCCGTGGTTCTCTGGCTGGGCCTGAGGTGGGAGTGATGCGGGGAGGGTGGTGGTCACACACCAGAGACACTGGCGGTGTGGACCACGTCCTGACCTCGGGGCAGCAGCTGCAGAGGCCCTGGCCAGAGCCCCGTGGGCATCTTCAGTCCGGCTGGGGTTGGGGTGTCCCTGGCGGGTCTGTCTCCTGGAGGGTCCGTTTCCCTGGAGGGTCCGTCTCCTGGAGGGTCGGTGTCCCCAGAGGGTCAGCATCCCTGGAGGGTCGGTGTCCCTGGCAGGTGCGTGTCTCTGGCAGGTCCGTCTCCTGGAGGGTCGGTGTCCCTGGCAGGTGTGTGTCTCTGGCAGGTCCGTCTCCTGGAGGATCGGTGTCCCCGGAGGGTCAGCATCCCTGGAGGGTCGGTGTCCCTGGCAGGTGCGTGTCTCTGGCGGGTCCGTCTCCTGGAGGGTCCGTGTCCCTGGCGGGTCGGCGTCCCTGGCAGGTGCGTGTCTCTGGCGGGTCCGTCTCTGAAGCCGCACGCTGCTCTTCACCATGGAAGGAGGTGCTGGTGCCAAGTCGCCCTCCCCAGGTGAGCATCCACTTTGAGGAGACGCCTGTGTGGGTCCCCTCGTTGGCTGGTGTCTCTGTCTGAAGGGAGAGCGGGAACTCCCCACAGCCCAAGGTCTCACCAGGGCCCCTCAGATCCCCCACAGTTGCAGGGATGTCCCTGCTGCCCGAGGCCTGGTGAGAGGCTTGATGGAGGATTCCGCCAACCCCCACCTCAAAACTCGCACAGCAGTCACACTTGGAGGTTTTGTTCAATTTTATTTGCAGATCCTCGAAATGAAAAAATACATATACACCAGGCCGGGTGTGCTGGGGGCTCATCCCGTCATCCCAGCAGTTTTGGAGATCGAGGTGGGCAGATTGCCGAGTCCAGGTCTTTGCGGCCAGCCTGGGCAACACGGCGAGACCTCATCTCTACAAAAATTAAAAGGTGGCGAGTCGCCGCGGCAGGACCAGGAAGTCAAGGCCGCGGCGAGACGTGGTCGCCCCACCGCACTCCAGCCCGGGTGACGGTGAGTCCGTTTCTCTCTCTCTCTATCTACGTATATAATCCAGAGAATCTAAAACCCTTCCACGTTAAAAGTCACAAGGATCATTTCAAAGGAAAAACGGACCTGAGCGACGCTCGGCCTCAGCTCAAGTCCCTGCTGGGGAAACGGTTAAGTGGAGCCTTTGCTGGAAACAGCGCCATCAGGTCCACCCGTGCCCCCGCACCCGGGGAACGCAGACATGCCCCTCCGCTCCCTCCCTCCCTCCCCGCCCCTCCCCTCGCTCCCGGAGGGCCTGGCCCAGGCGCTAGAGACCAGTGCATTAGGCAGAGGCCTCGGTCCTGCCCGGATCTGCCACCTCCTCGTTGTGTGGGTTCCAGCCTTGCTTTAATAGCTCCCACACCATTACCAGGAAATGGATCCACTTACTCTGTGCGGATGAGAATTCCATTAATGTTCGCTCTGACCTTTGCTAATTCCAGCGTCATTAGCAGTGCCTACGTCTCCAAATCTCCTTAATGCCAAAGGCAGTAATGGGTGTCTGCTGTGCCTGCCTAACGAGCTGTAAAACGAACCAGTGGGTGATTTGTTTCTTGCCGTCAAGACCCTGGTTAAGTAACAGCCGGGACGGCGGAAGGAAGGCCGGGCGTCCCGTCCCCCGGACAGCACTCCGGACATCAGGCTCTCTGATCACAATCGATTCAAAGGTAAAACTAGGTTTGTGCACACACCTGGTTTTCCAGTCTCTTAACATTTTTTTCTCCGTCATTAGTTTCTCCGTCATCGTCTTGGGAGAATGTTGACGTCACCGATCTTTGTTTCTCGGGTGGTGATGAATCTGGGCAAGGGGCTGGGATGGAGCCTGCCAGCCGCTCCTCAGCCCGGGCGCCGACCTCAGCTCCCTCCAGCCCTGGACTCTGTTTTCCTCCCGGACTGGGCTCTGCCGCCCTGCACCACGGTCTGCCTGGATCCTGCACACCTGGCCCTGCGGCTCCTGCCCGCTCAGCGGGGCGCTGACGCCCTACGTCTCCTCTGTGGGCGAAAGCTCTCTCGTGAAAGAGACCTGCGGAAGCCACACACCCACCGTCTGTTACTTTGACACATTCTTTTTATTTCACACAGACCCACACTCCCTTGAAGTGCTCACGGGGCCGCACCCTGCGTGGTTTCCGTCTTAGTGCACGTGGAACATCGGCACTGTCTTCTCGAGATCTGTCATTTTGAAAACGTTGTTGCCGATGATTGTACATATTGCGACAATTTCCTAAGTCACGATTCACCGTCCATCCCTCAAATGCTGGAGACGCTCTCTTGTTTCCCAGTTTAAATACTTTGACAGGCAACACCACAAACGTCTTTAGAAATGGAAATTTGTTGTCTTCTTGTTGTTGTTTTTGTCACTTGTTTCTTCCGTCGAGTAACAGCCTTGTCGGGTCGGTGAGAGTGAACCACTTGTGGGTCTTGATTCCCAAAGATGCAGAGCAGATGTGCAAGGCCACAAGCACCTGCTTTAGGCGAGACGTTTGGGGTCTCTCAGGAGGGCGAGAGACAGAGCGGGTGACTCGCTGGGCGCCGACGGACCCCCGAGGGTTAGTTCTCAGGAGGGTGAGAGACAGAGCGGGTGACTCTGCCATAGGATTTTCTATAAACAGAATGTGGACAGGTCCTGTAGGTGGGTCCTCCCTTTGGTCTCAGCATCATGGCTGAGACGAGTCCAGTCATAGCTACGTCAGAGTGGCGGGGTCCTCGCTTCTCACTGCTGTCCAGGTTCTCCTGTGCGTACCCCACAGGCTGTGCACCGGCCGTGCCATTGGTGGGCATCTGGGGCACATGGTAGACCACGTGCAGGTCAGCCCGTGTGAGCCCACGTCCTGGTGTCCGCCCTGTGCAGCCCGTCCCTGGGGTGGCCTGAGGCAGCCTTGCCTCCCCAGGGCTGAGGCTGGAACAACGGCGGCCTCTCTTACCCTCCTGCTGGCGTCTCCTGGGGGAGTGTCCAGAAGTGAGGGATGGCGATGGCAGCCCCAGGAGGTCGTCCCACCAGCAGCCACGTGAGTGAGCTTGGAGACCACACAGCCGGGAGAGGCCGCCCGGCACAGAAAATATGGAGACAAGTCGTCCTGTTGTTCAGGACGCCAGGCCAGGGTCGTCTGCTGAGCAGCAACAGACGAGGAATGCCGGCTGCTCCTGGCACCTCTGCCGTCTTGCGATTTACATCAAGTCTGAGCTCTGTGCGTGCGACACAGCAGCGTCTAAAGTTGTCCCCAGCAAGGACCCATGTAACCACCTCCTTCCCAGTCAGGCGCTGGCTGTCCTGAGGCTGCCGGAAGCCGAAGTGGAGCCGCGTCGACTCCAGACCCCCCTCCCAGCTCCCCTCGTCTGGGAAGCCGCTCTCCAGCACAGCCACTCAACACGGCTGGTCTCAGAGCAGCAGCGCACGCCCACCCACGGCCACCCCGGCCTCCTCCCGACGCCCCCACGGAAGGCTGTGTCTCCACCCCACGAAGGGCTCCCGGAGTGCCTGTGTGTGGAGACAAGCCCAGGGCCACGGCACTGCAGGGCAGCCCTTTTCTCACTGAAAGCCTGCACCCTCCTCTCACTGCTTTCCAGGAGGGGCTCCCTCAGGCCCGGGGGGTGTTGGCCAGAGCCCCACGGCTCACACCTCCTCTCCTGTCTCTCGCTTCCTGTCTTCAGGAGGATGTTTCAGATTCCAAGGAAGCACTTAGTAACTTCTTTGTGTAATATGACGTTGAGAAATGATCATTTTACTTTCAGGTGATTTTTTTAAATGACATTCACAGAAATTTTAAAAAATCTCAATATGCAGTCATCTGCTTTTTCGGCTGGGGCATGCTTCGATTCTGTATTGGACACCGCGGACAGCAGAGAGCCGGGTGCAGCACCTGCACGTGCAGATGGGCGGAGGGCCCCGGAGGGTTCAGCTCCCTCGTGAGGGTCCAGCCTGATGCAAGGTTGAGACGCACATGGGGACAAGCGGGAGGTATCGGTCAGGGTGCGTGGGCTTGGAGGCCAGGGTTTGCTCCTAGAATTTCATACCGGCCTGCAAACCCTGCTCAGTGGAACACGACACCAGACACAGCTCTGGGGCTGGAGGAGCCGCGGCCGCCTCGGGACCCCCACCATCCTGGCATCAAGGGCCTCAGACTCTGCTCTCTGTAAGCTCCCTCCGCGGGGAGCAGAGCCGGCGAGATTTGGAGGCCAGAGGGTACCTGGGCCCTTCCTGGAGAGTGGGGGGCACCTGGTGTTCACGGGAACATCCCGCTGCCATGAGGGTCCCCGGGGCAAGCTGGAGGTACGTGCGGAGAAGGGGGCAGCTCCTCTCAGGCCGCCCACCCCAGCCCGTCGGTGACACGGGCTTCTCGAGAGGAATGAGGAGAGGGACGTGGGCCGTCGGGAAACCACGAAGCCTGAAAAATGACTATTGACAAGAGTGGGTCAGAGGAGCTGGGGGAAGGGCCCAGGTCGGCCATGTCCAGCTGGGGCTCCCGGAGCACGGGTCAGAGGAGCTGGGGAGAGGGTCCAGGTCGGCCGCGTCCAGCTGGGGCTCCCGGAGGACGGGTCAGAGGAGCTGGGGGGAGGGCCCAGGCTGGCCATGTCCAGCTGGGGCTCCCGGAGGATGGGGGCCGCCCCAGGCTGCCAGTGCTGAAGTTTGGGTTCTCTGAAGACTGTGAGGGGGTCTCAGAGCCGTGTCCACAGATGGGGCAGGGACCTCCCCAGGGAACCTTCTCTCGGCTGGGCCAGCCCACACCAGGGGCCGTAGACGAGGGAGTTAATGGACAGAGTTAACGGACAGGATGAGCAGAGCCGCCTGGTTTGCCCGCAGCGGGGTGAGGAAGGGAGTGGGGGGTCTGCCGTGAGTGGAGAGAGGACAGCCTGAGGCCTCAGGAATGCTGGCTGCCTGCAGTGGGAGCTCACTGGGGGTCTGTCGGGAAGCGGCCTGGCCGCGGGATTTAGGGGCAGTTTGGACACACTGGTCCGGTGACCTTGATTTCAGATTCCGGATGCTGGTTTCGGAGTGGAGCTGTGGACGCTCCGGGACCCATCACTGAGGAGCAGCAGCGTCTCCAGGGGCCCTGGGGCTGGAGGGAGCTCTGAGGGAGGCTCCGCGGTCCCAGCACGAGGTCACCACGGGGCCAGGCCAGGGCCCAGGCACAGCAGCCACCAAGAGGAGGCCGGCCGGTGTGGACGCCTTGCAGAGGGTGAATTCCAGAGAGCCCCTCCTGCTCCGAGACCCTCACTCCCGAGCCACACTCAGCAGGTGACACAAGACCCTCAGGTCAGGGTCAGGGTCAGGGTCAGGGTCAGGGTGAGGGTCAGGGTGAGGGTCAGGGTCAGGGTGAGGGTGAGGGTCAGGGTCAGGGTCAGGGTCAGGGTCAGGGTCAGGGTCAGGGTGAGGGTCAGGGTCAGGGTGAGGGTCAGGGTCAGGGTGAGGGTCAGGGTCAGGGTCAGGGTGAGGGTGAGGGTCAGGGGTGAGGTGAGGTCAGGGGTGAGGTCAGGTGAGGTCAGGGGTGAGGTCAGGGGTCAGGGTGAGGTCAGGGGTCAGGGTCAGGAGTCAGGGTGAGGTCAGGTCAGGGGTGAGGGTCAGGGTCAGGGTGAGGTCAGGGTCAGGGTGAGGTCAGGGGTGAGGGTCAGGGTCAGGGGTGAGGTGAGGGGTGAGGGTGAGGGTCAGGGTGAGGGTCAGGGTCAGGGTGAGGGTGAGGGTCAGGGTTCGGGTGAGGGTCAGGGGTGAGGGGTCAGGTGAGGGTCAGGGTCAGGGGTGAGGTGAGGTCAGGGTCAGGGTCAGGGTCAGGGGTGAGGTGAGGGTGAGGGTGAGGTCAGGTCAGGGTCAGGGTCAGGGTGGGGTGAGGTCAGGTCAGGGTCAGGGGTGAGGTCAGGGTCAGGGTCAGGGTCAGGGGTGAGGGTCAGGGTCAGGGGTGAGGTCAGGGTCAGGGTCAGGTCAGGGTCAGGGGTGAGGGGTGAGGGTCAGGGGTGAGGTCAGGGGTGAGGTCAGGGGTCAGGGTGAGGGTCAGGTCAGGGTGAGGTCAGGGTGAGGTCAGGGGTCAGGGGTCAGGTCAGGTGAGGTCAGGGTCAGGGTTAGGGTTAGGGTTAGGGTTAGGGTTAGGGTTAGGGTCAGGGTGAGGGTCAGGGTCAGGGTGAGGGTGAGGGTCAGGGTCAGGGTCAGGGTCAGGGTCAGGGTCAGGGTCAGGGTCAGGGTCAGGGTCAGGGTCAGGGTCAGGGTCAGGGTCAGGGTCAGGGTCAGGGTCAGGGTCAGGGTCAGGGTCAGGGTGAGGGTCAGGGTGAGGGTCAGGGTCAGGGTGAGGGTCAGGGTCAGGGTGAGGGTCAGGGTGAGGGTCAGGGTGAGGGTCAGGGTCAGGGTGAGGGTCAGGGTCAGGGTCAGGGTCAGGGTCAGGGTCAGGGTGAGGGTCAGGGTGAGGGTCAGGGTCAGGGTCAGGGTCAGGGTCAGGGTCAGGGTGAGGGTCAGGGTGAGGGTGAGGGTCAGGGTCAGGGTCAGGGTCAGGGTCACGGTCAGGGTGAGGGTCAGGGTGAGGGTGAGGGTCAGGGTCAGGGTCAGGGTCACGGTCAGGGTGAGGGTCAGGGTGAGGGTGAGGGTCAGGGTCAGGTTCAGGGTCAGGGTCAGGGTCACGGTCAGGGTCAGGGTGAGGGTCAGGGTCAGGTCGTCCAGGCTCCATCCATGCCAGGGAGAGGCCGCGGCAGCCGAGGGCATTCTGGTGCCGGGCAGACAAGGAGCGATTTTTGGCCGCCACCCTCTCTGAGTGACTCCAGTGTAGAGAACAGGGCCGGGGTCCCAGGGTTGTCTCAGTCTCAGTGCAGCCCCTCAAAATGGGGGGCCCATGCCCAGCACCCTGGGTGGGGAAGAGCAGGCAGCTAGCTGGAGCCTCTGGCCATTTTAAAAGAGGCCCCATTCCCTGGGCCTGAGGGAGTGGCTGTGCACATGCAGACAGGCACTAACCCAGGTACACACACACATACACGCACGGGTGTACACACACACATACACGCACGGGTGTACACACACACACGGATATTTGTACATACACGCACAGGTGTACACACACACGTACATGCACAGGTGTACACACACACGTACCCACACAGGTGTACACACACACGAATATTTGTACATACCCACACAGGTGTACACACACACATACACGCACAGGTGTACGCACACACACGGATATTTGTACATGCACGCACAGGTGTACACACACACGTACACGCACAGGTGTACACACACACGTACCCGCACAGGTGTACACACATACACGCATGGGTGTACACACACACATACACGCACGGGTGTACACACACATACGGATATTTGTACACAAACACACACACACGCACGGGTGTACACACACACATACACGCACGGGTGTACACACACATACAGATATTTGTACATACACGCACAGGTGTACACACACACGTACACGCACAGGTGTACACACACACGTACCCACACAGGTGTACACACACACATACACGCACAGGTGTACGCACACACACGGATATTTGTACATGCACGCACAGGTGTACACACACATGTACACGCACAGGTGTACACACACACGTACCCGCACAGGTGTACACACACACATACATGCACAGGTGTACACACACACGGATATTTGTACACAAACACACACACACGCACGGGTGTACACACACACATACACGCACGGGTGTACACACACATACAGATATTTGTACATACACGCACAGGTGTACACACACACGTACACGCACAGGTGTACACACACACGTACCCACACAGGTGTACACACACACGAATATTTGTACATACCCACACAGGTGTACACACACACATACACGCACAGGTGTACGCACACACACGGATATTTGTACATGCACGCACAGGTGTACACACACAGGTGTACACACACACGTACATGCACAGGTGTACACAAACACACACACACGCACGGGTGTACACACACACACGGATATTTGTACATACACGCACAGGTGTACACACACACGTACACGCACAGGTGTACACACACACGTACCTGCACAGGTGTACACACACACGAATATTTGTACATACACGCACAGGTGTACACACACACACACACGCACGGGTGTACACACACACACGGATATTTGTACATACACGCACAGGTGTACACACACACGTACCTGCACAGGTGTACACACACACGAATATTTGTACATACACGCACAGGTGTACACACACACATACACGCACAGGTGTACGCACACACACGGATATTTGTACATGCACGCACAGGTGTACACACACACGTACCCGCACAGGTGTACACACACACATACATGCACAGGTGTACACACACACGGATATTTGTACACAAACACACACACACGCACGGGTGTACACACACACATGGATATTTGTACATAGATGCACATGTACACGTGTACACATGTCTGTGCACACAGGGATGCATGAAGGAGGCTCCCCTTTCTGCACTCCTAAGCTGCCTTCCAAAGGGACAGGTCCTCATTTCCCTGTGGTGGGACCCCGAGCGTGCCTGGCTCTGCGGGGCCAGGTGATACACACCAACTCAGGGTCTGCTTAGGCAGGTGCACTGGCGACGGTGGGCAGCAGAGAAGCGGGATACCTAGTGGCAGGGACTCTGCCCTCACAGCTCCTCTGCCAGGCAGGGACCAGGTCCCACTGTCAACCAAGGGAAGCCAGGCCCTGGCCACCCAGCCCTGCATTTCAGAGGGGCCAGCACCCAGTGCTCTGGGGTCTTAGTCACTGAATGAGCCTGGGCACCTGCCTTCCCTCTCTGGCCTCAGTTTACCCCAGTGCTGCTGGGCGGTGCATCAGGGCATAGCGAAGGACCATTTCAGCTCTGCCGGTGCCGCCTTGCTGAAGTCCTGGCCGCTTTTTCCTGCATCCCGGGGTTTTCTGACAAAAGAGGAGCATGTTAGTGCTTGAAATGGCCTTACCTCTTGCTATTTTTGCAGGAGGCCTGAACGCAATTGTTAAAAATAGAAATAATGAGGGAAAGCAGCAGCTTCTGCCCTTGAGTCCTGAGGCCAGGACAGGGCTCCCAGGATCCTCTCCGAGCTCGTGATGATAAATGATCATTGGGCTGCATTTGTCCTTAGCTAATTTATCCTTGGCCTAGAGAGAAGTTTCTGCCCTTTTTTTTTTTTTTTTTAAGAGGAAAGCTGGAAAGCTGCTTCAGGCTTAATATCTTTGCTTGGTCTCTTTTTTGGGCACTGGGCCCTGTATTTTCCACCGGGCAATGCCGTGTGGGGCTTGTTCCGGGCGCTCTACGGGCCTCGTGCCGCCTGTGCTGGCCGGAGCCAGCGTGGCGATCAGATGTCTGGGTGTGCCCGGCACGACCCCACCTCACTGCTCCCCTGAGCTGTCCTTCCCCTGCAGAGGGGCCAAGGAGCACCCCTGGGAGGCCGTGAGTGTCAGCAAGAAAGGCGCGGCAAGGCGGGGCCAGGGCAGGGTGAGCAGGACCCCAGCGCGTGGTGGCCACGAGTGCCAGCTCTCGGAGGAACAGGCCTTGAAGATGCAGAGCGGTTTGCACTGGCAAAAGCCTCGGCGTCTCTCTTTATTTTTACTTTACATGCACCGCCACCGGTGCTTCCTGCCGTAGCCCCTCCCCACCCGAGAGGCATTCCCAGCGCCCAGGACCACAGAGAGGGGCAGGGGTCTTCCGTGTGGCTAAGGGCCACCGCCTGCAGCACCTGAGAGGGAGCTGCCAACTACCCCCCTCCCCAGAGCTGAAGTCTCCTCGCGTTTGGGCCTTGACTTTCTTAACGCGAGATACAGCTCGAGGCTTGCAGTCGCATTTCTGTCTTTGGGTGCTAAAACTGCATTTCCTTCTTGAGTTCCATGTTTCAGGGAGAGAATCATGAAGAAACAGAATAAAGGACTTTGTTGCAAGCTACGGTGATAAAGAAAGACATGTGGGTGAGGCTGGGAGCCCGGGGAGCCTGGTGTCAGCTCCAATCCGAGCAGCGGGGCCAACAGGAAGACCTGGCCTCTGTGAGTGTGTGGGGTGCTTTGGAGATGGGGGTGTGTTTAGACTTTGTCTCTTACATGTTATTCCCATGGCAGGCTCTGCACCAGTCCCAGCACCGCCTGCGGCATCTGATTCTGCCAGTGCTGCCCACTCAGCTTTTGGGTACATGGAAGTTCTGCATCGTGGTTCCTGCTGAAGAAGAGAGTGTGTGGCTGTGTATGTGTGTGCACAGGCACGCACACACCCGTGTTTACGTGAACACATATGAGCAAGTGCATGTGTGTACACACGAACACGTGTGTGCACTGAGGTACATGCATGTGCGCACTCACCTACACCTATGCGTGTGTGTGCACGTGGTACACATATGCGACTGGCAAGCGTGTGCACACATATGTATATGCGCACATGTATGTGCAGGCATGTATGCACGTTTGGGCACATATATGTGCAGGCACATATGCATGTTTGAGTGTGCATGTCTATTACATGAACACACGTGTGTGTGCATTTACAGGCATGTGTGCATGCGTGTGTGTTTGGCGTGTGTGTATTTGTTACATGTATATGGCCACACACGGATACAGGTATGTGTACACATGTGCACGCATGCTTGCCCAGACACACACGTGCACACCTCCCTGTCTCCCCCTCGCCTTTGGGGTCTCCATCACCACTGCTTGTTGATAGGTCTTGAAAAGGTCCAGGCTGGAGGGCATGTCCGCTGCCCAGGTGGGCAGAAGTGGGAACAGCGTATCTGGGCCTTCTCCAGGTTTCCCCTGTCAGCCCGGAGGAGGGCAATCACGACGCAATTTCTTACAACAATGATACCTCACATTGCATGATCACAGAAAGGTTGGAGGGTTCCACAGCGACTCAGCACCACGAAGTTGGCCACGGCCCCACACATCGATGGCTCAGTTGGGTGACATGGCCGGCCCCGGGAGGACACCTCTTTCTGCTGACGCTCATCCACGTCCACGTCCAGAGCTTCTCGGTGTCCAGGAGATGCTGCCAGCTCCCGGCCCCAGGACGGGTGTGAGGCTGTGGCCCCGGGGTAGGTCCCACCAGGGTCTGAAACGGTGCCCTGAGGTGGAGGGAGGTTGGGGGCAGTGAATCCTGCTTTGAGAACTGCCGTCAGCTGTTCGCGGTGGATGGGGTGTGGGCTCGGGGCTGCATGTGACATGTAGGTTGGCTCCAGCTATCGCCCCAGATCGGGTCCGTCCGCAACAGCAGTGGGATGAGTGCTGGGCTGAGGGCCCAGCGTGTGGGCTGAGCAGTTTGTTGGCCACATCCAAGCTCTATTGGGGAAAGAAGTTCGCTGGTGCCTGTGTAGGAAACCAGTGCCTCACCCTTGGGCTGGATCAGGGGATCTGGGGGGTGGGAAGTGCTGCCCCCGGCTTGGCTGCTCTCCGTGCGCTGGACAATCCAACCCAAATGCACGTGTGTGAGCAGAGCCCCCCGCTTCGGCAGAGGTCTGTGACCGCCTCCAGAGCTCCTTCCCTCCAGGACACCGCCGAGGCCTGGCTGACGTCACGAGTGTCCTGCCCAAGGCCCTGTGGTTACTGGACTCCCTCAACCTGCTGCCTCCGACTCTTCCTCACTTTCTAAACCTCCTCTCCGCTTCCCGGGGAGCTCCTCCTGCACGACGTGTCCTGGTTCCTGCCCTGCCACAGCGGCCACGTCCCTCCTTCAGCCGGTCCCCGATACTGAGTATCTTAGAGGCAGCTACTCTTCGCAGACCTGGTTGCTCATCTTCCACCATTTGCATCTCCTCCTGGCACAGAGGAGGAAACCGAGGCTTCCAGCCCCGGAGCTGGCAAACGCAGAGACCCCAGGCTCCCTGTGTGCCCGGACCGCTGGCTGTTTCCTCTGCCGCTTGGGGCGTCCTGCAGTACCGGGCTCGGGGGTGGAACCCGCACATGGAACCAGGACAAGGAGGCCCCACGGAGGGAACGCTGACCACGTCCCTGAGGCTGCAGTGGTGAGGAGGGGACTGACTTCAGTGTGAGCTCAGGAAGGCAGCGTCCGGCTCGGATTTTAGAAATGGACAGAAACCCCCACGTGGTGTCTCCTTGGTTTAACCGAGAGACGCTGAGGCCTGGTGTCCGCTGCCCTCCCTCCTGCAGGCCAGGCTCAAGAGGAGGCAGTGCAGGAGGATGGCACAGCTGGGCCTGTCCCCTCACGGCCCGGATGCGGCGTCGGCCACCGTGTGGTCTCTGCATGCAGGCGGTGGGCTCTGCAAGGCCTCGTTGGGGAGAGGGCGGGCGCTGGGGCCGCATCGCACCCCTGACTCGTGTCCTCCAGCCTGTTTCCTCGCCTTACGTGGGACACGATCACCCACCTGCGGGGAGTCCTGCTGCTGCACGACAGTCAGTAGAGGTGCCCGGCACGGGCACACGGCGGGCACTCAGCCAGCGCTCGCTCCTGGGTCCCTGTGTGCCTGAGAACCACTAGGCTTCAGGCCTCCAAGAGGCGTCTCGCAGGGGCCGTCTCTCTGACCTCGCCTCTGGCCCCTGTGTCTGGATCCCTCGTGCGAGGCCCCCAGACCAGAGGCCGCCGGGAGGTGGAGTCCGGACGTGGAGGGAGAGACAGGATCTCGGAATTCGGTGATTATGGGTGGACAGCGGCAGCCGGATTACACACCAGTCCCACGGCGGCGGTTTTAAGCACTAATAAATATTTTACAGGTGAAAAGCTACATCTCCCACGGCAGATGGCCACCACCACGGCTGTTAGATTCCCGCGGACCGGACGATGCAGCTAAAGGAAAACGGACCCAGGTGGGAAGACCAGCGGCCGCCCGAGTGTTGGCAGAAGCAGGCCCGTTGCTGAATCGTGACGTTTGCAGAAATCGCTGTTTTAGCCGCTGTTGGCTCCTCTCAAACTCCTGACCGATCCCAAGAGCTGCCGGGAAGCCCCTTCCCCTGCGACTCCTCGGGGACATGGGCTCCGGCTGCAGCCTCAAGTGACCCCTTTGCTGGAGTCCAAGAAAAGAGAAGCTGCTTCCGTGGACTTGTGTCCCAGATGAAGCCGCAGCGGCAGGAAGTGGTAGCTGGCTGGTCCCAGGGTCTGTTTGGCTGGGACAAGAGGTCCCAACGCTGTCCCTGGGAAGCAGCTTCGGCGGTGCTGAGCTGATGTTCAGGGGGGTGGAGGGAGAGACAGGGCCGGAGACACGGGGAACACAGCCCAGAGGCAGCGGGGAGCAGTGGGAGGGAGAGCCAGGCCCTCCGCGACGCCGGCTGTGGGCTGGGACAACGGGGGAGGGTGAGGCCGTCCCAGCTCTCAGGGCCTCTGGCCCTGGATGGGGGGTGAGATGGCCAAGCCGCCGTGGGGCCGCCCAGGAGGAGGAGAAGCACCCATCGGGGAGGGCTCAGGGGCCTGGTAGTATCTGCAGAGGCTCCTGAAGGGTGTGTGAGAGTCCAGGAAGGGTGCTTGGAGGGAGCCCTGGGCGAGTGGCTGGCACGAGCAAAGGTCTCGGGTCCCCAGAGCCCTGCGTGGGTCGGAGCTGGGTCTTCCCAGGTTAGGGTTAAGGTTCGGGCTGTGTCTCTTTTTCACAGCCCTTGAGAGCGATAAGATTTCCGCAAATGTAGCTTGCATGGTTTCTGACGGTCAGAAATAATCCACGTTAGGCTTTCTGTAATCCTGTACTTTAAAATTGGCATCACAGACCAGTGCCCTTGCAGAGAGCAGCCTGGGCCTCCAAATGGAGGGGCCTGCTGGGGAATGAGCTGTCTCGGGGGTCCACACTGGAGGAGGGGCGGAGCCGCGGCCAGGCTGGAGAGCCTCTATGCAGAGCGGGCCCCGGAGCCGCAGGTCCCTGGTGCAGGGGGTGGAGGTCAGGCAGGCCCTGGGCAGCCTCCCGAGGGTCCACACTGGAGGAGGGAGGGAGGCAGAGGGGGAGGCAGGACAGATCCCTTCGGGGAAGCACAGCCACTTCCCCAGACCCAGCAGTGCCCATATCTGGGGGACCCCAGGAAGGGCGGGCACTGTGTGGATACCCCTCCGGCCAGGCCCTTGGTTCCAAGTTCACACCGGCTCCCTGTGGAATGGTCTGATGGACAGGAGTCTGACCTGGAGAATCCATACCTCTCACACATGGAGCTGGGCAACAGCTGGGACCTGCCCCGCTCAGCCTCAGGCTCCCCGGAGGCTCCCCTGCCACAAGAGGGGCTGTCCCGGGTGCTTCGAGTGGAGCGAGCTGGAGGGAGTGGGACAGTAGGGCCGCCTGGGAGAGCCGGCCTTGCCCACCACGTGGCCGGAGCCGGACTGACGTGGGCTGGCTCCAAGTCCAGGAGGACACTCATGAGCTCTGAGCTACTCAGAGGGTACGAGTCCTGCGGCCACACAGTGGTCTTTACAAAGTGTGAATGAATTGAAACTTCATAAATCCTCTAAATTTACAATATCCAAACAGAATTACCTCTTTTTTAGATTTATTTAGTTATCGAGAGAGGGTCTCGCTCTGTCACCAGGCCGGGTGCAATCGCGGCTGACTGCAGCCTCGAACTCTCAGACCCAGGGGTCCTCGTGGCTCAGTCTCCTGAGTAGCTGGGACCACAGGTGGGAACCACCAGGCCCAGCTAAAATGCCTTAAAAAGAATCATCTAAGGCAGGGGCAGAAGCTACAGCTCCAGGGCCCAAGTCAGCCTCTGTTTTTGTCGCACAGGGGGCTAAAAATGATTTTTGTATCTTTAAATGGTTGGAAAATCAAGAGACTATTTTGTGACCTGTGAAACTTACAGGAAATTCAAATTTTAGCTCCATAAACCAGGAGAGGTGGGGGCACAGCCACACGCACTCATCGCGTGTGTCGAAGGCGGCTCTGGGCCACAGCGGCAGACGTGAGTGTTTTCACCGGAGGCAGAGTGACCTCACGGCCTGAAACGCACCGTCCTCGCCTCACACAGCAGCGTGTCCGCCCAGTTCCCAGGCTCGTTGGCAAGGCTGGAGCCCCGAGGGGCTTCCTACCCCCGAGTTTCCCCTGCCCTCAGCCCCCATAACCAGAAGCCAGCTCGCCCGGTGCCCTGATCCCACCCGGTCCGTGCCACGGTCCCCTTCCTGTCCACACATCCCAGGTCTTCCCTGGCAGCCTTTGGTGACAAGTGCAGACACGCTGCCCCTCATCGTCTGAGGTCCTTGGCCGCCTCTCACCTGAACCCCAGGTGGCAGGTGCGGCCCTTGGGCCCACTCTGAGGGTGATGGGCTGATGCTCCCGGACGGACATCAGGCTCCGCGACGGCTGGTCCTACACGGTCTTCCCCCACTGTCCCTGAGGCCACGCCCCTCTCCTGCTGCAGAAACCTGGGTTCCCTACGCCAGGCTTAAATGAAAGCAGCCTCGGGACAGAAGTCCAAGAAAGGCCAAGAGAAGTCCAGCTTGATTGTTCCTCCAGCCTGCTCTTGGCAGAGAGAACCGGGTAAATCTGAGGAACCGGGGAGAGGGCCTCGCCCCATGGGCAGGATGGTCACCGCCAGGACGGGGGCTGCTTTGGGTGCCAAGTCCTGGAAGCCGCTTGGATCCATCCACGACTTCTTCTGTGTGCTGCCGGCAGCTGACCGGCGGCCACAGATCCTGGACGCGTGGGGATGGAGCCACGGGCAGGGTGCAGTGGCAACTGCAGAGCTGGGGCCCGCCAGGGGCACCGGTGGGGCCCAGCAGAGGCACCGGTGGAAAGGGGTGAGTCCTCCAGGGCCGTCTAAGCAGTCACGTTCCAACCATTCAGTAGCTTCAGAAACAGGCTCACGGTTTGGCTGCAGGCCCAGGTCTCCGGCTCGGTTCCCTCACCTTAGGGCTCCCCGTGGTCATGGGCAACGCAGTGACCCACGTTCTAGATGGGGGTCAGGAGTGGAGGGGACAGGAGGTGAGGAGGTGAGTGGGCGGCGCCGACAAGGAGGGAACCCACCCATGTGGAGGGGACCGAACAAAAGGAATCGCCTTCATTTCACCCTCTAGTAAAGGAGAACAGGCTTCAGCCAAGGAAAGGAGGGTGGAAGTGCAGAGCCCTCCCGTGCGGGAGCCCTGGGACGGGGCACCATCCCCCAGCGCCCGGGAGCCGCTGATCCCTCCGAGACCTGCCTGCACCTGCACGTGCCGGGGGCGGGGGCCCGGAATCGTTCTGCCACAGTGGCCCGGCCGGCAGGGAGATCAGAGGAAGAAATAAAATCCTCAAGCCTCACCGGGGGTCCCGAAGAGCAGCCTTTGCCCGGGGCCCTCATGCAGATCCCCGCGTAGCAGGGCACCGCAGTCCCTATTACCATAAGCGATAATGCAGAAGTGTGATAAAAGCCGTCTGTCGTTCATAAAATGTGACGATGCCTTTCTGCAAAGCCATAAGCCAGCCCGGGGCTCAGCCAGGAAACGGTTGTAAAATCTGGCATCGTGACCTCAAAGCACAGTTTCCAATATAAAGAATTTTCTAGGCAGCTGTTTCCAGAATTTATCTGTGTGCGATAATTGTACACCTAACCCTATCGCCGTGTTCCGCGTCTGGTGGCCTCTTCAGCAGTCCCTCCCCCGTGACGGCGAGAAAGCGCCTTCGACACGCAGATGGGCTGCGGGTGACCAGTGACCGCTTCGGGTTCGCTTGCTAATGACTTTGCCATCGGACACGAGCACAGGTGCCTGGGGAGGTGCCGTCTGTCTTTGTGATCCCCCAGATTGCCAGGAAGGAGGAGCTCATGCCTCTGTTGAGAAGAGCAGGTTTTGTCTTGGTTGGACTCAGAGGCCCTGATAGCAGGAATTTTCCTCCCAAGGGCTCCCCCAGGAGACCCCTCGGGCCGGGACTCCCAGGATCCCCAGGAGACCCCTCGGGACGGGACTCCCAGGGCCCCCCAGGAGACCCCTCGGGACGGGACTCCCAGGGCTCCCCCAGGAGACCCCTCGGGCCGGGACTCCCAGGATCTCCAGGAGACCCCTCGGGACGGGACTCCCAGGATCCCCCCAGGAGACCCCTCGGGCCGGGACTCCCAGGGCCCCCCAGGAGACCCCTCGGGCCGGGACTCCCAGGATCCCCAGGAGACCCCTCGGGACGGGACTCCCAGGATCCCCCCAGGAGACCCCTCGGGCCGGGACTCCCAGGGCCCCCCAGGAGACCCCTCGGGACGGGACTCCCAGGGCCCACACAGAGCCTGGTGTTCGGAGGACAGAACCTGTGGGGACCAAGAGCAGGCACAGCTGGGCTCACACGGACAGCCGGGGAGGGAGGGGGAGCTGGAGGCAGAACTGGCCCCTTTGGCAGTGGGGGTGGCGGGGTACAGGGAGTCAATGGTCCCAGCCCCAGCGACAGCATAGCCGCCCCCCAGGGGGAAGGGGAGGCTGAATAGGACAGAGAACCCCACGTCCTCCACACCTGAGGCCATAGCCCGAGGCTTTCACTCCAGACCCAGACATGTACCGGCTCTGATAAGAAGTTCCCTGTAATTTATTCTCCCTTGAGTCTGAAATTTGCTTCTAAATATCCAATCTTGTTTGTCTGATATATGCATTTTCATCTCGAATCACCAAGCCTGTAGATTACACTCATGCATGAAATATTTGGTGAATACCTTTTAATTTTACAAAATGCCGCCTTCTGAAATTACTCCTCCGTACTCAGGAAAACAAAGAATGACGTCACGGCCAGCTTGGAGGTACAAGTACTTCGCAAATCTTTTTTTTTTTTTTTTGAGACGGAGTCTCGCTCTGTTGCCCAGGCTGGAGTGCAGTGGCCGGATCTCAGCTCACTGCAAGCTCCGCCTCCCGGGTTCTCGCCATTCTCCTGCCTCAGCCTCCCGAGTAGCTGGGACTACAGGTGCCCGCCACCACGCCTGGCTAGTTTTTTGTATTTTTTAGTAGAGACGGGGTTTCACCATGTTAGCCAGGATGGTCTCCATCTCCTGACCTCGTGATCTGCCCGCCTCGGCCTCCCAAAGAGCTGGGATTACAGGCGTGAGCCACCGCACCCGGCCGCAAATCTTAACAATGTTGGCTTTCTACAAGCAAGTGGGCGAGTGTTGATGGACACAGAGTCACACTCTACCTGTTGGAGGAAGGGGACGATTTAATTGATGACATCTTCAGTTCCCATCCCCATCCTCTCTGGGCCCCTCTGTACTGGGGGGCTGTGGCCTCATGATGATCTAGGCCGACAGAACAGCCCCCAAATCCTCTTCAGATTCCTTCAACTCGGTGCTGTGACGTCTGTGTCTTCAAGAGAAAGGACAAAAAAGAAAAGCTGCTGAGAGCGACAGCCAGGCCGACCGGCAAACAGCCCACAGCCAGCACGGGGAGCCGCAGAAGCCACAGCGTCCACACGGGGGTCTCCGTCCCCTCCATGCAGGTGCTTCCTGCCCATCCGCTGGGCCCGCTCACAGGGCCCCTCCGCGGACGCTGCCCGGCCTCCCTCACCCCCCTGAGGCATCGTTCGGTCAGGAGTTGAGAACCTACATCTCTCACCTGCTTTTCCCAAGGCTGGAGCTTCCCCAGGACGACAGCGGGGCCTGAGCTCCCAGCGCCAGTCTCTAGCCCAGGACCTGGCCCCTGGCTTGTGAGAGGACTGAAGTGACTGTGTCTCCACACAGCTGACAGCTTCACGAGACAGAAGGGGAGGTCAGGGCCAAGCCCCAGCAGCGAGAGGACTCAGAGCCCCGTGACCCGGCCACAGACTGCAGCTGGCTTAGTCCTCACGACATGGTGAGAGCCAACAGCTCCCTCCCGCCGTGGGAAACCAGCTCTGAGAGATTCCCCGACATGCCCAGGGCCGTCCGGCTGGCGAGGGACAAGCCAGACCTAACCCCTGTGTGTTGGCTCCAAGCCCACCCTCAGCCCGTCCCTCCCCCAGCGCCGGCCTGTGCCTCCCACACGCCTCCTGCTGCCTCCAGCACGGGCAGCCCCAGGGAAGGGCAGGAGCCCGGGAGGCAGCTGTGGGCATCTTGTTCCTAAGTGTCCAGAATTCCAAGATGGCTTAGGGCTGAGTGGGTGAGGCTGGTGGAAAGGTCAAGTTTCTCTGTAAAAATAGTGACCACGATAATAGCAACCTATGCTTTGTAGCAAAGACTCCCTGCGTGCAAACCCCTGAGGCCGGCCCAGCTGCGGCCACGCCAGGTGCCGTCTCCTCCCTCCTCCTCCAGCTCCTCGGGCTGTCTGGTCTGGGGCTGTGGCTTTGGGGCCTCTGGGGCTCGGTGGCCTGTAGCCATCCCCTTACCTTCAAGCGCCCCTTAGGGCACAGAGCGCCCCTTCGAGTAGCATCTCTGGGACGCGGGGCCGGCTGTGTCCCTGGGTGCGGCGCCCTCTGCTCTGCCTTCTCCAGGGCCCCTGGCAGGATCGGCCCCCCCAACTCCGGCAGGAACTTGGTTCGGCTGTCCCAGCCCTGGGCATCTTCTCCCTCAGACCGCGGCCTTGCAGGGCCCATGAGGGTCAGAAAGCAGAGCTCTGGATGTTTGTTTTCTGGGTTTTGTTTTTTTGAGACAGGGTCCAGCTGTTGCTCAGGCCGGAGCGTCGTGGTGTGATCACCACTCACTGTAGCCTGGATTTCTGGGCTCAGGTGATCCTCCGACCTCAGCCCCCTGAGTAGCTGGGACCACAGGCGTGCACCACCACACCCGGCTGATGTCTGTGTTTTGTGTAGAGATGGGGCCTCCTTGTGTTCCCTCCGCTGCTCTCGAACTCCTAGTTCAATCTATCCGCCCACCTAGGCTTCTGAAGTGCTGGGACGACAGGCGTGAGCCCCCGTGAGCCCGGCCCCTGGACTTTTTTTGGAATCTTTCGTGTAACTAATCCGTAGGCCTAGAAGTTTGGTCATTGCTGTAAGTAGCTTCTTGGTAGAGAACTAAGAATTCTGTGTTTGACGGCTGTAGGGGCCACATCTGACCCACTCCCTTCTCTCCCCTCTGTCCCTGGCGGAGGCAGGGTCTGGCGCACAGCAGCTGCTCACCAAATGCAAAATCCAAGTTTTCGCCGGGCGCGGTGGCTCAAGCCTGTCATCCCAGCACTTTGGGAGGCCGAGACGGGCGGATCACGAGGTCAGGAGATCGAGACCATCCTGGCTAACACGGTGAAACCCCGTCTCCACTAAAAATACAAAAAAACTAGCCGGGCGAGGTGGCGGCGCCTGTAGTCCCAGCTACTCCGGAGGCTGAGGCAGGAGAATGGCGGGAACCTGGGGGGGCAGAGCTTGCAGTGAGCTGAGATCCGGCCACTGCACTCCAGCCTGGGCGACAGAGCGAGACTCCGTCTCAAAAAAAAAAAAAAAAAAAAAATTCCAAGTTTGCGCGTCTTCTCTTCACCGGCCACAGGTCACTGTGGTCACGGGGCCAGCGTCACTGCCCAGCCTCCCGCAGGCTCAGCTAGCGAGGGCTGGAGAAGCCAGCAGAGGTTTCCACGGAGGATAAAACTGCTGCCAGACGGTGCAGGACGAGGACGGGCTCTGGAGAAGGTGAGGTTTAAATGGGGTCCTGAAGAGAAGGAGAAAGTAGCCCAGAAACAGGAGAAAGATGTGTGCACCCCAGACAGAACAGAGGCCGTGGGTCCAGAGTGAACCTCAGCCAGGCAGGAGGAAGTCATTTCGCCGGCAGCCGAGGCCAGCCTGGTCTCCCAGCCCCGTGGCCCACGAGGCTCTTCCGACAGACGGTTCCACAGCTGCGGGCCCACCCCACACCTCCCTGCCCACCGCTCACCAGGCCACAGTCCCTCCTCAGGGCCGCCCCACACCTCCCCGTCAGGTGACATTGTCTGGCCTGGCTTCTGTTTTAGGGGTAAATATTGGACCGCCCTGGTTCTCTGACGGTGATTTGTGTACCCTGAGATCCGTAGTTTTCTTTTTTTTTTTTTTTTGAGTCAGGGTCCTGCTCTGTCACCCAGGCTGGAGTGCAGTGGCACGATCACAGCTCACTGCAACCTCAAACTCCTGGGTTCAGGTACCCTCCTGCTTCAGCCTCCCAAGTCGCTGGGACTGCAGGTGCACACCACCACACACAGCTATTTCTTAAAATGTTTATGGAGATGGGGTCTTGCTACGTTGCCCAGGCTGGTCTTGAACTCCCGGCCTCAAGCGATCCTCCACTTTGGCCTCCCTCTGGGATTACAGGTGTGAGCCTGTGTGCCTGGCCTAGCTCTATTTTCCAGCGCAGAAAGTACTGGGACCAGAAGCGTTTCAAGTTTCAGATGTTTCAGATTTTGCAATATTGGCACATACATAATGAGTTGTCTGGAGGATAGGATCCAAGTCTGAACACGAAATTTATTTATGTTTCATACACACCTTAGACACAGAGAAGGTAGTTTGTTCACTTTTTTTTTTTTTGAGACGGAGTCTCGCTCTGTCGCCCAGGCTGGAGTGCAGTGGCCGGATCTCAGCTCACTGCAAGCTCCGCCTCCCAGGTTTACGCCATTCTCCTGCCTCAGCCTCCCGAGTAGCTGGGACTACAGGCACCCGCCACCTCGCCCAGCTAGTTTTTTGCATTTTTTTAGTAGAGACGGGGTTTCACCATGTTAGCCAGGATGGTCTCGATCCCAACCTCGTGATCCGCCCGTCTCGGCCTCCCAAAGTGCTGGGATTACAGGCTTGAGCCACGGCACCCGGCCAGTTTGTTCACTATTTTTAAAGATTTAATGCATGAAATGAGATTTGGACTGTGACCCACCTGAGGAGTCTTCCACTGGCGGCCTCGTGACGCTCAAAAGGTTTCCTGTTTTGGAGTATTGTGAATTCTGGATTTTCAGATTAGAGATGCTGCCTCTATTTCTTGAGTCCATTTTGGCAATCTGAATTTTTCTTTAAAAATAACCATTCCATTTGCATTATCGAATACGACGGTGGTGGGTGGCACGGTTCTCTGGGACTCCGACGAAGTCTCGCTTCATGTCCCTTCTCACCCCTAACGGTGCTGATTTTCTCTTCTCTCCTTATCTCACAAACTGGCTTCTGCGTCTTGTGAGGAAGTGTCTTTGTTTCTTCATCAGCTCCCTTTGGTTCTCCTTTGCACTGGTTTTCGGTTTGTTCTGTAAGAATTTGCTCCTTTCTTGTTTGGCCTGTTTTATTGTTTTTTCCAGTTTCTTTAACTGAAAGCCTGGCTGTGCCCTTCCTTTCCCTTCCCTTCCCTCTCCTCCCCTCCCCTTCCCTTCCCTCCCCTTCCCTCCCCTCCCCTCCCCTTCCCTTCCCTTCCCTTCCCTTTCCTTCCCTCCCTTTCCCTTCCCTCCCCTTCCCTCTCCTTCCCTCCCTTTCCCTTCCCTCCCCTCCCCTCTCCTTCCCTTCCCTCCCCTACCCTCCCCTCCCCTCCCCTTCCCTCCCCTTCCCTCTCCTTCCCTTCCCTCTCCTTCCCTTCCCTCCCCTCCCCTCCCCTTTCCTCCCCTCTGCTTCCCTCCCCTCTGCTTCCCTCCCCTTCCCTTCCTTCCCCTTCCCTTCCCTCCCCTCCCCTTCCCTCTGCTTTCCTCCCCTTCCCTTCCCTCCCTTCCTTCCCTTCCCTCCACTTCCCTCCCTTCCCTTCTCCCTGCTTCCTCCCCTTCCTTCCTTTCCCTTCTCTCCCTCCCCTCCCTTCCCTTCCTTCCTTCCCTCCCTCCCTCCCTCCTCCCTCCCCTCCCTTCCCTCCCCTCCCTCCCTCCCTCCCCTCCTCTTCCCTTCCTTCCCTCTGCTTCCCTCCCTTCCCTTCCTTCCTTTCCCCTCCCCTCCCCTCCCCTTCCTCCCTTCCCTTCCCGTTGAGGCAGAGTCTCACACTGTGGCCCAGGCTGGAGTGCGGTGGTGCAATCTCGGCTCGCTGCGACCTCCGCCTCCCAGGTTCAAGTGATTCTCCTGCCTCAGCCTCCTGAGTAGCTGGGATTACAGGCGCCCGTCACCATGTCTGGCTAATTTTTTGGAATTTTAGTAGAGACAGGGTTTCACCATGTTGGTCAGGCTGGTCTCGACTCCTGACCTTGTGATCCGCCCGCCTCGGCCTCCCAAAGTCCTGGGATTACAGGCGTGAGCCACCGCGCCCGGCCCAGGTAGAAATATTTTTAAAGTCAGTTTTTGTTTCGTTACACCACACTGTGTCTACGAACACGCTGTAGACTGTGCGTGTGTGCCTGTTTTTGTTTCGTTAGACCACACTGTGTCTGCGAACATGCTGTGGACTGTGCGTGTGTGCCTGTGCACAGGTGCGTGTGTGTGTAGACGCCGTGACAGCCTCAGGTTATCTGCCTTTTGGAATTTCTTGATGTTTTTATGACGAGCAAAACGTGGTCAGTTTTTGTGGCTACTCCGTGTATAATAGAATGTGAATCCTGTATGTGAGGGATACAAAATAAAGTCAAGATTTACACTGTTTTATTCTTGCGTTTTCAGCTTCTTGATCTGTTGCGTTTAATGAAAACAAATGAGTTATCTTTTCAGAGACCCTCAGACTGTGGATGGCGAATGGATAGCCCAGGAGTCCAGCGTCGGGGCGGACTGGCCGGCCGGCCACCCTCCCCAGCCACCCCGTGTCCCTCGAACCCAGCCCAGCAGATGCAGAGTTCTCATTTCTCCTGCTAGCGGCTCTCCCAGCTCCCCTGTGAGCCCCGATAGCCAGGCCCATTCCCTGTCAGCACCTGCAGCCACACGGGAGGCCTGGGGATGGAGGAATATTGTCCTGCTCTGGCTTCGCCAGGCCAGGATTAGAACTGCATGCAGTGCAGCATCTGACGCTCGCTGGACGCTCAGTAAGGACGAGACGGCCCTCCTCCTCCTGCCACCCAGAGCCCCAGCCCCCCCCAGGCTCCCAGAATAGCCTGCGGCCAGAGCTGGCCTGTGGTAAACAGCTCCAGAGCCTCTGGGTAGGTCTTGGATGAGTAATCCTTAGCAAAACATCGTGGGATCCAGAAAGGTGCAGGTGCCAGGCCTGAGCTGTGAGGGCCCCTCCAGTGTCCCCGCCCGGACCCTCTGCTGGGCCACTCCAGGCCAGGCGTGAGTAGAGGCACAGGTGGTGCTCCCCCCCGTCCCATCCCAGGAGGGCATCCAGGAGGCTGGGACGTCCCCCATCCACGTGGGAAGGAAAACCCGCCATCCTGTTGCTGATGGGGCCTCAGGGAGTCGTGGGGGGCCCCTGGCAGGAGGTGGGAGGCACATAAAACCCACCCCTCTGGCCACAGCCCCCAGGAGGCTTTCTCCTCCACGCCATCACACGCCCCAGACTTTGTGGCCCAGCGTCTCTCTCCCACCCTTGTCCATACATTGTGGTGCACCCTTCACAGACGAGCGCTGCGTGAGTTCCTTCAGTTCTCTTCCAACATCCCCTGCGCAGCCATTCAGACAGGCTTCCTTCTCTCCCCTTCTTACCCGAGCGGCACGGCTCTGCGCTTCCTCTCACACCTCGCTACTTACGCACAGCGGCCTCCTTCTCCCGGGTCAGCCAGGCCAGCTGGCCGCTCAGGGCTCAGGCTTTGGCTCCTCTGAGGAGTCCTGGGCTCCGACCAGCTGCTGGGCAACGCCGGGACGACCGCCTCTCCTGTGTTAAAGGGCAGGAGGTACTGCGGCTTCTTCCGCTGCCACAGCGCCAGGGACCCGACGGGGACACTCGGAGACTCCGCCTCTGCCTCTCTGCGGGGTCATGCTCTGCCTTCCTTCCTGGCCCATTGGGAAATCGCCGTGTGTCCTCTGGCCACTCCCAGCACCCCCAGGTGGGACCCCAGCAACCCTGCACCTCCCACTGCGGCCCTGTCTCCCTCCTCCTCGCAGGGCAGCCGCCAAGCCTCGCCCAGTCCAGGTCTCCCCAGGCAGGATCCCTTGGGGGAAACCTGAGGAGGCAGCTGTTTCCCCCACTCCCCAGGTGTCCTCAGAGAACCCCTTCCAGACCCCAAAGTCCAGAGCTCAGCCTCAGGTTCCCTCCCTCGGGTCTGGGAACTGGAAGCCCGTCCTGCTCCCCTCCCCAGCCTCTGCCCCATTTTTCCGTTCGCTTCCACGTAGAGCGGACCAGAATATGCCACCCCAAAATATGCCTCTTTGGCATAAGCATTATTTTGAGCTGCTTATTTTGAGAAACTGCTGCCACAGGAGAAACTCGGCAAGCAAGCGTGGAAGCTGCTCTTCGGCGAGGGAAAGTCACATTCGTGCAGGAGGTGCCTCCCTCCCTGAGCCGGAAGGCCGGCTGGAGTCACCAGAGATGCCCATCCACGGAGAAGGCCTGACTCCAGTTTGGGGTGATTTCTTGGGCCCCTCCCCACACCCTTTCTCCTTGTTTCCGTTGAACGTGGTATTTAAGCCTGAGCTCCAAGCCACGTCTCTGAGACCTAGTCTGTCCCCGGAGTACGTCCCGTGCAGACCAAGGTGCACATGCTATGAAGCTTCTGTTTGTTTTTCTCCTCTTATCTGTCTTGTGTTACAGGGTCTGTCCCAACTTCAAGGCCTGTGAAGGCTGCAGAGAGAATTGCTTTTCCACCTTGCAGCACGGAGCCTCCCCCCGGGATCCTCCACGCCCCCAGCTGCACCAAGACTTTCAATGGCGAGCACTGGTGCCCTCCTGGAGTCTGGTGGTGCGGGAGGGGCGGGCCTGGTCCTCAGCCCTCGGTCTTCCGGTCCCTCATTCCTGGGGAGCCTGTCTGTCGCCCTTATTCCTGGGGACCCCGTCTGTCGCCCTCATTCCTGGGGACCCCGTCTGTCCCCCTCATTCCTGGGGACCCCGTCTTTCCCCCTCATTCCTGGGGAGCTCATCTGTCCCCCTCATTCCTGGGGACCCCGTCTGTCCCCCTCATTCCTGGGGAGCCCGTCTGTCCCCCTCATTCCTGGGGACCCCGTCTGTCCCCCTCATTCCTGGGGAGCCCGTCTGTCCCCCTCATTCCTGGGGAGCCCGTCTGTCCCCTCATTCCTGGGGACCCCGTCTGTCCCCCTCATTCCTGGGGACCCCGTCTGTCCCCCTCATTCCTGGGGACCCCGTCTGTCCCCCTCATTCCTGGGGAGCTCGTCTGTCCCCCTCATTCCTGGGGACCCTGTCTGTCCCCCTCATTCCTGGGGAGCTCGTCTGTCCCCCTCATTCCTGGGGACTCCATCTGTCCCCTCATTCCTGGGGACCCCGTCTGTCCCCCTCATCCCTGGGGACCCCGTCTGTCCCCCTCATCCCTGGGGAGCCCGTCTGTCCCCTCATTCCTGGGGACCCCATCTGTTCCCCTCATTCCTGGGGACCCCATCAGTCCCCTCATTCCTGGGGACCCCGTCTGTCCCCCTCATTCCTGGGGACCCCGTCTGTCCCCCTCATCCCTGGGGACTCCATCTGTCCCCTCATTCCTGGGGAGACCCTCCCATCTGTCCCCTCATCCCTGAGGAGCCCGTCTGCCCCCCCATTCCTGGGGACCCCATCTGTCCCCTCATTCCTGGGGAGACCCTCCCATCCGTCCCCCTCATCCCTGGGGACCCCATCTGTCCCAGGGCTTTGCACACGGAGGCCTCGGAATCCACAAGCTTTTTCCTGATTCCCAACATCCACATGACAGCAGCGCGTCACAGGGCTCCGTCCTCACCACACAGCTGCTCTCCCTGCCCCACCCTCAGCCCCCTCAGACCCCCCCACCCAGCCCCTAGGTGAGCCTCTCCTGACCCAAGCCCCAGGGTCGTCCCTCTGTCCCCAGCCCCCCCACGGCCCCTCACTCGGGACACAACCCACAGCCTGGCCCCACCTGCGGAACTTACAGAGGCTACTTGGCCTCTCACCCAATGCCCACCTCACAGGCTTTCTCTCCCCGCAGGGGGCCAAACATGCCCCTGCCCCAGCCTTGGCACCTCCAGCCCCACAGGCCTCCAAGGGGCTGAGCCCTCAGGTACAAGCTTCTGTGCAAAGCCGGGCCCGGAGGCCTTCCCAGACCACGCAGTCCAAGACAGCACTCCCCTCACACCCAGGGCAGGCGGCCCCCCCCGCCCGGGCCCAGCGCTGTTTTCCTGCGTCACTCCTGTCACCACCTGGCACTCACCGTGGCCAACCGGAGACCCAGCCCCTGTGGAAGCAAAGTGTCCCCAGAGCCACGCCCTGGTCTCTGACGGGGCCACGTGTCCTCCCCAGGTGCCTCCCCGACAGCCAGCCCCTCTGCCTCCGCACAAGGGAGGGCGCAGGGAGCTCAGGGCCTGCGTGTCTGTGTGTGTGTCTACGTGAGTGTGCGTCTGTGTCTCTGTGTATCTATGTGTGTATCTGAATGTGTGTGTATCTGTCCATGTATCTGTGTGTATATCTGTGTCTGCGTGTGTCTGTGTGTATATCTGTGTCTGTGTGTGTGTGTGTATATCTGTGTCTGTGTGTATCTGTGTGTCTGTGTGTATATCTGTGTCTGTGTGTATCTGTGTGTGTATATCTGTGCGTGTGTGTATATCTGTGTCTATGTGTGTGTCTGTGTGTATATCTGTGTCTGCGTGTGTGTGTGTATATCTGTGCGTGTGTGTATATCTGTGTCTATGTGTGTGTCTGTGTGTATATCTGTGTCTGCGTGTGTGTCTGTGTATATCTGTGTCTGCGTGTCTGTGTGTATCTGTGTCTGCGTGTGTGTCTGTATCTGTGTCTATATGTGTGTGTGTGTATATCTGTGTCTGTGTGTGTGTCTGTGTGTATATCTGTGTCTGTGTGTGTGTCTGTGTCTGCATGTGTGTCTGTGTGTATATCTGTGTCTGCATGTGTGTCTGTGTGTATGTCTGTGTCTGTGTGTCTGTGTGTGTATCTGTGTCTGTGTGTGTATCTGTGTCTGTGTGTGTGTCTGTGTGTGTGTCTGTGTCTGCATGTGTGTCTGTGTGTATATCTGTGTCTGCATGTGTGTCTGTGTGTATGTCTGTGTCTGTGTGTATATATGTGTATTTGTGTGCATATCTGTGTGTACCTGTCTTTGTATGTTTATGTGCGTATTTGTGTCTGTGTCTGTCATGCATTGACATATATCTGTGTCTATGTGTGCATTTACATATATCTGCGTGTATGTCTTTGTGTGTCTATAGATCTGTGTCTATGTGTAGATTATCTGTGTGTCCATCTGTGTATTGTATGTCCATGTGTGTCTACGTATGTCTGTGTCTGTCCATGTGTGTCTACGCATATATGTGTGTCCGTGTGTGTGTCCATGTATCTATGTCTATGCATGTATCATCTGTGTGTCTATGTGTATTGTGTGTCCATGCATATATCTGTATCTATGTGTATGTCTATGTGTGTGTCCATGTGTGTTTCTGTATCTTCGTATCTGTGTGTGTCTGTGTGTGTATCTGTGTCTGTGTGTGTGTCTGTGTATCTGTGTCTGTGTGTGTCTGTGTGTATATCTGTGTCTGCGTGCGTGTCTGTGTGTATATCTGTGTCTGTGTGTATATATGTTTATTTGTGTGCATATCTGTGTGTACCTTTGTATGTTTATGTGCGTATTGGTGTCTGTGTCTGTCACGCATTGACGTGTATCTGTGTCTATGTGTGCATCTACATATATCTGCATGTATGTCTTTGTGTGTCTATAGATCTGTGTCTGTGTGTAGATTATCTGTGTGTCCATCTGTGTATTGTATGTCCATGTGTGTCTGTGTGTATATCTGTGTCTATGTGTGTGTCTGTGTGTGTATCTGTGTCTGTGTGTGTATCTGTGTCTGTGTGTGTGTCTGTGTGTGTATCTGTGTCTGTGTGTGTCTGTGTGTATATCTGTGTCTGCGTGTGTGTCTGTGTGTGTATCTGTGTGTGTGTCTGTGTGTGTATCTGTGTCTGTGTGTGTGTCTGTGTATCTGTGTGTACCTTTGTATGTTTATGTGTGTATCAGTGTGTGTTTCTGTGTGTGTCTACATATCTGTGTCTATGTGTATCTGTGTCTATGTGTGCATCTACATATATCTGCATGTATGTCTTTGTGTGTCTATAGATCTGTGTCTGTGTGTAGATTATCTGTGTGTCCATCTGTGTATTGTATGTCCATGTGTGTCTGTGTGTCTGTGTCTGTCCATGTGTGTCTACACGTGTATGTGTGTCCGTGTGTGTGTCCATGTATCTATGTCTATGCATGTATCACGTGTGTCTATGTGTATTGTGTGTCCATGCATATATCTGTATCTATGTGTGTGTCTATGTGTGTGTCCATGTGTGTTTCTGTATCTTCATATCTGTGTGTGTCTACATATCTGTGTCTATGTGTGTATCATGTGTCTACATGTGTATATCTGTGTGTGTATCTGGGTGTATCTATGTGTGTATCTGTGTGTGTTTGTGTGTGTCTATGTGTGTATCAGTGTGTGTTTCTGTATCTATGTGTGTATCTGTGTGTGTTTCTGTATCTATGTGTGTATCTGTGTGTTTGTGTGTGTCTATGTGTGTATCAGTGTGTGTTTCTGTATCTATGTGTGTATCTGTGTGTGTTTCTGTATCTATGTGTGTATCTGTGTGTTTGTGTGTGTCTATGTGTGTATCTGTGTGTGTTTCTGTATGTATGTGTGTATCTGTGTGTGTTTCTGTGTGTGTCTATGTGTGTATCTCTGTGTGTCTGTTTTCTCTGTTTTCACGGTGTCCACAGACGGGCGGACCGAACCACCAAATTCCCTCTCAGAGCCCAGTAAAGGCACTAGGCAGAAGGGTCCGGCCGAGGGCTGGCCACTGTCTCCTCACTCCTCAGTGGGGTCCTGTCTTCTGACTTTTGTCACGTGCTGCCACAGCCTGTGGACGCCTGGTCCCCACGTGCAGAGGGGCTTGTGGTCCCTCCTCTGAGAGCCTGCTTTGTGCCCGGCCCCGGGCCGAACTTTGAACGAGGCTCCTGTCTTACTCGAGTGCTTATGTTTTGGGAAGATAATAAACAGGAACAGAAGAAAGTGTCTTCAGACCACGGCGGGTGCTGTTGGGAAAACAGTGGTGGGGCAGGGAGGGGCGCTTCTGAAGGATCTGGCGAGGTCAAGGTCACTGTTCTGAGAGGGCGACAGACGAGATGAACCAGGACGCTGTGCGGGGGAGGGAGGTGTCCGGTGGTGCACACGGGTCCAGACAACAGCCGGGCTCCCGAAGAACCTGCTCTGGGAGGGGTGGGGGGCAGGAGGCGAGTGGAAGTAAGTGCCCAGGGAATCTCCACGAGGCCCCACACTGGATAATGGTGTTCCATGGGGTCTGGCCACCCCCATGTCTGCCCCGAGACACTAGCCACAGCTGTGTCGAGGTCCTGCAGGCCACGCGAGAGATGGGGGGCAGGAGCCTACAGAACCCCAAGTCCAAGGGAGACCCTTGCTGGGCTGGGAGAACACAGGCTAAGACCTTCCTTCCTGCCACAGGCTTCTGTCCCTGCCGTCCGCTCCCCCGGGACTCTCCCTGCACCTGGGATCTTCCCCCTCATCCTCCTTGGCCTCTCTCGGTGACCCTGTCTACACACAGATGTGCTGTCCATGTGAGTGGAAAGAAGGATGAAGTCCACTCACAGGGATGAAGCTGTCTCCCTGGGGGTGGCCCACCTCCAGGTCACACCGCCCCACCCAACACAGCCTCCAGTCCGGCTCCAGGGGGGCCGCACCCAGCCCTTCACTCACTTCAGATGGCCCAAGAGACACGGATTCCACTGACCAGCCCCACTTCTACCCTTATAAGTATCTAGTGGGTGCCCAACGAATGCCAGGCATGGGGCCAGGCTCAGAGATGAGTGAGTCCTCAGGAACAACGAGCTCAATGTCCTGAATTCACATAAAGGAAACTGAGGCTCAGAGAGGGCAGGGAGGGCCCAGGTAACAGCCAGCGAGTGAAAGAAAGAAGGGGGGCCTAGGCCCTGCTCCCAGCCCACCGGCCTGGGCTTGCTGCAGAGGCTGCTGGCCCAGGCAATCCGGGCACGGGGGAAGCAGCTGGTTTGGGGGACAGGGGGTGTGGCCTCCTCCCACACACTTACCACCCTGACTAGGATCTTAGGCTGACATCCACATTCACTCATATTCCCTACTGGGGGCTGGGGGGCCAGAAGCTGCCACTTGCAGAAGCCACGTTGTACAAGCACCGCTGCCCTGGGTGTGGGTGACAGATGAGATGCACTCGCGTGCACACACATGCATGTGCACACACACACACACGCACACACACACGCACACACATGCATGTGTGCACACACACACAAACACGCACACACAAACACACACGCACACACACACACACACGCACACACAAACACACACGCACACACACGCACACACAAACGCACACGCACAAACACACGCACACATGCATGTGCACACACGCGCACACACACACGCACACACGCACGCACACACACACACACACGCACACGCCTGCACTCACACACCCCGTCGGCCCCAAGCAGGAAGCGCCCCCCGCACACCAGCCCCTCTCTGCGCCCCCAGCGGGCCCGGCGTCGGGAGGGTTAAGGCGGGCGCGTCCCCCGGGCGGGGCCGGTGCCGGGAGCTCCACTGCCCTGGCGTCCCCTGGGTCCAGGCCCAGTCGCTGCCCGGGTCTCCCGCGGGGCCGCCTCCGCCTCCTCCAGCCGAGACGGGCGTGGGGCACGGGGTCGCCGCCCTGCGGGGAGCTCATCCGGCGGCGCAGACGCCCCGCGGCTCCGGGGAGGGACTTGGCCCGGGCCCCGGCCCCGGGCTCCTCCGGGGAGGAGCCGAGAGGCTGCAGCTGGCGGCGGCGGCGGCCCTGGGCGGGCGGGGGTCCCGGGAAGCGGCCAGGCCGGAGCCCCCCACTGGGCCGCAGCTGCTCGCCCGGCCGGAACCGAGCGCGCCCCCCCGGCCTCCGCCGCTTCCCTCTGCAAACCGCGGGCCGGAGGCGCCTCCCTCAGCGGGCCCGGAGCTGCAGAGGCGTCGCGGGGCGCGGCCGAGGGGAGGAGGAAGGAGAGCGCAGCGCAGCCGGCCCGGGCCCAGCCGTGACTCCGGGGCGGCCGCTCCGCCAATCTGCGGGCGCTGACGCGGGGGGCGGCTCCGCGGCGCTCGATATCTGCCCGCCCGGGGCGCGGGGCGCCGAGAGGCTCGGCCAGGCGGGAGCTGCGCTCGGGGCGGCCGCTGCACCTGCCCGGGACCCCGCCGGCCGCTCCGCGCCCACCCTTCCGCCCTTCGCCCTCCCGGCCCCGGTCTCCCGGGCGCGGCGTGAGAGCAGAGCCCGGCCCGGAGGAGCCGCCCCTTCCCCGCCCGCCCGCCCGGCGCCTGGAGCGGACCGCGCTGAGGATCGGGTCGCCTGCGGCCGCCGCCACCGCCCGGGCCCGTCGCGCCCCGGCCGGGATGGACCCGCGCGCCCGATGAGCCCCGCGCCGGCCGCTGCGAGCGCCGAGCCTCCCCCTGCTGCGACCCCCGCCGTCCCCCGCGCGCCCGGCCCCGCGGACCAGGACCCCTGCGCTCCCCGGCTGAGGGCGCGGCCGCTCCGGAGAGGCCGAGCGGGGACGGCCCCGAGATGGCGCGGGGACCCAGCGCTTTGGCGGCGGGCGCCCTGCACGCGGTCCGGGCCCGGGCACAGCCCCGGAGCTGGTAGCCGCCCGGCGCCCATGGACCTTGACCCGCGAGGCGGCGCCGCGCTCGTGCCCAGCCGCAGCTAGAGGGGCGCGAGGGGAACGCGCTCCAGGCCCGGGCCGGCCGCGCGGCCATGAAGATGATCCTGGTGCGCCGGTTCCGCGTGCTCATCCTCATGGTCTTCCTGGTGGCCTGCGCGCTGCACATCGCCCTGGACCTGCTGCCCAGGCTGGAGCGGCGCGGCGCGCGGCCCTCGGGGGAGCCCGGCTGTTCGTGCGCGCAGCCCGCCGCCGAGGTGGCCGCGCCCGGCTGGGCCCAGGTTCGGGGCCGCCCCGGGGAGCCCCCGGCCGCCTCCTCCGCCGCCGCCGACGCGGGCTGGCCCAACAAGCACACGCTCCGCATCCTGCAGGACTTCAGCTCCGACCCCTCCTCCAACCTCTCGTCCCACTCGCTGGAGAAACTGCCGCCCGCGGCGGAGCCGGCCGAGCGCGCCTTGCGGGGGCGGGACCCCGGCGCCCGGAGACCCCACGACCCCGCGCACCGGCCGCTGCTGCGAGACCCTGGCCCGCGTCAGTCCGAGCCGCCGCCCGGCCCCGGCGGAGACGCCTCGCTCCTGGCCAGGCTGTTCGAGCACCCGCTTTACCGGGTGGCGGTGCCGCCGCTCACGGAGGACGACGTCCTGTTCAATGTGAACAGCGACAGCAGGCTCAGCCCCAGAGCGGTGGAAAGCCCGGACTGGTGAGTGGGGGCTGGCAGGTGCCCACCCCCGCGGGAGCCGTGAGCCCAAGGCACGGTGGAGAGAGGTTCAGGGGCCCCGAGAGGCCGCCCCCCAGGGAAGAGGCCGGGCAGGGAGTGTGGTGTGGGAGGAGGCGGCCGCCCAGCTCGGGGCACTGCCTTTGTCTCCAGAGTAACCTCCTCCTTGGGGGGGGCTGCCGGGGGGTGGGAGCTGTGCCCCTGTGGCTGCTGGTGAGGAAGCCAGACCCTGCGCCCTTTAGAAGCGAGTCCTGGCCATCAGCTTGGGAAATGGGGTCAGGCAGTGAATGAATGGGTGGGTGAGAGAAGGAGAGTGGCCTTTCCCGGGGAAGGGGCCAGGCTGCCGCTGGGCTTTCAGACACTTGGCGAGGGTGCTCTGGGTGGGCACCTGGGAGAAGGTCTGAGTCTTTTAAACCCAGTGGCTGGAGCAGAATTATCAGAGGATCTTGCTGGCAGCCATGAGGTGCAACAAAGGGGCCCACCCAGCAAGCGCGGCGGATGTGCTGGCTGCAAAGAGACCATGGCTCGATAAAGGGCGAGAAGCCACACAGGGAACATCTCTTTAAACTGTCCTGGCTAAGCCCTTTCCCCACCCCCCGGCCCTTCCCTCGGCCACACAGATCAAAACAAGCAGATGCTACAACCCGAAGCAGTGGAACATTAACCACGGTGAGGCCGGATAAGTAACTCCCTGCCCTCCCTGCAGAAGGTTAGGGCAGCGGCAGAGGGGAGACCGGCCTTCCAAAAGATCTCACCGCAAGTCCCTTCTCCCCTGAAGTGTGACCAGGCCCAGTGCCTTCTGTCTAAACACACTGGCTGTTTGGAAGCCTTTGAGCCTTGCTTGCTGGTCAGGTTCAAGGAAATGCTCGGAAATTTGAGAACCAGAGCAGCGGCCTGGGCTGTGGCTCTCGGCAGGGAGAGACGGCCACCCAGAGCAGTGAGTGGCCAGGAAGTGGATCCTAGCCCCCTTCCCACGTCCACGGCAGGACAGAGCTTGGGCAGAAACCTCCTCAGCTTTAGGTGAATTCGAGCTAGGACAAGTTCCACATTTCCCTCCAGCCCAGCAGGCAGACGGAGGGTCTGTCCTCCCTCCAGAACCGTCCCTTGACCCCAGAGATGTGAGGACAGGCTGCGTGGGCGGCGGGTCCTCCCTGGGAGCCTGGGCTGGAGAGAGTGCTACCTCTTTCCTCTCTCCCCACCCAAGCTGCTCTCATTAAAATCAAATTTAGCCTCTTGCATCATTCTGCCCCTGGTTGTTGGAACAAAAGCAGAGAGCCGGGGAAGGTTCCTGACAGACTGGGCGTGTCTGTGATTTTCATGCAGTCTGCGGTCAATGGTAGGTTCTCCCCTCTACTCCGAGGGAGAGCCAGCGGCCCCTGGTCCCCTCAGCTGACATCATGGTGGGGCCATTTCGGTGACCCCGGGGCAGACGTGGCGGGGACGGCAGGGCAGTGCTGACGTCCTGGGATTAGTCTTGCTGTAGTTATACAGTCTGTGGCATCTCCAGAGGGTGAATAAGAATTACAGGCCTTTCACCGTGTTATTAGCTGGCAGCAGAGCAGCCGCAGAAGAAAGTGCAGACATGGCAGGACCCTCTTTAAGCACAGGCGCCTTCCCTAACATCTGCACTGACTTGAACCCAGAGTTAAAAACGTTGGCGTCGGTGGCCTCTCCCCCGTCATCCGGCTCACCGGCCTGTTCCTTCCGTGCTGATGTTCATCCCCGCTGCTCCCTGCAGGCCGCGTGTGGGTGCTGAAGGTGCAGAATTTCTCTCCACCGGGGAGGCAGCCGTGGACTCCTATCCCAACTGGCTCAAGTTCCACATTGGCATCAACCGGTACGAGCTGTACTCCAGACACAACCCAGCCATCGAGGCCCTGCTGCACGACCTCAGCTCCCAGAGGATCACCAGCGTGGGTAGGTGCCCTTGGGTGCACTTGAGGGCCGTCTGTGTGCCGGCCGGGGCTGGCGTCAGGGCTGCCGGGGCAGGCTGTGCGTTAGAGAGGTCTGGGAGGCCGTTGTTCATTACCGCAGCGTTAACCTCCTGCAGCGATCTGCACGGGCGGCGCGGAGGGACGGAAGGCTCGCGTCTCGTGTGCACTCACACCGGATGTGCCCTGATCTGCTGCACAATGAGCTGGGAGATGCCTGGACAGCCCGTCCGCTGTGCTCTGCCTCCTCACCTGGGTGGTCCTTGGGGTGCCAACTGGACGACAGCGTCCCTCCCTCCTGGGGTAGAGGACTAGAGGGGCATCCTTGGCGGCGGTGACCCCTCCACCGAGACCGTGTGCGTGGGACTCTCCTGCTTTTCTGCACACGGCCCTGGCTGGGTGGGGAGATAGCCATGAGCCTGCTTCTTGTGGTTTTGAAGCCGTCCTTCGTCAGAGCTCAGCAAGGCGCTGTGCGGTTTCATACTGAGGAGACGTAGGCAGGGTTCAGGATGGAGGCCTGGGCCTCCCGGATGGAGGAGTTCGAAGGCAACGTCTCCAGGTGCTTTGGGATCTGCTGAATTGGATAAAAAAGGGCATCGGGTTGCTGATTTCAGGAAAATGTGCCACTGCAGCTTCTGAGTGTGGAGGTTTGGTGCCGTTGTTCTCAGCGTGTAGGCAATTGTTTGTGAAGCTCCCGTTTGTCACCAGTGCTTGGAGAGGCAGTGAGGGCAGGGCTGAGGCCCTTTGGTGGGAGCGGCTGCTCCCCGGGGATTGCAGGGAGTGGGCCTGGGTGCACACTGTGGGCAGGTGCAGAGGCTGGGAGAGCCTGAAGGCAGGGCTTTCTTTGCGCTGTGTGACGAGGCCAGCCGTCCCACGCATTAGCTGCGTGTGTGTCTCGGAAGCAGCCCTGGGGCTGAAAGGGTCCCGGCGGCCTGGGGTTCTGTCCAGTTGCTGACACAGGACTCAGGTGTCCCCTTTCAGGCTGGTAGGTGGGTTTTCCAGAGCCCTGCAGGGCTGTTCCTGGCGGTCTCTGCCCGGTGCCGAGTTGTTTGCTGGGCACTCACCTGGCCATGGCAGGCCTGGGTGCACACAGTTGGCAGGTGCAGAGGCTGGGAGAGCCTGAAGGCAGGGCTTTCTGTGCGCTGTGTGACGAGGCCAGCCGTCCCACGCATTAGCTGCGTGTGTGTCTCGGAAGCAGCCCTGGGGCTGAAAGGGTCCCGGCGGCCTGGGGTTCTGTCCAGTTGCTGACACAGGACTTAGGGGTCCCCTTTCAGGCTGGTAGGTGGGTTTTCCAAAGCCCTGCAGGGCTGTTCCTGGCGGTCTCTGCCCGGTGCCGAGTTGTTTGCTGGGCACTCACCTGGCCATGGGAAGAGAGAACTTGCAGCTTTCTTCTCCCCACTCCGTGATCAGCTCACCTCATAAGAGAGATCAGCTGGACAAGCTGGGGGTCCTCTTCCCTCCATGCTGCCTGGGAGGAACCTGAACCCTCCCCGTCCCTCGAGGCCCCCTCCATGGAAACTCTCCCTTTCTCCGGCCCTGCAGGGGTCTGAGGGCTTCGAGCTGCGCTGGGGAGCAGTCCTGCAGACAGCCACAGCCGGCACGTCCTTTCTGCCCCCAAAAGTGAGCGTGGCCGTTAAGGAAATATCCGATGCATTGATCAGTGTGTGGGTCCATTCAGCAGATTTTACCGGCACCTCCTGCACGTCAGGCCCCATTTCTGGGTGGTGGGGAGTTGAGGATGAGTTCAGCCTCAAGGAGATCCGCTGCCTCTGTGGACCCGACGGCCCCCGGAAGAGACGCACACGCAGTGCCCGGTCCTGAGGAGGAATGAGCACTTCAGAGCCACGGATGCCAGGCAGGGCGTGTGGAGAGGAGGGGGCTCCACTGGGAGGGGCTGAGGACCTTCCACGGGGTCCGTCGGGCGGCTCACCTTCCAGGTGGGGTCCGTCGTGGCAGGGAGAGGAATGTGAGAGCACTGTACACTAGCCAGGGCGTTCGGGAGGCGCAGCACTCACGTTCGGGAGCCTCCCATGCCGCCGTCCGTGTGAGCTTCTCTCCAGCTCATTTTCCCCGTCCATCCAGCGGGGTCTCCCCACGTAGGATCGACGCAAGGATAGGATGAGATGGTGCACGTGAGCAAGCTTGGAAAATATTAACTAGTACTTCGTACTGGCCTTCCACAACAGCCCCCTCGTGTGCACAGGCAGGGTCTGAGCAGAGGAAGCACTTGGTGGATTCCAAAGGCCACCAGGCCCTTGGCAGGCACTGCAGCTCACCGTGTCCCTCAGGGACCGGTCAGCTTTCCAACACCAACACTGCAGAGGTGCGGGAGTTCTGTGCCCAGGAGCTCCTAGAGCGGCTTCAGGGAGAGTGCGGGGCCTCCTGGGGCCTGGGGCAGCTTTGCCCACCTTAGGAGCCCTTTGTCCATCTGGACAGGCTAGCCCTGGGTCACTGCCAACCCTCTTTGGTCCAGCTGCCCCAGGGCAGTGGTGCCCAGGCTGCCTGACATTGCGGTAGTGTGGACAAAACCTTTGCCAGGGAATCCCTGCCCCAGGGTTCTGGTGTGGCCTCGCATTGCACACCAGCCAGGGCGTTCGGGAGGCGCAGCACTCACGTTCGGGAGCCTCCCATGCCGCCGTCCGTGTGAGCTTCTCTCCAGCTCATTTTCCCCGTCCGTCCAGCGGGGTCTCCCCACGTAGGATCGACGCGAGGATAGGATGAGATGGTGCACGTGAGCAAGCTTGGAAAATATTAACTAGTACTTCGTACTGGCCTTCCACAACAGTCCCCTCGTGTGCACAGGCAGGGTCTGAGCAGAGGAAGCACTTGGTGGATTCCAAAGGCCACCAGGCCCTTGGCAGGCACTGCAGCTCACCGTGTCCCTCAGGGACCGGTCAGCTTTCCAACACCAACACTGCAGAGGTGCGGGAGTTCTGTGCGTCCCTCAGGGACCGGTCAGCTTTCCAACACAACACTGCAGAGGTGCGGGAGTTCTGTGCGTCCCTCAGGGACCGGTCAGCTTTCCAACACTAACACTGCAGAGGTGCGGGAGTTCTGTGCGTCCCTCAGGGACTGGTCAGCTTTCCAACACAACACTGCAGAGGTGCGGGAGTTCTGTGCGTCCCTCAGGGACCGGTCAGCTTTCCAACACAACACTGCAGAGGTGCGGGAGTTCTGTGCCCAGGAGCTCCTAGAGCGGCTTCAGGGAGAGTGTGGGGCCTCCTGGGGCCTGGGGCAGCTTTGCCCACCTTAGGAGCCCTTTGTCCATCTGGACAGGCTAGCCCTGGGTCACTGCCACCCCTCTTTGGTCCAGCTGCCCCAGGGCAGTGGTGCCCAGGCTGCCTGACGTTGCGGTAGTGTGGACAAAACCTTTGCCAGGGAATCCCTGCCCCAGGGTTCTGCTGTGGCCTCGCATTGCACACCAGCCAGGGCGTTCGGGAGGCGCAGCACTCACGTTCGGGAGCCTCCCATGCCGCCGTCCGTGTGAGCTTCTCTCCAGCTCATTTTCCCCGTCCATCCAGCGGGGTCTCCCCACGTAGGATCGACGCAAGGATAGGATGAGATGGTGCACGTGAGCAAGCTTGGAAAATATTAACTAGTACTTCGTACTGGCCTTCCACAACAGCCCCCTCGTGTGCACAGGCAGGGTCTGAGCAGAGGAAGCACTTGGTGGATTCCAAAGGCCACCAGGCCCTTGGCAGGCACTGCAGCTCACCGTGTCCCTCAGGGACCGGTCAGCTTTCCAACACCAACACTGCAGAGGTGCGGGAGTTCTGTGCCCAGGAGCTCCTAGAGCGGCTTCAGGGAGAGTGCGGGGCCTCCTGGGGCCTGGGGCAGCTTTGCCCACCTTAGGAGCCCTTTGTCCATCTGGACAGGCTAGCCCTGGGTCACTGCCACCCCTCTTTGGTCCAGCTGCCCCAGGGCAGTGGTGCCCAGGCTGCCTGACGTTGCGGTAGTGTGGACAAAACCTTTGCCAGGGAATCCCTGCCCCAGGGTTCTGCTGTGGCCTCTGCCTGGGTGTGCCCTGGTTAAGTCCTGTGCCTACCGAAGGGCTGCCCGAGCTGATCTTGCTCGCCCGCCTCTTAGACCACGTTGGCCACATTGGTTCCAATCCTGTCTTCTTGGGTGGGGGCCCATCCGAGGACAGCCTTGGTGCTGACAGTCATTCTGCAGGGCCTGCAAGGAAGGTGAGCGGACACAGCCCCGTCACCCAGGCGGGACAGCAGGCTCTGGCCCAGGAGACCTGGGGGTGAGTCCTGGCTCTGCTGGCCACTAGCCAGAGCGGAACTGGGCACGTGGATGAACCCCTCCAGCACCTGGCTTCTCGCTGAGAACATAGAGACAGTTATAATCCGGACCCCGTAACCTCGGACCTACAAATCTGAGTGATAAAACCCATTCATTAGCAAAATCCGACTCAAGCTGAACGGATTTGGGGGCAGAACGCCGAGGCTAGTTAAAAATCCTTGTTTTTCTCTCTCACAGTGAATAGTCACGTGTCCCTCTGAGGAACAGGAGTGTGTTTGATTGTGGGGTTCTGCCCCAGAGCCATGTGGGCATGCCATGCGTGGCAGCCACGTACCACGTGAGCTTTCGTCATCGAAATACTCACAGGCCCCAAATACTGCTGCCCCCAAAGATGTTGAAGGAGAGCCCGGACCTGTGGTGCCGGCTTCACAAGGTGGTTCAGGCTTAAATGTGCAAATATGAGTAAAGACGTGAGAGCAGAGCCTGACAGCTCTCCTGCTGGGTGGGTATTTGGAGGCAGTAGTATTTGGGGGCAGCTCACCTGCTGGGTGGGGTCTCCACTGCAGTAGTATTTGGGGGCAGCTCTCCTGCTGGGTGGGGTCTCCACTGCAGTAGTATTTGGGGGCAGCTCTCCTGCTGGGTGGGGTCTCCACTGCAGTAGTATTTGGGGGCAGCTCACCTGCTGGGTGGGTATTTGGAGGCAGTAGTATTTGGGGGCAGCTCTCCTGCTGGGTGGGGTCTCCAACACTGTAGTAGTATTTGGGGGCAGCTCACCTGCTGGGTGGGGTCTCTGTGGCAGCAGCATTTCAAGGCGGGCTGATCCTTCTTCTGTGGGGGAGCCGGAGCTGGGCAGGTGCCTGAGCCTCGTGAGGGTCTCGGACTGGATACTGGGCCCTGTACTTCCCCTGCCTTGGGCTTGGAGATGCTTACAGGTGAGTTCTCGTTTGTGAAGTTCTGTCTTCCTGAGGAAGCAGAGATCCCTCACCTGGGAACAAGCATCCCGCCGGAGTTGCTCCACGCCCAGGCCCTGGTCTCCTGGTCTGCAGGGCACAGCACAAGGGGGCTGGCCTAGGCCAGGCCAAGTGTCCCTGGAGGATGTGCTCTGTCCCAGAAGGGGCCTGACCTGCTTGCTGACCCCGCGTGCTGCTGCCTGGCTGACGTGACTCAGCCACGGCTGTTCTGAGGGCCCTTCTGAGTATGAACTCCCAGATGGAGGTTCTGGGTGAAGACCCAGCTGCTTGAGATAGCAGCCGCTGGCTGGACCCTTGGCATCGCCAAGCCAGTCAGGCAGGTGTAGAGCCTGGTGCCCTGAGACAGGTCCTGCAACCAAGAACAGGGGTAGCCTTCAAAGGCCAGCCCTGCCTTCCAACCACCGCTCCACAACGGGGGAAACCCAGGCTCTAAAAGCAGGAGGTTTGTCCAAGATTAGCACCTGCGTGCTCCAGGCTCCGAGTTCTGTCCCCTCAGCTGTCTGGCCCCTGGGTGCTCGCCGTCATCTCAAGTCATTCATCTTACTATTAAACATGAGCCCAGAAATATTGTTGTAATGGAGAATGAGGCCTGAGAGTCCCTCAGAATGGTTGCATGAAATCTCCCCTGCTCAGAACCACCCAGTCCAATTCATGGTGCTCCACGTGGCCTGCAGGACGGCTGCTTAGGACTGGCAGAGGTTTATCTATAGCTGTGCTCCTGGCTGCCCACTGCCACCTTTAAAGAATCTTGGGATATTATCTACCTCTATTCAGCTTGAAATCCAGCATGCGGTGCCTTTGGCTGGCGCTGGTGATAATTAAACTGCCATCATGCACGATTATGGATGCAAATAATAAATGACATAATGAACGACGCTGTACTTGGAATTACTTTTTTAAAAAGTCATCCCTGCCGGGCGCGGTGGCTCACGCCTGTAATCCCAGCACGTTGGGAGGCCGAGACGGGTGGATCACGAGGTCAGGAGATTGAGACCATCCTGGCAAACACGGTGAAACCCCGTCTCTACTAAAAAGTACAAAAAAACTAGCCGGGCAAGGTGGCGGGCGCCTGTAGTCCCAGCTACTCGGGAGGCTGAAGCAGGAGAATGGCGTAAACCCGGGAGGCGGAGCTTGCAGTGAGCTGAGATCCGGCCACTGCACTCCAGCCTGGGCGACAGAGAGAGACTCCGTCAAAAAAAAAAAAAAAAAAAAAAAAAAGGTCATCCCACTGGCGTGTGAGGATTTGGGCATTTTCTGGACTGACATACAGAATTGCTCCGTCCAGATTGGGACAAAGCCTGTGGTTGGGAGAACGTGCCTGCACAAGGAAAACTGACCCCACGGGACCAAAGTCCTTGACACGAACTGATCTGCCGAAAGGGGAAGAATGGGTCCAGCTAGAATCCAGGACTAACCGGCCGGTGAGCTTCGAGGAACAAAGGGCCTTCCGCTGGCTCAGCCCACGAGAGGGAGCTGCCTGCAGGTGCCCGGGAGGGCACGGCCACCCTGTCTGTCCGTTGGGAACGGAACTCCTTGGAAGGCAGCACCAGCTCCAGAAAGGCCACCGTCCCCGCCTCCTGCCCACCGCAGGTGGTAACTGCCCCTGCAGGTCACAGTCCCAGAGCCTGGCCCGGCCGACCTGGAGAGAGAAAAGGGAAGATGCCCCATTAGCTGGAGGCCCACGGCCCCAGGGCTGGGGGGCCGTGGGTCATCCTGAAAGAAGGACAATGACCGCCTAGAAAAGACGATTTCGGGTGGAGCCTGGAGGAGGCGGCCAATAGCTCGGTCCGCGCTCAACTCCCTTCCCAGCCGTCTGATGGAAGGCGAGGAGCGAAAGCTCATGCTGCTGAGGCCTGGGGTCACCCAGGCACCGGCCTCCGCACGCCCAGCAGAGACAGCAGCCGCCTAACTGCAGGAGCGTGCCGCGACGCGCTCCTGCCGACGTTCCTTCTGATGGCAGACGTGGTCCCCGCTGGGGCAAGGCTGCTGTTTTCTTTTAAAAAACAGATCTTTCAAAATAAAAGGGGCCTTGAAGAAAATCGTGAAATAAGTAACAGTCTGGGCTGGAGGCAGTTCTGGCGAAAGTGTCCCGAGGGTGGTGTGCGATGGACGGGACTTTGGGCAGAGCTGACGTGGCCTTGCCTGTCACTTGAAGCCTCCAGGAGAGTCGAGGAGTGGCAGACCCAGGCCCGGAGCAGGTGCGGGCTCTCAGCTCTTCCAGCCCCTTACCTTGCAGTAGGGGCCCACAGTTCTCGCCTCCTTGATGCCAGCCCCAGAGTGCTCACTGCCGGCCAACTCTGTCCTTTTCTTCCTTTTCCTCAGAACCGGGTCCTTCGGTGCCCACGGTGAGTGGGTATATGAGGCTGGGTGTGGGCACCTGGGGTCTGGGACACCCAGCAGACCTCTCTGGCTTGGAGATGTGTGGGGTGGGAAGAACAGGGTGACCTGGGCCCACCTGGTGTCACATTCTTCACATCTGAGCCCTCCTTGGGTGAGGCCCTGCTTCCAGCACACACAGCTGACCCCGTTCGTCTTCAGGAATAACTGCTTCCCTCTGACCCTTGAGGCCAGACGGTGGCTGTGAACAGCCTGGCTGTGACCCCCAAGGACGACGCTGGCCCTCTTCGCAGACGAGATGACCAGGGCCAAGGGCGGCAGCATGGTGGCCCACACCGACTGCAGCATCTCACACCTGGATGTGTTTGTGTGGTCCACAGGCCTGTAGGAGGTGGAACTGGTTCATTTAGTCAGGTTGGGGTTCTTGTTAGAAAGGGGTACTGCTCCCACCCGAAACCAAGGCTGACTGGTGGTTGTACCCAGTCTCCATTCCCGTGAGCACCGAGCGGGGTGTGGGGACCCCCAGCCCCGGGCCACGCACCTCTTTCCTTCGGGGCCGTCTCTCCCTCCCTCTCGCCAGAGCTGCCCTCGGTTCTTCCTTACAGAACTTCCCAGTGGGTTGCCGGAGCTGTCTGGAGTTACGTGGCTTGCCCAGGGCCACACTGACTGGGGCCAGGCACCGAAGTCCGTTCGTATTTCTGTGACAGCAGCCATCTTTCTATATGTTTATTTCATAGGAGATGCCAGCGTCTCCTGGAGTCCTTCTGAGGAGGCACCTGCACACTGACATCGCCTCTGTCCCGTGCCATCACCCGGGGAGAGGCCGTGGGCAAAACCCAGGGGTGTCCGAGGGTCTGTGTGGCCCCGAGCTCTTAGTGCTGACAGCAACTTGAAATAATGAAAGCACAGGGCACTCTGTTAGTGGCGGTTAACTCGTGTAACTAGTGGATGTTAATCACGTTAACTAGCCATGTTACCTAGTGATGTAGATTAATATGATTAATCAGTATGAATGAATCACGTACACTGACGGGTATCTGGGCGATAGGGTTCTTCAGGGAGGCCGGGGAAGAAGCGGACTGTCACCTTCGGTCTGAAGGTGGTGAGTTAAGTGGCGGGAGGTGCTCAGGGCAGGCGGGTTGGAAGGAGAGGGTGTTCCAGATGGGAAGAAACGATTCGAAAGGCAGTAGGCATCTTCCCGTGTGCACAGAGGGCGGGTGGCCGCTGGGTGGGATTTTACTGGGGAATGGGGGGGCCGGTGGACATCCTCCCGTGTGCTTAGAGAGGACAGGTGGGCACTGGGTGGGACTGCACTGGGGAGTGGGGCCTGTGGGCATCTTCCCGTATGCACAGAGGATGGGTGGCCGCTGGGTGGGATTTTACTGGGGAATGGGGGGGCCGGTGGACATCATCCTGTGTGTATAGAGAGGACAGGTGGCTGCTGGGTGGAAATTGGGAGAACTGGGTGGGGGGGCCCTGTGGATATCGTCCTGTATGTATAGAGAGGACAGGTGGCTGCTGAGTGGGAATTGGGAGAACTGGGTGGGGGGCCCTGTGGACATCGTCCTGTATGTATAGAGAGGACAGGTGGCTCCTGAGTGGGAAGTGGTGGACTGGACCCTTGGAGATCTTCCCGTGTGCACAGAGAGGACGGGTGGCCATCGGAGCAGTGCAGACGGGACCTGCCTCCAGAAGAAGGACTGAACTGACCAGATTTGCATGTTTTTATTGCACTGCGAATTGGGGCTTGGAAGCCTTCCGGGGTCCAGTTGTGCTGTTGGTTTGATGACGGCCTGTATTGGGGGGGTTGGCTACAGAGGGAGGTGGAGGGAAGGTGGTAGGTGGGAGAGGGCTTAGCAGGTGAGTCTCTGAGACTTGTCCACAGTGTGGGGTGACTTTGGGGTCTGTGCCAGGATGTCCCTGTCTCAGCCAGCTTCATGGGCATCAGAGGGATCAGCTCTCAGTGGGCCCCTCCCCAGACTGGGGCTGGGCAGGCTCTGACTGACCCCTGTCCACCGGGGGCACAAGAGGCCGCATCAGGGAAGGCGTCTCCGTCAGTCCCGTCCCCAGGGCCTGTGCCCACGCGCCCGGGCTTCTCCCGCCAGTGAGGTGAGATTTCCAAGCGTTGTGAACCTTGGTCTGTCTTTAAGAAAACCCCGAATGGCACCTTTTTGTCGAGGCCTGCTCTGCGTCCTGGCTCTGCCACCTGCTGGCCCCTTCCTGGGTGGGAGGGCAGGATGACCCGTTCAGTGACAGGAGGGTGGACGTCTGCACGTCCCAGCCATCCCCATGAGCGCCGAAGGCCTGAGACGCCGGGCGGCTTGTGTGCTGGTCTTTGCAGGGACATCATATCTGATTTTAGAGCAGAATTCCAAGCGTCTTCCAGCAGAAGACCCACTTGGTAGACCGAATGGTGGCTCAGGTGGGCGGCACGGCCCACGGTTCACAGGCAGCGGGGTCCTCGATCGCTGTGAGTTCTTCATGCCCTTTAATTTCTAATCGTTTATTTGCTCCGTGGGGAGGAGCTGGCCTCACAGCTGAGCACAAGGGCCACGGAGACCGGACTTGCTTCCGGAAGAAGGACCGAACTGACCAGATTCGGATAATGTGGTTTCTGTTTGTTTGTTTGCTTGTTTGTTCCTGAGACGGAGTCTCGCTCTGTCACCCAGGCTGGAGTGCGGTGGCGCGGTCTCGGCTCACTGCAAGTGCTACCTCCCGGGTTCACGCCGTTCTCCTGCCTCAGCCTCCCGAGTAGCTGGGACCACAGGCGCCGCCACCACGCCCGGCTACTTTTTTGTATTTTTAGTAGAGACGGGGTTTCACCGTGTTGGCCAGGATGGTCTCGATCTCCTGACCTCGTGATCTGTAGGCCTCGGCCTCCCAGAGTGCTGGGATTACAGGCGTGAGCCACCGCGCCCGGCCAATATGTTGTTATTTTAAAAAGCACGGTTCTGAGCCCTGGAAGGAGCTGATACGCCTGGTACAGGAAGGAACCCTTAAATCCTGTGACCCCAGTTACTAAATGGAAATGGGAACATCCAATGGCGCTTAATCCAGCCGCTAATTTTTTAATCATCACTTCTTTTTTATCTTACTAAAAAATGTACTCCCTGTTCATTGTGGAAATTAGAAACACAGTTAAGGAAAAAAATGGAAAACTAAAGTCAACCACAGTTTTACTTTTGGGAGAAAACTACCAAGCCTCAGGCGCCCATCCACGCATCCCAGCTTTAAAAATCCGTGCACTGTATTCAGAAGAAAATGGTTATGGAGTCTAAGTTTTTAATGGGCTGCCTTGATTATTGGTAAAATCATACGCTGTTGGCTGTCATTGAAAACCCTCCGGTGCCGGGTGAGAAGCTGGATGGAGCCCGTCTGCGGTGCCCGGTGAGAAGCCGGATGGAGCCCGTCTACGGTGCCCGGTGAGAAGCCGGGACGGAGTCCGTCTACAGAACCTCGAGCTACTGGCCTGCCTGAGGCCGGCGTTCAGGTTCTGTGCAGTGTTTTGGAGAGAAATGAGATTTGTTGCTGCTTCCTTCACCTGTGGAGGGCACGGCCTCAGACAGTTTCATTGACAGACCTGACTGCACAGTGGTCCAGGGCACTGAGCCCAGCCCCAGTCTTGACCACGGCCTGTCAGTCGTGGTTCCTGACAGGGCAGTGGCTGGAGCAGACGCTGCCTGGAGGGAATGAGCACGTGACCTGGCCAGGCCGGGGTGTGAGCTGTGAGCTCAGGGGCAGCAAGAGCATCAGAAATGGGGGGTGCACATGGCACCTGAGTGGCCACTGCTGTGGCGAGCCCCCACTGCTGCTGCTTTCACACTCAGGGAAGAGACGTGGCACTCGAGCAACCTTTGCCGTGGAGAGTGCCGCACCGTTGCTGTTTTTGGTGCTCAGGGCGGGGCTGTGGCACTCGTGGCCTTTGCTATGGTGAGTCCTCACACTGCCACTGTTCTCAATGCTCAGGGAAGGGACTTGGTGTCTCATGGCCTTTGCCGGGGTGAGCGCCTACGCCGTTGCTGTTCTCCGTGCTCAGGGAGGGGACGTGGCACCTGTGTGGCCCTGGCCGTGGTGAGTCCCCACACTGCCACTGTTGTCAGTGCTCAGGAAGGGCACGTGGCACTTGTGGCCTTTGCTGTGGTGAGCACCCATGCCATGCTGTCCTCTGTGCTCGGGGGTGGGGACGTGGCACCTGTGTGGCCCTGGCTGTGGTGAGTCCCCACACTGCCGCTGTTGTCAGTGCTCAGGGAGGGAACGTGGCACTCGTGTGGCCTTTTACTGGGGAATGGGGGGGCCGGTGGACATCGTCCTGTGTGTATAGAGAGGACAGGTGGCTGCTGGGTGGAAATTGGGAGAACTGGGTGGGGGGGCCCTGTGGATATCGTCCTGTATGTATAGAGAGGACAGGTGGCTGCTGAGTGGGAATTGGGAGAACTGGGTGGGGGGGCCCTGTGGACATCGTCCTGTATGTATAGAGAGGACAGGTGGCTGCTGAGTGGGAAGTGGAGGAATGGACCCATGGAGATCTTCCCGTGTGCACAGAGAGGACGGGTGGCCATCGGAGCAGTGCAGACGGGACCTGCCTCCAGAAGAAGGACTGAACTGACCAGATTTGCATGTTTTTATTGCACTGTGAATTGGGGCTTGGAAGCCTTCCGGGGTCCAGTTGTGCTGTTGGTTTGATGACGGCCTGTATTGGGGGGGGTGGCTACAGAGGGAGGTGGAGGGAAGGTGGTAGGTGGGAGAGGGCTTAGCAGATGAGTCTCTGAGACTTGTCCACAGTGTGGGATGACTTTGGGGTCTGTGCCAGGATGTCCCTGTCTCAGCCAGCTTCATGGGCATCAGAGGGATCAGCTCTCAGTGGGCCCCTCCCCAGACTGGGGCTGGGCAGGCTCTGACTGACCCCTGTCCACCGGGGGCACAGGAGGCCGCATCAGGGAAGGCGTCTCCGTCAGTCCCGTCCCCAGGGCCTGTGCCCACGCGCCCGGGCTTCTCCCGCCAGTGAGGTGAGATTTCCAAGCGTTGTGAACCTTGGTCTGTCTTTAAGAAAACCCAGAATGGCACCTTTTTGTCGAGGCCTGCTCTGCGTCCTGGCTCTGCCACCTGCTGGCCCCTTCCTGGGTGGGAGGGCAGGATGACCCGTTCAGTGACAGGAGGGTGGACGTCTGCACGTCCCAGCCATCCCCATGAGCGCCGAAGGCCTGAGACGCCGGGCGGCTCGTGTGCTGGTCTTTGCGGGGACATCATATCTGATTTTAGAGCAGAATTCCAAGCGTCTTCCAGCAGAAGACCCACTTGGTAGACCGAATGGTGGCTCAGGTGGGCGGCACGGCCCACGGTTCACAGGCAGCGGGGTCCTCGGTCGCTGTGAGTTCTTCATGCCCTTTAATTTCTAATCGTTTATTTGCTCCGTGGGGAGGAGCTGGCCTCACAGCTGAGCACAAGGGCCACGGAGACCGGACCTGCTTCCGGAAGAATGACTGAACCGACCAGATTCGGATAATGTGGTTTCTGTTTGTTTGTTTGCTTGTTTGTTCCTGAGACGGAGCCTCGCTCTGTCACCCAGGCTGGAGTGCGGTGGCGCGGTCTCGGCTCACTGCAAGCTCCGCCTCCCGGGTTCACGCCGTTCTCCTGCCTCAGCCTCCCGAGTAGCTGGGACCACAGGCGCCGCCACCACGCCCGGCTACTTTTTTGTATTTTTAGTATAGACGGGGTTTCACCGTGTTGGCCAGGATGGTCTCGATCTCGTGACCTCGTGATCTGTAGGCCTCGGCCTCCCAGAGTGCTGGGATTACAGGCGTGAGCCACCGCGCCCGGCCAATATGTTGTTATTTTAAAAAGCACGGTTCTGAGCCCTGGAAGGAGCTGATACGCCTGGTACAGGAAGGAACCCTTAAATCCTGTGACCCCAGTTACTAAATGGAAATGGGAACATCCAATGGCGCTTAATCCAGCCGCTAATTTTTTAATCATCACTTCTTTTTTATCTTACTAAAAAATGTACTCCCTGTTCATTGTGGAAATTAGAAACACAGTTAAGGAAAAAAATGGAAAACTAAAGTCAACCACAGTTTTACTTTTGGGAGAAAACTACCAAGCCTCAGGCGCCCATCCACGCATCCCAGCTTTAAAAATCCGTGCACTGTATTCAGAAGAAAATGGTTATGGAGTCTAAGTTTTTAATGGGCTGCCTTGATTATTGGTAAAATCATACGCTGTTGGCTGTCATTGAAAACCCTCCGGTGCCGGGTGAGAAGCTGGATGGAGCCCGTCTGCGGTGCCCGGTGAGAAGCCGGATGGAGCCCATCTGCGGTGCCCGGTAAGAAGCCGGGACGGAGCCCGTCTACAGAACCTCGAGCTACTGGCCTGCCTGAGGCCGGCGTTCAGGTTCTGTGCAGTGTTTTGGAGAGAAATGAGATTTGTTGCTGCTTCCTTCACCTGCGGAGGGCACGGCCTCAGACAGTTTCATTGACAGACCTGACTGCACAGTGGTCCAGGGCGCTGAGCCCAGCCCCAGTCTTGACCACGGCCTGTCAGTCGTGGTTCCTGACAGGGCAGTGGCTGGAGCAGACGCTGCCTGGAGGGAATGAGCACGTGACCTGGCCAGGCCGGGGTGTGAGCCGTGAGCTCAGGGGCAGCCAGAGCATCAGAAATGGGGGGTGCACATGGCACCTGAGTGGCCACTGCTGTGGCGAGCCCCCACTGCTGCTGCTTTCACACTCAGGGAAGAGACGTGGCACTCGAGCAACCTTTGCCGTGGAGAGTGCCGCACCGTTGCTGTTTTTGGTGCTCAGGGAGGGGCCGTGGCACTCGTGTGGCCCTCACCATGGTGAGTCCCCTCACGGCTGCTGTTCTGACCACTCACGGCACTGCCCCCACCTAGTCCTAAGGGTGGTCCTGGATGACGCGTGTCACCCCCGTTCTACAGGAGCAGCCGAGGTTCTGGCAGGTCACATGGGCACCAGCCAACTTACCAGGACCCTGGAAAGGAGGCGGGACAGGTGTCCGTGTCCTGAGCCCCATTGTTTTGTAGAAACAGGGTCGCTGTTGCGCAGGCTGATCTTGAGCCCCTGGCCTCAATCTTCCCATGTCAGCCTCCCGTGTAGCTGGGACAGACACGCACCACACCGTCAGCCTCTCGTGTAGCCAGGACAGACACCACACCACCACGTCAGCCTCCCACGTAGCTGGGACAGACACCACACCACCACACCGTCAGCCTCTCGTGTAGCCAGGACAGACACCACACCACCACGTCAGCCTCCCACGTAGCCGGGACAGACACCACCACACCATCAGCCTCCCGCGTAGCCGGGACAGACAGACACCACACTGTCAGCCTCCCGCGTAGCCGGGACAGACACCACCACACCATCAGCCTCCCGCGTAGCTGGGACAGACACACACACACCACATCGTCAGCCTCCCGCGTAGCCGGGACAGACACACACCACACTGTCAGCCTCCCGCGTAGCCGGGACAGACACACACCACCACATCAGTTAATTTTTACAGTTTTTGGTAGAGATGGGGTCTTGCTATATTGCCCAGGCTGGTCTCAAACTCTTGGCCTCAAGCAAGCCTCCTGCCTCAGCCTCCCAAAGTGCTGGGATTTCAGGCGTGAGCCGCCACACTCGGGCCCTGGGCCCCATTTAACAGGAGGGAAAACTGAGGAGAGGGAGGTGCAGACGCCTCGGAGACGCCTGGCCGCAGGAAGCCGAGCGCGCTGCCCTGAGGTTGCATCGGAGGCCATTGACTGTTTCTGTGTCTGTGCCGGAGTCGGGCTCCGTCTCCCTCCTGCCTGGGGCCGGTGCCAGCTCCTCCCTTGTGCCCAAAGTGTCGTCCTGTGGATGGTGGGGGACTCTGCTTTCTAGTCCGCGCTCCCGGCCATGCTCCTGGCCTTCCTGGAGGATTCAGTGTCCTCGGGAGGCACCCACGGCACCCCCAGGCCCTCCCCGAAGCCCGCTGTCCTCGCGCTGACCCTCCCTCCCAGCCAGCCGCCACCGGAGACCTCGGTTCCTCTGGGGCAGTTCCTGTCTGAAGGGAGTGTCTTGAGCTCTCTTCCACCAAAGCTACAAACCCATCTGCAGGCGGCTCCTCCGTCCCTCCATCCCCTGCAGGGCGAGGCCCTCCCCGAGTTCCACGCCCTCAGCACACGCGTGTGCCCTCCAGCCACGCGGAGGAACCGTGAGGTCCCTGGAGCGTCTCCGTCGTCCCGGGCTGGCTGGGTTCCGTCTTCCCTCCACGCCATTCCTTCTCTGGCCGTCCCCCTGCTCCATATCCCACGTCACTCCGCCAAATACCTTTCAGATCCTCAGATATTTCTTGGATTTTTCCATTTTTCCACCTTTATCTTCAACCAAACGGCCACCGTCTCCTGCAGCTGCTGCAACCCCAGCCTCCCCCACCTCCAGCGTCCACCGTTGGTTCCGGGGCAGCAACAGCAGCCGGGACAGCATCTGCACCGGCCCCTCAGCCCTGCTGCCCCGCGCCGGCCGCCCTTACCTTCCCCGGGACACCCTGAGACCTGCTGGCTCACCGGCCCCCATCCCACCTTTGCACCCTCCCGTCCACTGTGATGTGTCAGTCCTGGCCCCCTCAGCCCTGCACACGTGCTCACTGTCTCCTTCAGGGACTGCGCTTGCTCTGCCTCTCCAGGGTTGTGCGGTCCCCTGTGGGGCCAGGTGCAGCCCTGCCCCTCGCTCCGAAGGCAGCTCAAATGTTAGCTCCCCAGGGAGGCTGATCCTGAACCGTGCCCAGGGCCCCGTCCCACTTCCCTCTTCACCTTTGCACGCGAGCGCTCGCATGCCACCCCACCACGTTCCATTTACGTCTCTCGCGGCAGGGACGCCCGGCTCCTGTTCACGCCTGTGACGTTAGCGTGTGGCCAGTGCCTGGTGTGGCCCCGTGAGGCCCCTCACACTGGACAATCCCCTGTGTGGCCAGGACCTGGCCAGTCCACACCGTGTGATGACCCCCCGTCTCGGGCGGCCTGGAGGCCCTCGCTGTGGCCAGCTTAGCTCCCGGGGCGCCCCAGGCCGAGGCCAGCCCCTTCCCTGCTGTGGGAAGCCCCCAGGAGCCACCTTCCTTCTCCAGCAGCAAAAAGAAAATCCCAAAGTGGTTGAAGGAGGGTCTTATTGGGAATTCTTGAGCCTCCTGGACTGGTGAGGTGGCCAAAGCTGGAGGAGGCTTCTGGAGGCTTCCACACCCCCAGCGAGTCCTTGCAGAGCTGCAGGAGCTGCCTCCAGTGAGACACGTGCTTTCAACCCCGGGTCTCCCCAAAGTCACCCTGCTGGGGTTCCTTGCAGCTCCCCAAAAACGCGGGCGGGAGGCACCACTGCCCGTTCTTAGGCAGGTGCGGGGGATGCAGGTGTGTGTGGGTGTCTGTGGGGGTGTGAAAGTATGTCAGTGTTTGTTGGTGTGCAGGTGTGCGCAGGTGTGAGTGGGTGTGTGAGGTGTTGCAGGCACACCTGGCCGTCCCTTCTAGAGATTAGGCCCTTGTGTCTGTGGGTGTGTAGGTGTGTGGTGTGTAGTGTATGGGTGTGGTGTGTGGGTGGTGTGTGTGGGTGTGTGTGTGGGTGTGTGTAGTGTGTGTGGGTGTGGTGTGTGGGTGTGTGTGTGTGTGGTGTGTGGGTGTGTGGGTGTGTGGGTGTGTGGGTGTGTGGTGTGTGTGTGTGGGTGTGTGGTGTGTGTGGTGTGTGTGTGTGGGTGTGTGTGTGGTGTGTGGGTGTGTGTGTGTGGGTGTGTGGTGTGTGTGTCTGTGGGTGTGTGGTGTGTGTGGGTGTGTGTGTGTGGGTGTGTGTGTGTGTGTGTGGTGTGTGTGTGGTGTGTGTGGGTGTGGTGTGTGGGTGTGTGGGTGTGGTGTGTGTGTGTGTGTGGTGTGTGTGTGTGTGTGAGTGTGGGTGTGTGTGTGGGTGTGTGTGTGTGTGAGTGAGTGTGTGTGGGTGTGTGTGTGTGTGTGTGTGGTGTGTGTGGGTGTGTGGTGTGTGTGGTGTGGTGTGTGGTGTGTGTGTGTGTGTGTGGGTGTGTGGTGTGTGTGGTGTGTGGGTGTGTGTATGTGTGTTGTGTGTGGGTATGTGTGGTGTGTGGGTGTGTGGTGTGGTGTGTGTGTGTGTGTGGGTGTGTGGTGTGTGTGATGTGTGATGTGTGTGGGTGTGTGTGGTGTGTGGGTGTGTGTGTGGTGTGGTGTGTGTGGTGTGTGGTGTGGTGTGTGGTGTGTACTGTGGGTGTGTGGTGTGTGTGGGTGTGGTGTGTGGGTGTGTGGTGTGTGTACCTGGGTGTGGCGTGTACATGTGTGTGTGGGTGTGTGTGGCTGTGTGTGTGTGGGTGTGTGTGAGCGTGTACATGGCTGTGTGTGTGTACCTGGGTGTGAGCGTGTACATGGCTGTGTGTGTGTACGTGGGTGTGAGCGTGTACATGGCTGTGTGTGTGTACCTGGGTGTGAGCGTGTACATGGGTGTGGGTGTGTGGGTGTGTGGTGTGTAGTGTAAGGGTGTGGTGTGTGTACCTGGGTGTGTGTGTACATGGCTGTGTGGGTGTGTGTGAGTGTGTAGGTGTGTTGTGTGTAGTGTACGGGTGTGGCGTGTGTACCTGGGTGTGGGTGTGTACATGGCTGTGTGT
>JABBCR010001402.1:205000-422500 GCA_014849445.1 Cercopithecus mona
GAGATCTGCCCCAGTGCTTAACCCTGAGTGTCAGGCGGGGAATCCATCAGCCAGGTGAGAGCTTCACTGCAGAAAACTGCGGCTTCCCAGGCAGAGCGGGACGCCTGGACCAGGCCCGGAGGACCTGGCTGGCCTGTGTGTGTGGACGGCAGCCAAGAGCCCTCGTCCGCCCCGGAGAAGAAGGGGCGTGCGGCCAGAGAGTGACCCTGTTTCTCTCCCTCCTTCCTGCAGCCATGAAGTCGGGGGGCACGCAGCTGAAGCTCATCATGACCTTCCAGAATTACGGGCAGGCGCTGTTCAAACCCATGAAGTAAGTGCCGAGGCCCGTGGGCCGGGCTTCTGCGGGGGGGGCCGTGTCTTCTCCCAGGGTGTTTTGGGGAGACCGTGGGTGACCACTCTCCACCCTCCCCATCGTGGCAAACGAGGAACAGAGGTGGCCTCATTTTCTCTGCTCTCCCACGGCCTCCCCACCTCATCCCTTTTTATAGGACCGAAAACCTAGTGCTGGTGTTTCTTACCCGGTGGGAATGAGCGTTTGTATTTTAAACAAGTTACCTGGAATGTGAACACCAAAGAGTGCCCCTCTGAACGGGTGACGTCCGCACACCTTTCCCACAAAGGGCCGGGCGCAGCTATTTCCGGCTTTGCAGGTGCACGGTCTCTCCCCAGTGTTCAGAGGGTGTTCCTAGCCTCAGAGCAGCCACACGCAGTCCGTGGCGATGGGGGAGGCCGAGTTCTAAGAAGTCTTCATTTATGCAACAAAACGGGCTGGATGTGGTCCAGTGAACAGTGCGCCCTGTTCTGGATCAAATAGAAACCGTGTCACCAAAACCAGTACCACAGCGCTCCGTGGCACGTGACACCGCGTGGCGAGGGGTGTTTGGACGCTTGGCCACCCCAGGAGGTTCCGCGAAGTGGCTACGGTGTGGGTCTCGGGCTTGCTACCTCCGGTGGGCCAAGGTTGTCCTGCGATCTTCTGTGAGTCCCAAACGAGGCCATTTATGCACTGGCAAGAGAGAGATTTGCTGTGTTTCAGGCACAAATGCCCTGAGGGACACGCAGGTCATGCCAGGGAGGCTGCTGGGCTGGGTGGGGCCTGTGGCAGGCCGAGGGGTGTGCGTCCCACAGGAAGGGGTCAGCGGCCTGTCGGCTCACCAGACCTTGGCCGTCTGGCCTGATTTCTGACTTTCCAGAGAAGCTAGAAATACGGATTTTTTAAATGGTTTAATCTTGGTAGTAACTAATTCAGAAGCTCGTAATATACTTTGCAGGTCAAAGAAAATACAGCTGCCTGCTTGCACGTTGTGTACATGGCTGTGTGTGTGTGTGGGTGTGTGTGTGGTGTGTGGTGTGTGGTGTGGGTGTGGTGTGTGTACCTGGGTGTGAGCGTGTACATGGCTGTGTGTGTGTGGGTGGGTGTGTGGTGTGTGTGGGTGTGTGGTGTGTGTGTGGGTGTGTGGTGTGTGTACCTGGGTGTGAGCGTGTACCTTGCTGTGTGTTTGTGTGTGTGTGAGTGTGTAGGTGTGTACATGGCTGTGTGTGTGCGTGTGTGTATGGGTGTGTGTGAGTGTGTACATGGCTGTGTGTGTGTGTGCGTGTGTGTGAGTGTGTAGGTGTGTACATGGCTGTGTGTGTGTGCGTGTGTGTGAGCGTGTACATGGCTGTGTGTGTGTACTGTACGGGTGTGGCGTGTGTACCTGGGTGTGAGCGTGTACATGGCTGTGTGTGTGTGTGCGTGTGTGTGAGCGTGTACATGGCTGTGTGTGTGTGCGTGTGTGTGAGCGTGTACATGGCTGTGTGTGTGTGCGTGTGTGTGAGCGTGTACATGGCTGTGTGTGTGTGTGCGTGTGTGTGAGTGTGTAGGTGTGTGGTGTGTAGTGTACGGGTGTGGCGTGTGTACCTGGGTGTGAGTGTGTACATGGCTGTGTGTGTGTGTGCGTGTGTGTGAGTGTGTAGGTGTGTACATGGCTGTGTGTGTACGTGTACATCCAGGTAAGCACACCTGGCCGTCCCTTCTGGGGTTGGGCCCTCGGGTCTGTGGTCAGCGTGGAGAGATCTGCCCCAGTGCTTAACCCTGAGTGTCAGGCGGGGAGTCCATCAGCCAGGTGAGAGCGGGACGCCTGGACCAGGCCCGGAGGACCTGGCTGGCCTGTGTGTGTGGACGGCAGCCAAGAGCCCTCGTCCGCCCCGGAGAAGAAGGGGCGTGCGGCCAGAGAGTGACCCTGTTTCTCTCCCTCCTTCCTGCAGCCATGAAGTCGGGGGGCACGCAGCTGAAGCTCATCATGACCTTCCAGAATTACGGGCAGGCGCTGTTCAAACCCATGAAGTAAGTGCCGAGGCCCGTGGGCCGGGCTTCTGCGGGGGGGGCCGTGTCTTCTCCCAGGGTGTTTTGGGGAGACCGTGGGTGACCACTCTCCACCCTCCCCATCGTGGCAAACGAGGAACAGAGGTGGCCTCATTTTCTCTGCTCTCCCACGGCCTCCCCACCTCATCCCTTTTTATAGGACCGAAAACCTACTGCTGGTGTTTCTTACCCGGTGGGAATGAGCGTTTGTATTTTAAACAAGTTACCTGGAACATGAACACCGAAGAGTGCCCCTCTGAACGGGTGACGTCCGCACACCTTTCCCACAGAGGGCCGGACGCAGCTATTTCCGACTTTGCAGGTGCACGGTCTCTCCCCAGTGTTCAGAGGGTGTTCCTAGCCTCAGAGCAGCCACACGCAGTCCGTGGCGATGGGGGAGGCCGAGTTCTAAGAAGTCTTCATTCATGCAACAAAACGGGCTGGATGTGGTCCAGTGAACAGTGCGCCCTGTTCTGGATCAAATAGAAACCGTGTCACCAAAACCAGTACCACAGCGCTCCGTGGCACGTGACACCGCGTGGCGAGGGGTGTTTGGACGCTTGGCCACCCCAGGAGGTTCCGCGAAGTGGCTACGGTGTGGGTCTCGGGCTTGCTACCTCCGGTGGGCCAAGGTTGTCCTGCGATCTTCTGTGAGTCCCAAACGAGGCCGTTTATGCACTGGCAAGAGAGAGATTTGCTGTGTTTCAGGCACAAATGCCCTGAGGGACACGCAGGTCATGCCAGGGAGGCTGCTGGGCTGGGTGGGGCCTGTGGCAGGCCGAGGGGTGTGCGTCCCACAGGAAGGGGTCAGCGGCCTGTCGGCTCACCAGACCTTGGCCGTCTGGCCTGATTTCTGACTTTCCAGAGAAGCTAGAAATACGGATTTTTTAAATGGTTTAATCTTGGTGGTAACTAATTCAGAAGCTCGTAATATACTTTGCAGGTCAAAGAAAATACAGCTGCCTGCTTGCACGTTGTGGTTGGAGGCAGATGTTTGCAGTTGGGCTTGGTTTCTGGGCCCCTCATTTCTCAGGTCAGAGGTTCTGGAGGGACTTGACACAGGGAGGGGCCCTGCTCTGGGCTTCCCCCAAGACCCACACGTCTGGCCTCAGACCCGGGGCTGCCTGGAGCCGGTGGGTGAGTCACAGTCCCACGCCCGAGCCCGGGGCCAAGGGCATCCTCGCTCACCAGGGCCGAGGAGCAGCCGTTCACCAAAATCACACAGAGGCCATCAGAGCTCAGGGCCTGAAGCTCAGGGCTGCCGCCGGGGGTGGGATGAACACGTGGGAACTGACCCGCTGCCCCCACGGGTCTCACGGCCGGCCCTGTGTGGGGCCTGAGATCACAGGTGCTTCTTCCCTGTTTCTGTGTGTGGATGTGAAACGGCCTCCTCGGGCCGCTCGTGGCCTCTGACCCTGTTGAGGAGGCTCAGCTGGGACAGACGGCGTCGCCCGGAGACCTGAGGGTCTCCTGGGTTACATGAAGGAGCTGTTTGAAGACCCCTCCTTTCAGGGTGCTGTGGTGTGGAGCCGGGGGTGAGCCTGGGCGGCGGCTGGGTGGACCCTCCCCTGGCAGTAACGGGAGCGGAACAGCCTCCGAATGATGGCGTCCGGCGTCTTCATCTCTTTTGAGCTGGCTTCGAGCCGCAGGCACGGCTCCCACCCGTGGGTGCGTTTTCCAGCCTAGCAGATGTTTCCAGGTTCATTCAGGAGCGTCCCCTGGAGGGGTGGCCCCGTCACCCTGAGCTACGGGACCTCGGAGAGAGTTCCTGGGCGCCGGCTTGTCCGGCCCCTATTTCATGCTCTGCGTGAATCCCTGAGGCCCCATTTCTCATCTCTGAGCAGGTGGAAAGTCCGGCTGTGGCAGCAAAACAGTGACACTTACGGGGCCGCTGCTCTGCGCCAGGCCCGCAGTAACCAGCGTCTCGGGCACTCGGCGGTTGTGGGCCCGGCCTGTGCTTGGGGCTTATGTACAGAAGCCTTTATGTTCGTCCCTCCTCACGTGTGGGTTGTAGGACGTGGCGTTCACTGCCATTCCCAGAACCGAGGGAACTGGGGTTTGGAGAAGGAAAGTAGAGACCAGGATCCAGTGTCCCCTTAAGCCCAGGGTGTCCGACCTACCCTCTACCTCCCCCGCCTTCTCCCTTCCTCCTCCCCCGTCAGCCTCCCCGGGGCCTCCTCCCAGCCTCCCCCCAGCCTCCCCCTACCCTCCCCCAACCTTCCCCAGCCTCCCCCAACCTCCCCCATCCTCCCCTCGGACCTTCCCATGCCTCCTCCCAGCCTCCCCCACCCTCTCCCAACCTCCCCCAGCCTCCTCCCAGCCTCCCCCTACCCTCTCCCAACCTCCCCGGGGCCTCCTCCCAACCTCCCCCAGACTCCTCCCAACCTCCCCCATCCTCCCCTCGGACCTTCCCGTGCCTCCTCCCAGCCTCCCCACCCTCCCCAACCTCCCCAGCCTCCCCCCACCGCCCCCATCCTCCTCCCAGCCTCCCCCCACCCTCTCCCAACCTCCCCCAGCCTCCTCCCAGCCTCCCAGCCACCCCTGAACCTCCCCTTGGACATCTCCCTGCCTCCTACCACCGTCCCTGCAACCTCCCGAAACCTCCCCCAGACCTGCCCCAGCCTCTTCCAACCTCCCGGCCTGCCCCCAACCTTCCACCTCACCTCCCCCACCGCTTCCTCCCCAGGCCTCCCTAAACCTCCCCAGCCCCCCACCGTGGTGGGCACCCACGTCCCCAGCGTGGCCACGTGGGCTGACTGCAGAGGTCAGGAGACCTCCCATGGTCCTGCGGCGGGCAGAGGTGGTGCCAGGCTCCAGAGCTGCCTCCCCAGGACTCTCGGCCCCCGGCCCGTTTGTCAGGGCCCTGCCGTCCCAGCTTGCCCAAAGGCCAAGGCCGCTGACGGATGGGCTGGGCGGGGCTGTGCTGTCACCTGGGGAGGCCGGTGTGACGCGTGGGCCGAGTGGGGAGGTGGGGGCCGGGTTACAGCATAGCCAGGAAACAGGCCTGGGAAGCTGCAGTTGGGGAAACTGAGGCCCGGAAAGGGACAGGATGTGTCCAAGGCTGTGGCGTCCAGAGGCTGGTCCGGGACTCGGTCTTCCCACAGGGCACGTGGTGGGCGGAGGCAGGGACCCCACACCTCAGGCGGGTGGGTGGGTGGGCGTGTGCGAACCTTTCGCAAACCTCCCAGCTCGGTCCTCTCACCGTCACCCCCCAGGCCAGGTCAGGGCGTTGCCTGGTGCCCGACCTCCTTCGCCGACCAGGGCCTGGGTCTGCCGTTGATCGAGGTCCTGCAGCCAGTCGTGCCCCTGATGACCTATGGGGGCTGTGCCCAGGGCCTGGGGGACGCACGTTTTTCTTCCCCAAAGGCTGTGGTTTGAATACGAAAGCAGCTGTGGTTCATGACTGCAGCATGAATGAACGAAGATCCATGATTAATAGGTCTCTTTAAAGGCCGGGCACAGCGGCTCGCAGCTGGAATCCCAGCACTTTGGGAGGCCGAGGCAGGCGGATCACTCGAGTCCAGGAGTTCCAGGCCAGCCTGGACAACGTGGTGAAACCCTGACTCTACTAAAAATATAAAAACTAGCCGGGTGTGATGGCGGGCGCCTGTAATCCCACCTACTCAGGAGGCTGAAGCAGGAGAATCGCTTGAACCCAGGAGGTGGAGGTTGCAGTGAGCTGAGATCACGCCACTGCACTCCAGCCTGGGGGACAGAATGAGAGTCCGTCTCAAAAAAAAAAAAAGTTTTCTTTAATAAAGGACTTTGCTCTGTGTGCTCATCATGGCTTGGTGAGTTCTCAGTACAACGTCTGAATTAGTTAGATGGACGCCGTGTTGTTCCTCTGGGCTGCTAGACGTAAGGTGAGAGGGTGTAGACGAGGGGCCGGCGGTGAGGTGGGGGCCAGGCCTGGGGTGCTGCACCGTGTACATGGGGCGGGGTAGCCAGTGGAAGTTTCAGGGTCTCCATTTCTGGAGATAGACGCTGGAAAGCACACGCGGCCGGCACATTAGCCCAAGAGCTCCCGGGTGCGTTTGCTTTAGGGTTACATGAAGGTATTTAAGTTCTTTGTTTAAAGTTAGCTTTACTGAGATACAATTCACACGCCAGGCAGTTCTTAAAGTCTGCAGCTCAGTGGCTTTTAGCTCAGAATTGTGCATATTCATCCCCACAGTCGATTTTAGCCCATTTTCCGTGACTCCACAAAGAAATCCTTCGCCCTTCTGTCGTCGCGCCTCAGCCCCCTTGTCCCCCTCCAGCCCGTCAGACACTGGCCTCCTTTCTGCTGCTTGATATTAGTAAGTTACTTATTCTGGATTTTCATACAAATGGAATCACGCATTGCGTATTCCTTTGTGAGTGACGCGTTTCCAAGGCTCGAATCCTGCAGTGTGTGTTCCCTTGTGACTGACCTGGGGGGCTCTGGAGTCGGGCACCGCGTAGCGTTTTGTGAGTGACACGTTTCCAAGGCTCTGGGGCCGGTCGCCGTGCAGTCCTTTGTGAGTGGCACGTGGTTCCGTCGCCCATCGGTGCTGCAGCACGAGTAGGTGCCGCGCTGTTTTTCACGGCTGAGTAATGTTCCACGGTGTGGCTGTTCGTTTGTTCCTCTGTTGACGGGCATCGTGTCCGCTTTTTGACACTCGAAGATAATGTTGCTTTGGACGGCTGTGTGTGAGTTTCTGCGAGGGCAGGTGTTTCCCGCTCTCTTGGATAGATTCCTGGGAGCAGCTGCCGGCTCACGTGATAACTGCGTTTAGCGGTTTGAGGAACTGGCTGTCCGTTTTCCGCAGCGGCTGCACCGTCTTGTAACCCTGCCAGCTCGTTCCCGGGTTCCAGTTTCTCCACCTCCTCGTCAGTGTGTGCTGTTGTCTGTCTTTTGGATGACCCGTCCCGGCGGGGGTGGAGAGGTGTTTCGTGGTGGTTTTGACTCGCGCTTCGCGGTGACTAACACTGGAGCGTCTGTCCATGTGGGCACGGGCCATTTACGTGTCTTCTTTAAAGAAATGTCTATTCAGAGCTTTTGCCATTTTGTTCAGTTAGGTTGTCTTTTTGTCATTAAGTTTTAAGACATCTGGGCCAGGCACGGTGGCTCACGCCTGTAATCCCGGCACTTTGGGAGGCCGAGGCAGGTGGATCTTCTGAGGTCAGGAGTTCGAGACCAGCCTGACCCACATGGTGAAACTCTGTCTCTACTAAAAATACAAAATTAGCCGGGTCGTGGTGGCGGGCGCCTGTAATCCCAGCTACTCAGGAGGCTGAGGCAGGAGAATCGCTTGAACTGGGGAGGCGGAGGTTGCCGTGAGCCGAGATCACGCCATTGTACTCCAGCCTGGGCAACAAGAGTGCAATGCAGTCTCAAAAAAAAAAGAAGAGAAAAGAAAAGAAAAAGACACGTTTATATGTTCTGAATACAAGACCCTTCCCACATACGCGGTATCCTTTGAAGGACAAGCTTAATTTTAGGATGTCCAGTGTAGCTACTTTTGTTGTTGCTGGTGCTTTTGGTGTAATGATGTTTGAATGTTGAAAGCAGGTATGTTGGGGAAAGAGGGGTGTAGGAGGTGACACCTGGACCTGGCACAGTCAGCGGGACAGGTGCAGCTTTAGGAAATGCCAGGTAGCCACAGGGCGATGGGCCTGGTGTGGCCACTGTTGCTGTCTGACCTGGCCGAGTGCCCTCCCCTCGTGAGACTCGGCGTACCCGTCCGTCACCAAGGGCGTTGGAAGAAGAGGTCTCAGACGCTTGCAGGGCGGAACCTTTTGACCTGGCCTAGGAGACCGGGCACCGACTTTCCAGCTTGGAGAAGCGGGGGGCTGGGCATGGGTTTGAGGCTGTTGGCTGAAAATTCCATCTTGGGTCCCGGAAAGAACCTTCCAGGCGTGCGGCGGCTGCCCATGACGCTGGTTGTGACCGCCTCCACGTAGAAATATTCATTTCGTCATCCCGCAAACACGGAGTGCCCGGGCCTGGCCTCCTGCCAAGCCCTGGGAACACGGACATGACTCAGACTCGATGCTGAAACTTCAGCCCTCCTTCCGGGCTCTGACAACACGTGGCCCGCCAGGGCCTGTCTCCGGGCAGCAGAGCGTGAGCCGTGAAGACAAATTAAAGGCAGGAGGGGGCCCGCTCTGAACGGCCCCATCCCACGCAGCGTCGTGCTGGTGTGAAGAGGCCCCGTGTCCTGTCTGACTGGCTTCCCGTGACCCAGGCACAGCTCCAGGGCCAAAGCCAGATGCCTCCTCTCCCGAGCGAAGGGACCCGGGGGAGGATGGCCGCCAGCAGCCCCCCGGGGTGAGCAGGTGCGGCTCGGACAAGCCTTTCCCAGCTGTCCTGGGGCTGCCAACCACCCGAGGCCTGTGGGGGAGGCGGACACAGCCTTGGCCTTGGCCTTGCACCTGTGTGGGGCATTTTGTGTGGCCTGTCTCCAGTGTGGGTGTTACCGGGGTCAGAGAATTGCCCAGGCCCCTCCTGGGGTCATCGTCCCTGGCTCCTGTCGCCTCCTCTAGGTTGGGACGTGGTGGTCACAGACTGGCTGTGGGTGAGCTCCAGCCCCTCCCAGTGCCCCCCTTTAGGGCAGGGCTGCGTCTGGCTTTTTGTGTATCAAGGGGGTAACGTGCACCTGGACCCGGGGGAGTTTTGGGGCCGTCCTGGGAGGTGCTGCTGAGATGGGGGCCTTGGGTTTGGCTTAAGTGTGTCCAGGTCCTGACTGTAGACTGGGTGGCAGACAGCGGCCTGGCACAGGGCATCCTGTAGAGGTGCCGGCTTCCCCTGAAGCTGCCCCTGGGGCCTCCCTCTCGCCGCTGTGCCTCAGAACCAGGCAGAGGTGCCCTCGGGGTTCTCCACAGTCCCCCGTGGCCACGTCCAGGGAGGGCAGCACAGATGCAATGTTAATAAGAAAGACAGCAGAACGATGACCCGGGGCCCACACGTCCCTGCAAAGCGTGTGCAGATTCCTTCCACTCTCTGTTTGTACGAGGAGAGGACTGAGAGGTTCGATAAGCACGTGGCTGGGGACGGTCGCAGTGGCCGCCCTCGGAGGAAGAGGGGCCTGGCTACGGTCCTCGGTCCTCGTCGGCTGGGCGAGGGGAGGCAGCTGCTTTTTAATTGACATTCTGTCGATGTTCCTGTTCGATAAGCCACCTGGGGTCCTGTACAGCGGGCCGAGGGCTGCCCGTCCCCGTCGGCCCCGGGATGTTTCGTTGGGAGGACGTGTGAGGCCAGGAGCGGTGGGGTAGGGGTTGGACGCTCAGGCCTGCCACCTGCGGGCTGACTCTCGAACTTCCCCGGGCCTCAGCCTCCTCATCTGTGAAATGGGGTCACACGAGCTGCCAGGCAGGCCACGGCGTTCACTGGGCAGCTCAAGCCCAGCCACAAAACCACACTGGCTGCTTTTCTCAATGAAGCACGGAGTCCACCACGTGGCTGGGGCCTCTCCGGCAGCTCCTCACCCCGCAGGCCTGGGCTCGGCACTTCCCGGCGGCTGGGGCCCCTTTCCGGCGCTGCCGTCCTGGAGGGCTCCTTCCGTGTGCCCTGCGGTGCCGCTGTCCAGTGTCCAGCCGCGTGCTGCCACCTCAGTTCACGCGCACTGGCCCCTGGGTGCGGCCCCTCTGACGCAAGTGCATGACCTGCTCAACGTCCCGGTAAGCTCGTGGCCAACCCGGAGCCAAAGAGAGGCCGGGACGCCGAGCTCCGAGCCTGGTCAGAGGGAGGGCAGGGCAGGGTCTGAGTGATGAGTGTGGGGGAGGCGCCACAGCGGCCTCACCACCGCGCCTGACCCCTCCTGGCTCTCTGGACATGACCGTGTCCACCGCATGGCCCAGCCGAGGACAGGGCTGGTCACTCCTCCATCCACGCTCGCTCAGCTAACGCTATTGATTGGTATAGATTGGGAAACCGAGGTGGGAGAGGTGGCCACGGAGCTGACACGGGCCCAGGACAGACAGGCAGCTACATGCGTCCGTGTGTCCAGCCTCCCAGCGTGGCCCAGGAGGACAGGGCGTGGTTAACAGTGGGAGCCCTGCACCGAGTGAAAGGAGAAATGTACAAAAGAGGCGGAGTGAGCGAGTGAGCACCGTGCCGTACAGTTCAGAGGCTCCAGCTGGGTGGGGGGAGCAGGGCCCACGGTGGTGTGGAGAGGATGGGCTGGGAGGGGACCAGGGTCCACGGTGGTGTGGAGAGGATGGGCTGGGAGGGGACCAGGGTCCACGGTGGTGTGGAGAGGATGGGCTGGGAGGGGAGCAGGGCCCGTGGTGGTGTGGAGAGGATGGGCTGGGAGGGGACCAGGGCCCACGGTGGTGTGGAGAGGATGGGCTTGGTGGGGAGCAGGGCCCGTGGTGGTGTGGAGAGGATGGGCTGGGAGGGGACCAGGGTCCACGGTGGTGTGGAGAGGATGGGCTGGGAGGGGAGCAGGGCCCGTGGTGGTGTGGAGAGGATGGGCTGGGAGGGGACCAGGGCCCGTGGTGGTGTGGAGAGGATGGGCTGGGTGGGGACCAGGGTCCACGGTGGTGTGGAGAGGATGGGCTGGGTGGGGAGCAGGGCCCGTGGTGGTGTGGAGAGGATGGAGATGAGTAGGAGGAGCATGAGTGACTGGGTAGTTAGGTGGCTGTGAGCATTTGGGGGCTATCGGTGGCTGGGTGGCTGTGGGTCATTGGATGGCTGTGAGCAGTTGAGTGGCTGTAGGTGGTCGGGTGACTGTGGATGGCTGAGGGCCGTGGCAGTTGTTGGGCTGTAGGTAGTCAGGTGACTGTGGATGGTTGGGGGTCGTGGCAGTTGGGGGGCTGTGGGTAGCCGGGTGACTGTGGATGGTTGGAGGCTGTGAGCGGTTGAGTGGCTGTAGGTGGTCGGGTGACTGTGGGTGGTTGGGGGCCGTAGGTAGCTGGGTGACTGTGGATGGTTGGAGGCTGTGGCGATTGGGGGACTGTGGGTGGTTGGGGGCCGTGGCGGTTGGGGGGCCGTAGGTAGCTGGGTGACTGTGGATGGTTGGAGGCTGTGGTGATTGGGGGACTGTGGGTGGTTGGGGGCCGTGGTGGTTGGGGGGCTGTGGGTGGCCGGGTGACTGTGGATGGTTGGAGGCTGTGAGCGGTTGAGTGGCTGTGGGTGGCCGGGTGACTGTGGATGGTTGGAGGCTGTGAGCGGTTGCGTGGCTGTAGGTGGCCGGGTAGTCAGGTGACTGTGGGTGGTTGGGGGCCGTGGCAGTTGGGGGGCTGCGGGCAGTTGGGTGGCTTTGAGCAGTTTGGGGACTGGCTAATTGGGTGGTGGTGGGCAGTCGAGGAGCTGTGGGTAGCTGGGTGGCTGTGGGCAGGGGACAGAGCTCGCCAGCACCCCTTTGTCATTGACCTTTGGGGGCATTCAGGTGGAGTGTGGTTTTATTTTCAAGTCCCATTCACAGAGGAGGAAACTGAGGCCCAGGAAGTTTGAACACAGTGAGCCGGTGACAGGCCCGGGCGTGAGTCCAGGTCCTGACTGTAGATTCCCAGCCTGTGGGCTGACATCTCGCTGAGGAAAGGCCAGCTGGGAGCCCTGGTCCTTGATGCTGGCCCGGGAGCCTTTTCTCCGGGGGCTCCTGCCCTCCCTGCTCTTTCCAGCCGGGGAGTTTCTGGCCGTCGCCGCCTGGTGTTGGTGCTTAGCCATTCAGATGTGTCTCGTGTTTGCCAGGCTGGGTTTACGGCGTCGGGGGCGAGGTTCCTGCCCACGGCATCCATTTCCCTTCGTGTCCCGGTCCTGCTGTCCGTGCCGGGGCTCAGTGTCGGGGGCCGATGCTCCATGGTGGATCTCGGGGCCTGCAGCCCTTCTCTGTTACCGCCTGCTTTTCTTTCCCTTTGCAAAGAACAGAAACACGTGTGCGTGTGTGTGAGTGTGTGTGCGTCTATGTCTCCCAAAGAAACTGTCTGCAAACAGCTGTCCCCAGGCCCCGGAATTCCTCCCAGCCAAGATACAGGAACAGAAGCAGTTGCAGAAAGGCTTGTGGGATGAAACTTCAGCCCTCCTTCCGGGCTCTGACAACACGTGGCCCGCCAGGGCCTGTCTCCGGGCAGCAGAGCGTGAGCCGTGAAGACAAATTAAAGGCAGGAGGGGGCCCGCTCTGAACGGCCCCATCCCACGCAGCGTCGTGCTGGTGTGAAGAGGCCCCGTGTCCTGTCTGACTGGCTTCCCGTGACCCAGGCACAGCTCCAGGGCCAAAGCCAGATGCCTCCTCTCCCGAGCGAAGGGACCCGGGGGAGGATGACCGCCAGCGGCCCCCCGGGGTGAGCAGGTGCGGCTCGGACAAGCCTTTCCCAGCTGTCCTGGGGCTGCCGACCACCCGAGGCCTGTGGGGGAGGCGGACACAGCCTTGGCCTTGGCCTTGCACCTGTGTGGGGCATTCTGTGTGGCCTGTCTCCAGTGTGGGTGTTACCGGCGTCAGAGAATTGCCCAGGCCCCTCCTGGGGTCGTCGTCCCTGGCTCCTGTCGCCTCCTCTAGGTTGGGACGTGGTGGTCACAGACTGGCTGTGGGTGAGCTCCAGCCCCTCCCAGTGCCCCCCTTTAGGGCAGGGCTGCGTCTGGCTTTTTGTGTATCAAGGGGGTAACGTGCACCTGGACCCGGGGGAGTTTTGGGGCCGTCCTGGGAGGTGCTGCTGAGATGGGGGCCTTGGGTTTGGCTTAAGTGTGTCCAGGTCCTGACTGTAGACTGGGTGGCAGACAGCGGCCTGGCACAGGGCAGCCCTGTAGAGGTGCCGGCTTCCCCTGAAGCTGCCCCTGGGGCCTCCCTCTCGCCGCTGTGCCTCAGGGCCAGGCAGAGGTGCCCTCGGGGTTCTCCACAGTCCGCCGTGGCCACGTCCAGGGAGGGCAGCACAGATGCAATGTTAATAAGAAAGACGGCAGAACGATGACCCGGGGCCCACACGTCCCTGCAAAGCGTGTGCAGATTCCTTCCACTCTCTGTTTGTACGAGGAGAGGACTGAGAGGTTCGATAAGCACGTGGCTGGGGACGGCCGCAGTGGCCGCCCTCGGAGGAAGAGGGGCCTGGCTACGGTCCTCGGTCCTCGTCGGCTGGGCGAGGGGAGGCAGCTGCTTTTTAATTGACGTTCTGTCGATGTTCCTGTTCGATAAGCCACCTGGGGTCCTGTACAGCGGGCCGAGGGCTGCCCGTCCCCGTCGGCCCCGGGATGTTTCGTTGGGAGGACGTGTGAGGCCAGGAGCGGTGGCGTAGGGGTTGGACGCTCAGGCCTGCCACCTGCGGGCTGGCTCTCGAACTTCCCCGGGCCTCAGCCTCCTCATCTGTGAAGTGGGGTCACACGAGCTGCCAGGCAGGCCACGGCGTTCACTGGGCAGCTCAAGCCCAGCCACAAAACCACACTGGCTGCTTTTCTCAATGAAGCACGGAGTCCACCACGTGGCTGGGGCCCCTCCGGCAGCTCCTCACCGCGCAGGCCTGGGCTCGGCACTTCCCGGCGGCTGGGGCCCCTTTCCGGCGCTGCCGTCCTGGAGGGCTCCTTCGGTGTGCCCTGCGGTGCCGCTGTCCAGTGTCCAGCCGCGTGCTGCCACCTCAGTTCACGCGCACTGGCCCCTGGGTGCGGCCCCTCTGACGCAAGTGCATGACCTGCTCAACGTCCCGGTAAGCTCGTGGCCAACCCGGAGCCAAAGAGAGGCCGGGACGCCGAGCTCCGAGCCTGGTCAGAGGGAGGGCAGGGCAGGGTCTGAGTGATGAGTGTGGGGGCGTCATTGTGCGGCCTCACCACCGCGCTCTGACCCCTCCTGGCTCTCTGGACGTGACCCGTGTCCACCGCATGGCCCAGCCGAGGGACAGGGCTGGTCACTCCTCCATCCCACGGCTCGCTCAGCCAACGCTTATTGATTGGTATAGATTGGGAAACCGAGGTGGGAGAGGTGACGGGAGCTGACACGGGCCCAGGACAGACAGATCAGTCCCGTCCAGCCCAAACCCAGTGGCATGGACGGGACTCGCTCAGAACCTCTTAGCGGCTCAGACAGGACACACGGTGAGGGTTCCCCAGTGCTCCCCACCGCACAGAGGCTGCAGAGGACGAGGCACCCTGCCTCTGGGCACCGTGGGTGGTCGTGGCGTTTGGAGGCACGGTTGCCTCTCCGCGGTTCTTGTCTTTTCCCTGTGATGCAGGAAGCCAGGCTCCACCTGGGGCGAGGTTTGAGGGGAATGTGTGACTTCGTTGTCCAGGGCTGGGCAGGTGAACAGGTGGAGAATCAGGGGGAGGGGCTAGGGTCACTGCACGAACCCCGCTGTTAATGTGCACAGTCCGCGCTTGCTGAGTGCATGGCTGAAAAGTGAAGGATGCCCAGCTCAGTACAGCAACAGCCAGCCCAGGACAGCATCGGCCAGCCCAGGACAGCAACAGCCAGCCCAGGACAGCAACAGCCAGCCCAGGACAGCAACAGCCAGCCCAGGACAGCAACAGCCAGCCCAGGACAGCATCGGCCAGCCTAGTACAGCAACAGCTAGCCCAGGACAGCAACGACCAGCCCAGGACACCATCGGCCAGCCCAGGACAGCATCGGCCAGCCCAGGACAGCATCGGCCAGCCCAGGACAGCATCGGCAAACCGGGATATCGGCGGGGTCTGAGGGAGGCAGGTTCCCTCTTGGAGTGTGGGCTTGGTTTCGAATCCGGTACCTGAAGCAGCAGGAGGTGCCCGGGCCATGGCTGTGCGGACCCCTCCTGAGGCTTTGGCCGAAGGCCTTGGGACCCACAGGAAAAGCAGATCTGGCCCAGAGGACTGTCCGGCAGTCAGCCCAGGTGTCCTGCAGAGACTCTGGGGTGAATCCCGCCCAGGCAGGGTCCGCGCCTCCGGGGCTGCGGTAAGGACGGGGAGGGCAGGGGAGCTGGGCTCACGCTGGCTCCTCTCCTAGAGTCTGCCGGAGCTTGGGCTGCCAAGGCGGGGCCTCGCCTGTGCCTGACGCGGGGTGGGCACTGGGGCTGCCTCTGAGCTGGGAGCTCCTGCGGGCAGGGGCTTGGGCTGATGTAATCCACTGGGGCCTGAGGGAGACAACGGTGGTTCCTGCCAGAGGCCCTGCAGCACCTCAGTCCCTCAGGGTCCCAGGGCGTGAGTTTCCCGTTCCCAAAGAGGCCGCTGGCAGGCCTGGGCTGAGGGGAACCCCGAATTCAAGAGAGACACTTCTGGCTGGCCGGCCTCAGACCCCGGCTCCGGAAGGGGAGGTGGCAGCCAGAGGGGAGGGCAGCGCCGGGTGCCGTGAGGGGAGAGGGGGTGGCCTGGGTGCCGGCGCGGGGCGCAGGGGAGAGGGGCCGGCGCGCCAGGGCGGCACAGGGAGAGGGCCGAGCGCCGGGTGCTGCAGGGGAGAGGGGCCGAGCGCCGGGTGCCGAGGGGAGAGGGGCGGCGCCAGGAGGGGAGAGGGGCGGCCGGGTGCCCGCAGAGGGAGAGGGCCAGCTGAGGCACAGGGAGAGGGCGTGAGCACAGGGAGAGGGGCTGGGCGCAGGGGAGAGGGGCCGAGCACCAGGTGCACAGGGGAGAGGGGCGAGCGCCGGGTGCCAGGGGGAGAGGGGGCCGGCGCCGGGTGCCACAGGGAGAGAGGGGCCAGGCGCTGGTGCGTGAGGGGAGAGGGGCAGCGCGGGTGCGCAGGGGAGAGGGGCTGAGTGGGTGCCACCCAGCAGCCTTGCTGGCCTCCCTGCCCCACCCTTGGTGACATGTCGGTGTCCAGCCCGTGTGGAAGGGCGGAGGACGGGCAGACGCCGTGAGACCTTGGCTCCTGCAGGGCTGTCCGAGGAGCTGGGTGTGGAGCACAAGGTGGCCAGCGTCAGGCCCTGCTCCCCACCAGCCAGTCCCGTCAGAAGGACCGGAGTGGACATAGATGGCGTGGATCAGAGGTCAGATCCTGTGCCGAGTCCAGCATGGCGTGGCCCAGATCCCCCAACACCACTACCTCTGGCAGAGATGCAGGACGTCGCCTGTGAAGAGCCGGAGACCACTGTTGGGTCCCTGGGCAGCTGGTGTCCCTCCTCCCTGGGCTCCAGTGGGGTCTGGAGCACGCAGCGGGACAAAGAGGCCTCCTGCTCCGAGTGCATCCAGGGCAGTGGAGAACCCTGAGAATTGCACAGCCTGCCAGAGCCAAAGAGCAAATCCTCCTGGCAGGAGACAAAGCTGGCCACGGACTTGGGAACGGAGGTGGGGGACTGCCAGGAGCCTCGCCGTTATCTGTGGAGCTTTGCCGTCCTGGACCAGATGCAAACCGAGAGAGCATTGGTGGCGCTGACGGGCGTGGCTGAGACCACGCCCGGCGTGGAGCCCCTTGGTGGCCACGAGGGCCCCAGAGAAATCAAGCCGAGAGACCCTGAGGGTGAGACTGGGGAGTGTGAATGAGCCCTCGGGTGGGGGGACGCCTGAGACTGACCTTGCCAGGGGATGGTCTCCTGATTGTCAGGAGAACCTGGGGATGGTGCCTGCTCTGTGCTCACGGGGCTGGGCCCTCAGGGTTGGGCAGACACAGCCCTGGGAGTGAGAGCTCAGGCTGACGGGTCTGCAACCCCTGCAGACATCAGGACCCTTTGCTGAGGGCTGTGCAAGGCAGTGGGAAGAATGGAAGGGGGTCCCTGCTCCTGAGCAAACTCTGGGGAAGACCTTTGAGTGTATTTGGGGTGGACGGGAGACCCTCGGGGGTCCGCGGGGTGGACGGGAGGCCCCCGGGTGTCTGGGGGGGTGGACGGGAGTTCTCCAGGGACACCCATCTTGGGAAACCTTCCAGGCACACGCCCCCCACAAACTAAGGCTTGGGGAAACAAAATGGTCTTGAGGACCCGTGAGGGATCGGTCTGCAATTTGAGAAGGATTTTCTGTTCTGGGGTAAAAATTCATGTTTCTCTCCACTGTGGCTCACGGCCCCAAAGGCAAACAGATTGGCCAATGGGCTGCGTGCCCAGCCACAAAACCACACTGGCTGCTTTTCTCAATGAAGCACGGAGTCCACCACGTGGCTGGGGCCCCTCCGGCAGCTCCTCACCGCGCAGGCCTGGGCTCGGCACTTCCCGGCGGCTGGGGCCCCTTTCCGGCGCTGCCGTCCTGGAGGGCTCCTTCGGTGTGCCCTGCGGTGCCGCTGTCCAGTGTCCAGCCGCGTGCTGCCACCTCAGTTCACGCGCACTGGCCCCCGGGTGCGGCCCCTCTGACACAAGTGCATGACCTGCTCAACGTCCCGGTAAGCTCGTGGCCAACCCGGAGCCAAAGAGAGGCCGGGATGCCGAGCTCCGAGCCTGGTCAGAGGGAGGGCAGGGCAGGGTCTGAGCGGTGAGTGTGGGGGCGTCATTGTGCGGCCTCACCGCCGCGCTCTGACCCCTCCTGGCTCTCTGGACATGACCCGTGTCCACTGCGTGGCCCAGCCGAGGGACAGGGCTGGTCACTCCTCCATCCCACGGCTCGCTCAGCCAACGCTTATTGATTGGTATAGATTGGGAAACCGAGGTGGGAGAGGTGACGGGAGCTGACACGGGCCCAGGACAGACAGATCAGTCCCGTCCAGCCCAAACCCAGTGGCATGGACGGGACTCGCTCAGAACCTCTTAGCGGCTCAGACAGGACACACGGTGAGGGTTCCCCAGTGCTCCCCACCGCACAGAGGCTGCAGAGGACGAGGCACCCCGCCTCTGGGCACCATGGGTGGTTGTGGCCTTTGGAGGCACGGTTGCCTCTCCGCGGTTCTTGTCCTTTCTCTGTGATGCAGGAAGCCAGGCTCCACCTGGGGCGAGGTTTGAGGGGAATGTGTGACTTCGTTGTCCAGGGCTGCGCAGGTGAAAAGGTGGAGAATCAGGGGGAGGGGCTGGGGTCACTGCACGAACCCCGCTGTTAATGTGCACAGTCCGCGCTTGCTGAGTGCATGGCTGAAAAGTGAAGGATGCCCAGCTCAGTACAGCAACAGCCAGCCCAGGACAGCATCGGCCAGCCCAGGACAGCAACAGCCAGCCCAGGACAGCAACAGCCAGCCCAGGACAGCAACAGCCAGCCCAGGACAGCAACAGCCAGCCCAGGACAGCATCGGCCAGCCTAGTACAGCAACAGCTAGCCCAGGACAGCAACAGCCAGCCCAGGACAGCATCGGCCAGCCCAGGACAGCATCGGCCAGCCCAGGACAGCAATGGCCAGGCCAGGACAGCATCGGCAAACCGGGACTATCGGCGGGGTCTGAGGGAGGCAGGTTCCCTCTCGGAGTGTGGGCTTGGTTTCGAATCCGGTACCTGAAGCAGCAGGAGGTGCCCGGGCCATGGCTGTGCGGACCCGTCCTGGGGCTTTGGCCGAAGGCCTTGGGACCCACAGGAAAAGCAGATCTGGCCCAGAGGACTGTCCGGCAGTCAGCCCAGGTGTCCTGCAGAGACTCTGGGGTGAATCCCGCCCAGGCAGGGTTCGCGCCTCCGGGGCTGCGGTAAGGACGGGGAGGGCAGGGGAGCTGGGCTCACGCTGGCTCCTCTCCTAGAGTCTGCCGGAGCTTGGGCTGCCAAGGCGGGGCCTCGCCTGTGCCTGACGCGGTGTCGGCAGTGGGGCTGCCTCTGAGCTGGGAGCTCCTGCGGGCAGGGCTTGGGCTGATGTAGTCCACTGGGGGCCTGAGGGAGACATCGGTGGTTCCTGCCAGAGGCCCTGCAGCACCTCAGTCCCCTCAGGGGTCCCAGGGCGTGAGTTTCCCGTTCCCAAAAGAGGGCCGCTGGCCGGCCTGGAGCTGAGGGGAACCCCGGAATTCAAGAGAGACACTTCTGGCTGGCCAGCCTCAGACCCCGGGCTCCAGGAAGGGGGAGGTGGCAGCCGCAGGGGAGAGGGGGCCGAGCGCCGGGTGCCGCAGGGGAGAGGGGGCCGAGCGCCGGGTGCCGCAGGGGAGAGGGGGCCGAGCGCTGGGCGGCACAGGGGAGAGGGGGCCGAGCGCCGGGAGCGCAGGGGAGAGGGGGCCGAGCGCCGGGTGCCGCAGGGGAGAGGGGGCCGAGCGCCGGGTGCCGCAGGGGAGAGGGGGCCGAGCGCCGGGTGCCGCAGGGGAGAGGGGGCCGAGCGCTGGGCGGCACAGGGGAGAGGGGGCCGTGAGCCGGGTGCCCAGGGGAGTGGGGGCCGAGCACCCGGTGCACCGGGGAGAGGGGGCCGAGCGCCGGGTGCCACAGGGGAGAGGGGGCCGAGCGCCGGGTGCCACCGGGGAGAGGGGGCCGAGCGCCGGGTGCCGCAGGGGAGAGGGGGCCGAGCGCCGGGTGCGCAGGGGAGAGGGGGCCGAGCGCCGGGTGCGCAGGGGAGAGGGGGCCGAGCCCCAGGTGCACAGGGGAGAGGGGGCCGAGCGCCGGGTGCCGCAGGGGAGAGGGGGCCGAGCGCCGGGTGCCGCAGGGGAGAGGGGGCCGAGCGCCGGGTGCCGCAGGGGAGAGGGGGCCGAGCGCCGGGTGCGCAGGGGAGAGGGGGCCGAGTGCCGGGTGCCACCCAGCAGCCTTTGCTGGCCCTCCCTGCCCCACCCTTGGTGACATGTCGGTGTCCAGCCTCGGTGTGGAAGGGCGGAGGACGGGCAGCGCGGGAACCCTTGGCTCCTGCAGGGCTGTCCGAGGAGCTGGGTGTGGAGCACAAGGTGGCCAGCGTCAGGCCCTGCTCCCCACCAGCCAGTCCCCGTCAGAAGGACCGGAGTGGACATAGATGGCGTGGATCAGAGGTCAGAGCCTGTGCCGAGTCCAGCCTGGCGTGGCCCAGATCCCCAAACACCACTACCTCTGGCAAAGATGCAGGACGGCGCCTGTGAATAGCCGGAGACCCCTGGGGGGCCCCTGGGCAGCTGGTGTCCCTCCTCCCTGGGCTCCAGTGGGGTCTGGAGACGCAGGGGACAAAGAGGCCTCCTGCTCCGAGTGCATCCAGGGCAGTGGAGAACCCTGAGAAATTGCACAGCCTGCCAGAGCCGCAAAGAGCAAATCCTCCTGGCAGGAGACAAAGCTGGCCACGGACTTGGGAAACGGAGGTGGGGGACTGCCAGGAGCCTCGCCGTTATCTGTGGGCTTTGCCGTTCTGGACCACATGCAAACCGAGAGAGCATTGGTGGGCGCTGACGAAGCGTGGCCGTGACCCGCCGGCGTGGAGCCCCTTGGTGGCCCACGAGGGCCCCAGAGAAATCGAAGCCGAGACCCTGAGGGTGAGACTGGGGAGTGTGAATGAGCCCTCGGGGTGGGGGGGACGCCTGGAGACTGACCTTGCCAGGGGATGGTCTCCTGATTGTCAGGAGAACCTGGGGATGGTGCCTGCTCTGTGCTCACGGGGCTGGGCCCTCAGGGTTGGGCAGACACAGCCCTGGGAGTGAGAGCTCAGGCTGACGGGTCTGCAACCCCTGCAGACATCAGGACCCTTTGCTGAGGGCTGTGCAAGGCAGTGGGAAGAATGGAAGGGGGTCCCTGCTCCTGAGCAAACTCTGGGGAAGACCTTTGAGTGTCTTTGGGGTGGACGGGAGACCCTCGGGGGTCCGCGGGGTGGACGGGAGGCCCCCGGGTGTCTGGGGGGTGGACGGGAGTTCTCCAGGGACACCCATCTTGGGAAACCTTCCAGGCACACGCCCCCCACAAACTAAGGCTTGGGGAAACAAAATGGTCTTGAGGACCAGTGAGGGATCGGTCTGCAATTTCGAAGGATTTTCTGTTCTGGGGGTAAAAATTAATGTTTCTCTCCACTGTGGCCTCGCCGGCCCCAAAGGCAAACAGATTGGCCAATGGGCTGCGTGGGTGTGGACCCAGCAGAGGCCTGGACCTGACCAGACCTGGACAAGGACCCCTTTGTGTCCACACTCGGTGTGGGCCAGCCTCCAAGCCTACTCCTCACTCTGGGTCTGGCCGGGCAGAGCTGCCTGGCGCTCAGGAGCTCCTGCTAGCTCCTGGCGTGCCAGTGGCCTCCTGGGTCCTGCCTGAGAGGTTGTCCCTTATAAGTCTCTGTCAGTTAGGCCCTCGAGCAGAGGCCAAGTCCCTTCTCCTCTCACCCCTGCCCTGCCCAGCAGGGCTGCTGGGCCACCACTGGGCACCTGCTGTGGCTGGGAGATGCTGCTCACGCAGGACCCCCCCTCGTGTGGATCCGAAATGCCCGGGGGCATGGGCAACGCACATGTGAACAGATACGCAGGAACGTTTCAGAGAGGGGTGACGCGTGGAGGGACTGAAACCAAGGAGTGTGGCAGAGACAGGCTTGGCGAGGGGGGGCATCGTTCCACGGACCTTCTGGGGTCTCTCCTACAGATTAAGCATGGCTTCTGTGTAGGCACCGCCTGGGGAAGTCCTGGGGGCGGCGTTGGAGCTGAGACCTGAACAGCAAGGTCGGCGGCATGGGGAGGTCTGGAGCGGAACATTCCTGCAAGAGCCTGCGCTGGCCGCGTGTGCAGAGGGGAGAGGCCCGAGGGAGGGCGGGACACCTGCGCACAGGAAGCTCCACTTGGAGTGCAGGTCACGTGGTGCTGGAGCGGAGGAGGCCTGGGCGGTCGGCTGCATTTTCCGTGGGCACCCAACCGTCACGCCCTGGGGAGCGAGGACAGGAGGCCTCCCCTGCCTGGGAAGCGAGAGCCCGGAGGGTGGGCCCGGGGCACAGGGTGGAGCCTCGTCTCTAGCAGGGCAGGGAGCTGCGTGAGCCGTTCTTAGCATCCGGACACTCGGGAGGGAGGGGCCTGCGCAGGGCCGGAGCTGCACAAGTCAGGAGACAGGGCAGGGCCGGGGCCACGCAGGGGTGTCAGGAGCCGGGGCCACGCAGGGGTGTCAGGAGGTCCAGGGCAGCTGTGCTGTTGTGTTTTGTTTCTTAGCGTGTGTTTGAGTGTGCACACGCTCGTGTAGGAGGTGGGCGTGCATGCTGGCATGCCTGTGTGTGCGTGTGTGCCTGTTCGGGGCTGGTGGGCATGAATGTGTGTGAGCATGGGGGTGTGTTCCTGTGGGGTAGAAGTGCACATGTATGTACCTGTTTGCACGTGTAGGACTGCAAACGTGCTCATATATTCGTGCGTGTGGTGGGTGAGTGTACGTATGTGTACGTGTGTGCTTGTGCGGGTCCGTGTTTGGACGTCCGTGTGTGGGCACGTGTACACACGTGTGTATGAGTGTGTAAGGGTGTGTATGTGTATGCACCCATGTGCTTGTGTGGGTGCATGTGTGGGCATGTGTACACACGTGTGCATATGTGTAAGGGGGTGTGTGTGCATGCCTGTGCTTGTGTGGGTGCACGTTTGGGCGTGCATGTGTGGCGTGTACATATGTACACGCGTTTGTAAGGGTTTGCATGTGTGTGCATGCATGTGCTTTTGTGGGTGCATGTGTGGGCATGGGTACATGTATGTGCCTGTGTGTGTGTACGTGAGGGCATGTGTGTGTGTGCCTATGTGTGTGTACATGAGGGCATGTATGTCTGCACATGTGTGCACATGCATAGTTTGCACACCCATGCGTGTGTAGGCTTATGTGGATGTGGGGGAGTGTGCACATGTGTATGGATGAACCCGTATGTGTTCCTATGAAGGGCAGTTAGGACCAGGGCTGGTCCCCAGTTCTCAGGGGGAGGGCCTGGGGCAGGCTTCCTTTTGTCTGAAGCCTGAAGTGTGGGTGTGTAAACTGGTCCCAGCCTCACAGGGACGGGGACTTGGGGATGTGTGTTGTTGGATCGTCCACGGATCAGCAGGCTCCACGGGGGGTGGGTGCTGAGTCTTCACTTAGCTCGACTTGTGTCCCCGGCACGGGCCACACGGCAGGTGCTCAGTGTGTGGTTCTGAGCAAGCGAATGAGCACAGAGCCTGCCGGGGTGGAGGCCGAGGAGCCTGTCTCGCCCTCCAGGGCTGTCCTCGCGGCCATGGGCCCGGCAGAGGCAGCAGCTGTAGGTGATGTGGGAGGAGAAGGGGGCAGGTGGGCGCGCGTGGGGCAGGTGCCGTGGGGGCGGACGTGTCCCTGCAAGTGACGTCTGCAGCCGGCTTGTCTATGTGGGGGGCGTCCCTGCCGCTGCCCCGAGCCCCGTGGGGACGGCACCTGGTACCTGCAGAGCGGTCACCCTCAGCCCCCGTCGCAGGGAGGGGCCCTTCTTCGGACGCCACAGGTGATGCTGGCAGAGGCCTTGCCGGCCCCAGGTAGACGATGTTCACGTTGCTTCCAGTTTCATGGCTTATTTTTATCGTCAGAAGAAAAATGAACTTTTTTCATTTTTCTGAAATGAGCTTTTGAGAGACTTTGGTGCCCCTCCCCGCCCCCCCTCCCCAGGCCTCTCAGAAGCATGGAAGGGTAAGGAGGCTGAATGGGGGCTGCCCCTGAGGGGCACCTGGGACCCCTGAGCCTGCCCGGCCTTCCACCCCAGGATCATCCCGCGTCTGCCCCGGGCTCCTGGCCCGCCGGGACCGTCACAGGGTCGCACAGCGGCCGCCCGCCTGAGCCTTCTCATTGCGCGGAACACCCTGGGCTTCACTGAGCTCCGTGAGACCGGATGGGAGAGAAGCAGGGATGATCTTGGGGGCAGACGCCGGGGCTCACCTGACTTGCCAGGGTCTGTGGCCTGGAGTGCGATGGAGGCCTTTGGAGAAGGAGCTTAACCTCCCAAACCTGCTGGGTTCAGCCTGGGCCCACTGCAGGCCGCCCTCTTGGTGTCCACGTGGCCCCGTCCCACCACAGAGCGCGCATTCCCTTCCTCTGCCTCGTGACCGGCTGAGCCCCCTGAGTCCCCGGAGAAGGCCGGCTAGGAGGGGCCCTGAAGGGTCACAGCGCAGGAAGTGGAAAGTTTGAAAACAAAACCAACGTGAACGGCGTGTCTCCTGCATGGGCTGACTCAGAGGGGCGTGCCACGAGGCCTCGGCACCCTCACAAGACCTCCAGCGCTGACCAGCCAAGGACGAGGGCCCAGGGGCTCAGGGAGGAGGGAGTCGCTGTCCCGCAGCCACAGGGCCCCCCGGTCATGGCCCTGAGGTGACCCCGTGTGCCCCCCGGTCATGGCCCTGACACCAGGTGGTGACTCCACCCTCTCGCAGGTCTGTGGGGACAGGCACAGGCGGCCGCTCCACCCCACTGCCCACCACAGGCCCGAGTCCGCCAGGGCTGGAGCCTCTGGCCGCTGAGGTCACTCTGGCTTGTCCAGACTCCCCGGTGATTTACTGGTGGCCAAAGTTACATCCCCTGAGGCTGGCCACAGAAGGTGGCTGTGTATTCTGCCCTCACCTGGCAACTGGACATTTCTTTGCTTCATAAGTAAAAAGAAATTATTAACAATCAAGTAACCGTTGCAGAGAATCGGACGGGGAAATGAATAAATGGTAAAAACAGCAAAACCCTCAGAGAGTGCGGTTCTGGGCCCTGCACCCACTTGACAGAAGGGGAAACTGAGGCCTGTCCCTCCAGCCGTCCAAGCCCACACTGGCTCCCTCCCCTCGGCTGTTCCGGTTAGACCTTCTCAGCCTCCCCAGGCCGTCCGACTCTGGCCGACTGAGGGCACGTGTTTCCCTGGGGGCTCCTGGAAAAGATGATCCCCTTTGTTGAGAATCAAAGAAAGTCATTTTTTTCCCCCAGAAACATTCCCCCGAACGGCAATATCGAGGGTCTTTTTGTATTTTCTCCGGTTGTGACGGCCGCCGGGGGTGCCGCGCGTGTGGGCTGTCGTTCTCATTGTCACGAAAGGGAGGGAAGATGAAAAGGACGGGAAAGAAAATACGGCCTTCATTTTCCCTGTACTGGGGACGCAAATGGAAGCTAGGGGATTTCGTTCAAAAGCAGTTTGATCAGGGCTGGCTGTTTTTAATGCCCCAAAAGGAAACTGCAGATTTAAGACCGCCCTTAAACATGCAGAGAACGGGCTCAAACACAAGCCCCTAACTATGGATTTAGTTTATTTTTTTTAACTGATGTTTTTTTAAACATCGAGGGTTCCACGGAGGAAAAACAAGATTATTAACAGTAACCTTGGTGCTAAATATTTAATCCTGGTTGAGTAGTTAGTAGCAACTTACCCTTTTATTACTTTGAAATGAAAGGAAGAATCACAGGGGCTTCTGTAAGAAACACGTGTGCACCTGTGTTTTCAGGGCTCCCGGGGAGTCCGTGTTCCTTTCCGCTCTAATCCTGCTCCCCTGAGTCCTGTCCGTGAACACTGGATGAGCCGACAGAAGCGTATTTAAAAATACAGTAGGGCTGAAACTTTCAAGCAATTCTTCTTCCCTGTTTGCTTTTGAAATAAAGTCTAAACCATCACAATTATCTTTAAGTGGAAATGACTTTAGACTTTCTTCACAGTTACAAATCATTGAATGATTTTGAAATGGGTTTTCATTAAGTTGACCGTTTAAGAGGTTGAAGAGCCTCTTCTGAGATGATTTTCCAGCCAGAGAAATGATTTTTCTCCCTCTTCTGTGTCTCACGTGGAAGAGCTGGTACAGAGGTTTCCTGCAGACCCGGGAGGGGTACGTGGGGCCGGTTAGGAGGGTCCTGGGGTTCACCGGAATGGTTCGGGAGCCCTCGCCGTGCCACACCGACCCGTCAGAGCTGGTGGGGGACGCCAGGCACGGCCAGGTGCACAGGCCTTAATGAAGCACCAGGAGGAACACCCATCCCCCTGGCACGGCTGTGATGAGGTCCGTGGCCAATCAGAGAGATTCTGGGAAAATAAAAGATCGGTCAGTCGGCGACCCCTGCCCTGGACGGGCTCTTGGCTCGGTGCTCCCTGCCCCCGTGGGTTCTGAAGAAGGCAGGTTCGTTGGAAAGGCTCGGAAATCTCTAGTCCTTAGATCGTAGGGGCTCTCGTCGGTGTGGCTGTCTCAGACTGTGAGGACTCAGGCCCTCAAGCCCCTCTGCTGGGTTGAGGAGACCCCCAGAGACTGGCCACCCAGGGGGCTGGTGTCACGGCGCAGTGTGGGGTCAACAAGCCAGGTCCATGTCCCTGTCCCTCCCCTGTGAGAGGCTGACACTGCCATGGGGGCCGTGGAGGGTGGAAGGGGAGACACCTGCTGCCTTCACCCCCAGCTCTCCACTGAGGGTGGCATTTCCCCCGAGCCGGTGTGAGCCGGGGAAGGACGTGTCCCGACAAGAAGCTCAGGTTTGGACGACGGGTGCTCGGAGCTGAGGTCCTTAGCATCTCGGCACAGCCTCCAGCCTCCGCGGCACCTGTGGGTCCATCCCACGTCCTCCACCAAGAGTGACCTCACTGAACAGCCGCCACGACTCTCGGCTCCCGCTGACGGCATGAGCGGGGTCCCGGGCAGCCTCCTCCACGTGACTGTGGTCCTGACCTGGAACCACTGCAGGCCGGCTCGAGGGTCCCACGCTGGGGGTTCCTCCTCCTGGAACTCAGCACTGGGAGCCACTTCCACGCCCACCCACCAGGCACCTTGTTCATGGATGGGGATCACAGCCAGGACCCAGGGTCAGGCCACACTGTGCGCAGCCACGCACCCACCACGCCCAGGACCCGGGGCCAGGCCACACCGTGCGCAGCCACGCACCCACCATGCCCAGGACCCGGGGTCAGGCCACACTGAGCCGCAGCCACCACCCACCACGCCCAGGACCCGGGGCCAGGCCACACCGAGCCGCAGCCACGCACCCACCACCCCCAGGACCCGGGGTCAGGCCACACCGTGCGCAGCCACGCACCCACCACGCCCAGGACCCGGGGCCAGGCCACACCGAGCCACAGCCACGCACCCACCACCCCCAGGACCCGGGGTCAGGCCACACCGTGCGCAGCCACGCATCCACCACCTCCAGGACCCAGGGTCAGGCCACACCGAGCCGCACCCACGCACCCACCACCCCCAGGACCCGGGGTCAGGCCACACCGTGCGCAGCCACGCACCCACCACCGCCAGGACCCGGGGTCAGGCCACACTGAGCCGCAGCCACGCACCCACCACCCCCAGGACCCGGGGTCAGGCCACACCGTGCGCAGCCACGCACCCACCACGCCCAGGACCCGGGGCCAGGCCACACCGAGCCGCAGCCACGCACCCACCACCCCCAGGACCCGGGGCCAGGCCACACCGTGCGCAGCCACGCATCCACCACCTCCAGGACCCAGGGTCAGGCCACACCGAGCCGCACCCACGCACCCACCACCTCCAGGACCCAGGGTCAGGCCACACCGAGCCGCACCCACGCACCCACCACCCCCAGGACCCAGGGCCAGGCCACACTGAGCCGCACCCACGCACCCACCACGCCCAGGACCCGGGGTCAGGCCACACCGTGCGCAGCCACGCACCCACCACACCCAGGACCCAGGGCCAGGCCACACCGAGCCGCACCCACCACGCCCAGGACCCACGGCCCGGCCACACCGAGCCGCAGCCACGCACCCACCACCCCCAGGACCCGGGGTCAGGCCACACCGTGCGCAGCCACGCACCCACCACGCCCAGGACCCGGGGCCAGGCCCCACCGAGCCGCACCCACGCACCCACCACCTCCAGGACCCAGGGTCAGGCCACACCGAGCCGCACCCACGCACCCACCACCCCCAGGACCCAGGGTCAGGCCACACCGAGCCGCACCCACGCACCCACCACCCCCAGGACCCGGGGTCAGGCCACACCGTGCGCAGCCACGCACCCACCACGCCCAGGACCCAGGGCCAGGCCACACCGAGCCGCACCCACCACGCCCAGGACCCAGGGCCAGGCCACACCGAGCCGCAGCCACGCACCCACCACGCCCAGGACCCAGGGTCAGGCCACACCGAGCCGCACCCACGCACCCACCACGCCCACCTCCCAGATGCCTCCCTGTCAGCCCCACGGAGGCCACTCTAGGACCAGAAGCCGGGAAATGTGCCACCCAGGAGGGGCCCTTCACATCCGGACGAGGTCTCGGCACAACCTTCAGCACCTCCGGGTTCGTGTGAAACAGGAGGACTGTCTGGGTCCGACGCGTGGGGAGTTAGTTCGCTTCCACGTGCACAGGAGGCAGCCCCCTTTGCTGTGAGGAACGCGTTTTCTGGGAAGTTTCCTGCCATGTGTTCCGGCTGGTGTGTAAATAATTCCGCACGTCGCCGCCCTCCGGTCCTTCCTGGGCCCTGTGCCCTTCCCGTTCCCAGTTCTCCTGACTCGTACACGGCAGCCGAAAAAGAGCCCCTGTGTCGAGCAGGGATGCCCTGGGCTGCAGCTGGTCCAGGTCACGGCCAAGCCCAGCCGTGCCTCTCCTGCCCGCGGCCCTGTCGCTGGAGAGCTCGCCGTCCTCACGCAAACAGTCCAGACCACAGCGGTGGTGCGTCATGAGCGTGACAGATGGGGGATGAACAAGTGCCAGGGGTTTTAAATAAGACGGCCGTGTTTTGCCGAACGTCTCCCTGATGGGGCTGGAACAAGTGACGCCGAAATGGGCAGGAAGTGTGGACCGCGAACTCGGGGACCCAAAGGTCAGGCTGGAGTCACTGCCAGGGAGAGCCCCTCGCCTTCCAGAGCTCTGCTGGCTGAAAGCCTGGCATTAAACAACTTAATATATCTCGCTCATGACAGGCGGTGGTGTTCTGCTGTGTGAGTGATGAGAAGATTACCCAGGATAGAAAAGCTAATTTTTGCCTCCGTGCGTTCATTTAGTAAGTCAGGGATCTATTGTGTGTTTGGAGGAATAAGGAAGTGTCTGTCTTATCTAGTTTTTGGACTCCCTGAGTTTGGCCCTGGAGAAGGGAATACAGGAGAAATGGGCTAGAAAGATGGGGCAGGGGGTGGGGAAGGACCGGCTCGCTGCTTCCACGACTCTGAGAGTCTTTGGAGATGTGATTAAATTAAAGACTTCAAGATGAGGACTTTCCCTGGGCCCGAAATGCATTCCCCTGTCCTTAGAAGAGGGAGGTGGAGGGAGATTAAACGCAGAGGAGGAGGCCAAGGGAAGCAGTTGCAGGGATGCGGCCACAGCCCAGGAGTTCCTGGAGCCCCCGAGCTGGGAGAGGCAGGAAGGATCCGCCCTGCAGTCTCCACAGGGAGCTCGGCCCCGCCTACACCTCAGCCTTGGATTTCTGGTCCCCAGGACGGGGGAGAACAGATCCCCGTGGCTTCAAGTGCCGCTGTCTGTGGTTATTTATTACGTTGGAGCCTTGTGGCCTCTGTGTCCCGGCGTTCGGAACACCAGGAGCCCTTCACGAGGCTCACGTGGGGCCGTGGGTGGACGGAGGGTGGCCGGGCCCTCTGGTCCTCATGCCTCACCCTGGCTGGCGACCTCGCACAGGTCCCTGGTGTCTCCCCGACTCAGTGTTCCCATCTGTAGAATGGGTGGAAAAGCACCTGCTCCGTAGAGCTTGGTATCCGATGAGTCGCGATGTAGGAAGCTCTGAGGACAGAGCCTGGCACGTGGAAAGTCCTGTGTGTTTACTGCTCTCAGTAATATACTGAAGAAAACCCACTGGTGAATACAGGGAAAAGCAGCACATCCACCTGGCTTCCGTGTGGACCCGCCGCTGCACCCTGGTGGGTCCTGTAGCCCCAGCTGCTCGGGAGGCTGAGGTGGGAGGTTCGCTTGAGCCCGGGAAGTTGAGGCTGCAGCGAGCGATGGAAGAAAAGCCGGCCAGGGCGGTGATGCTGGAGGACACAGACCAGGGTGGTCCCGGCCAGGGCAGCCAGTGCGGAGGCAGGAGCAGCAGCCCCAGCAGGACCCTGCCATCGAGCAGCAGGACGGGGCCGACGCAAACCGTCCCGCAGACGGGAGCAGGAGTGGGTGCGCTGGGGGTCTGTTCCGGGCCAGCGAGGACTCCTGGAGGGCAGAGCGGGAGCGGCCGCAGCGTGTGCCGGGAGCCCGGGGTGGCCGGGGCTGGAGACCGTGCCTGACACACGGGGGGTGGTGGATGACACGCATCGGCAGGGCCCCGTGGGAGGAGGGTCCTGGCATCAATGAGGCCCCGTGGGAGGAGGGTCCCGGCATCAATGAGGCCCCGTGGGAGGAGGGTCCCAGCGTTGAGGGCCCCGTGGGAGGAGGGTCCCAGCATCAATGAGGCCCCGTGGGAGGAGGGTCCCGGCACCGAGGCCCTGTGGGAGGAGGGTCCCGGCATCAATGAGGCCCCGTGGGAGGAGGGTCCCGGCATCAGTGAGGCCCCGTGGGAGGAGGGTCCCGGCGTCGAGGGCCCCGTGGGAGGAGGGTCCCGGCACCGAGGGCCCTGCAGGAGGAGGGTCCTCGCTGAGGTCATCCAGCAGCCGCGCCGCGTGGCCTGGGCTGGAAACGGTGCTCTTGTTAAGCCCAAGCGTGGTCAGGAGGCTGCCTGTCTGTTTCCAGGAGGCTGAGCAGGAGGCCTCAGGCACAGAGGAGCACCTGTGAGGTGCGCGTGCGTCTGGCTGGGTGTGCACCTGGCGATGTGTGCAGCCTTCCCGGCTCCCACCGCCTGTCAGGCACCGGGTCTTTTTCTGCCTGTCTGGCAGGGTTTGGGAGATGGCGGTTTTCCATAATGCATGAGAGGTGGGTGTTTGGCCCACCCCTCTTTGGGCCTCAGTTTCCCATCTGTGCCCAGGGGCCTGGGGTGGTCCTCGGTGCTGAACAGGACACCCAAGGACTCCACCCTCCAGCCCCAGCCGCCGCCGCTGCCCAGGGCTCTGCCTCAGGCTTTGCTGTCGGTCTCTGCCACGGACCCGGCATCCGTTCCATCGGCCTCGTCAGGCTGTCCCTGCTTTGTGGAACTTGCTGACCCGGGGAAGGCCTCTGGCTCCCCCATCAGACCGGACACCCCTTTCCCTGCTCGGCGGCCGGCCTGGCTGGGTAGCAGCGGGGACAAGGAAGGACAGCGGCTCTTCACTCTACAGAAGGTGACGCCCTGAGCTGCCTCCTCTGCGATGCTTCTTGGAGAAACCTCGGGGCACCCCCCACTCCCCATCCACCCGGAGAGGGTGGGAGTCGGGGGCCCTGCGCCAGCAGACCTTGCCTGCCCATCTCTTCTCCCACGTGTCCAGTGGAGAGAAGGCAGCCTAGCCCCCCACCTCTCAGACCCCGTCCAGGGACATCCCACGGCCCCACAGAGCCGTCTCTCCCTGGACAGAGCAACCCTCACGCCTCGCATGTAGCCCTGGATCGGGGCCACGGTGCTCCCGGGTCACCACCTGCACTGACCGTCTCCAGGACCGCAGAGAAGAATGTCCCGAAGGTTTTTCGAATCTACTCACTCAAACTGCTTAGCACAGCGCTCAGCGCAGAGTGAGTCGCGTAACTGTTGGCTTCTCGTCCCTCACAGGCCCTGGTAATAAGCTGCCAGTTTCCTCTATTTTTAACCAAAGCAAACGTTTTCTATTTTCCCACAAACTGAAGAGCGTTGAAATGTTTGTTAGCGGCAACAGTGGGAACCGTTCTGTGAGGAGGTGACACGTGGTCCTGACGGCGGTCGGAGGGGCCGACTCCGGGAAGGCCCAGCGCCGCGGCTGACCCGCCCCCCGGCCGTGCGCGTTGCGGGACGGGGCACCCGGCGTGGTGTCCCTCTCGCCGAAGCCGCAGTTGTTAAGGAGCCCTGGATTTTGGAGACACAACAGATCCTCTTGGAGCCAGGACCTCTCCAGGGATGGGTCGTGGAGCCAGACCTCTGGGCCTGCAGCCGCAGCCTTCCTGGGTCCGAGGAGACCGGTGCTCAGAGGGGCCCAGATCCAGGAGGAAACACGGATGTTCAGAACGGCAGGAGCCTGTGTGTGATTTCTGGAGGGCCCTGAAGCAAAGAGCACAGGCCTGAGTCAGGGACTCCTGGTTCCCGTCCGAGCTGTGCCATGTTCTAGCCGTGCGGTTCTGTAGATGCCTCTGTCTCCTTCCAGACCTCGACTTCCTTGTCTTTAAAATGGGGGCAGCCGTGAGAGCCGTGGGGGCTCCTGTGAGGACGCGTCGCCCGGCCCAGGGAGGCACCCTCTCTCTGGCTCCTTCGTGAACAGCGGTGCCTTCTCTCGATCATTCCGTGTCGTTTCCTAAGTGTCGCGAGCCTGAGCAATGATGGCCTGACCGGATTTGGAGGAAACAGGCCGGAGTTTTTTAACCTTTTCAGCTGGGGCTAAATCACCGTGTCCATCTGCTCTGCCTTCGTGCGGCCGGGGATCCTTTATTCCCCTCCTTGGCTGCTGGAACAAATCACCGCAAACGCAGTGTCTTCACACAACACAAGCGCCCTCTTCTCAGCCAGAATGCAGGGGTCCGAAAGGACGTGCAGGCTGAGCTTCCCCGGGAGGCTCAGGGAGGAGCCGTGTCCTGGCCGTTCCGGCTCCTGAAGGCTCCTGCATTCGTGGCCGGGGTCCTTCCTCCACCCTGAGACCCGGCCACACGGCATCTTCCTCAGTCGGGTCTTCCTCGGCCCCTCCTGCGGGGGGACCCCGTGGTCTCTCCTTCCTCAGAGCCTTAGCCACATCTGCGCAGCGCCTCCCGCCACGCGAGGCAGCAGTCACAGGTCCTGGGGTTCGGACGCGGACAACTTTGGGGACCATTACTCTGCCCGTCGCAGAAAGCCTGGGAGAGGTCAGCTCAGTCTTCATTCTCACTTTAGTGTGAATAACCACAATTAGTACATCTCCTGTGGCTTTTATCAGAGCTGAGGGAAGCCTCGTCACGGGTGCTGTGTCCCCCGGGAGCTGCCTTCCTGCGCCTGCCTTTCCGGTGCCCTTTGAGGCCCGGGGAGGCCGTCCTGGCAGGTGGAGGGGTGACCTCTGTGGGGCCTTCCTCAGTGAGGAGGAGCGCACGAGAGCCTTCCTGGGTTCGGCCGCCAGAATTTCACCCGGTTCTGCCGAGTCCCCCTCCTCGTGCCCTCATTGGAACGGTGACCTCAGAGCTGCGGCCTCTTTCCTCAGCTGGGCTTTTACAAGGGCGAGCGACAAGCCCAGTCGGAGGTTTTGAAGTCGGCCTTTAAAACTTGCCACTGCTGCCCAGGACTGAGGCTGGGTATGGCCAGGTGCAGCTTGATCTGGCCTCACAGGCCTGACCACTCCCTGTATTGGGGGTGGCGGGCCGAGGGCAGGGCTGGCGTGGCAGGACCGGGACGCCTCCTGACCCCTGGTCCTCTGGGGCCGCAGGCTGTGGGTGTCTCGTGTCTGACGTGGGGGGCTTTGCCGAGAAGGTTCTGGGGGAGGAGGAGCTGCTGCCTGGGGTCTGCGGCCCCCGGCACCATCGGGGCATCCCTGGGCCCGGTGTCTGCCCTCAGCATGTCGCTCCTTCGTGCACAGTTCAGTAAGTGACTTAGGAAGAACAGAAAGGCGGGTGTTGAAAATCTGCCTTGTCCTTCCCACTCTGAGGCTGTCCTGGCAGAGTCATGTGGAAGGTTTGGGACGGACAGTCCGGCCCAGGCCCTCCCTCTGTGGGCCAGCGAGCTCCCGGCCCTGCTGTTTCTCCAAGATGAGTCCCAGGAAGCCCACGGCGCTGGATGTCTCATGGGGACCTCGGCACCCGCTTCCCGGGAGCCCCCAGACCAGCACCCCCCTCAGGTGCGTTGCAACGCGGCAGCTAGGCAGGCAGGGTGGGGCGAGCCAGGGATGGGCCACGGGCCACTTGTTTCTCGGAAGTTCCCTGTGTGTTGAAAATGAGAGAAATGTCACATCACGTTAGCCCAGGCTGTGGCATTTTCAAACTGTTTACACTGAGCCCAGGCTGTGGCATTTTCAAACTGTTTACACTGAGCGTGCCGGTGTCTTCTGTCCCCACGGTCCAGGGTATCCGGTGCCTTCTCAAATGCCAGACGCACACGGACTGCCGATCTGTGAGCTCAACCCTGCAGCCCGGTGAGCCCCTGACATGAGTGTGGGTTGCGGTAACCGGACCTACGTCCACGTGAGGGGCAGCGGGTGTGAGTCTCAGGACGGCCGGGCAGGGCGTTCTCTTCCACCCTGCACACGGTCGGCCTGTCTGTTTTTACTGATTTCCTTCTTTCAATGATTTTTTTTTTTTTTAATCATCTCATAAAAAGCAAAACCAGACGCCCTCCCTGAGCCCTGCCGAGGAGGCCCTGGGTAGCTGGCCCGTCCCTGAGCGCAGCGCTGTCTCCTTCCGCTCGGGTGGGGCCGGTGGCGTTGGAGTTGCTGGAGCGGCCGGTCAGTTCAGCTTGCTGCTGGGAGGGACGCTTTGTCTGGCCTGAGTTGCGTGGAGGGTCAGTGGCGGATGGAGCTGCACACCTGTCCCACTGGCTGGCAGTTTCCCGGCACGCTGACCAAGCTGGTGAGGACTGTGACTTCTGGGCCTGGGTCCAGGGCTCCCGGCGTGCTTTGGACTGACCGTTCCTGTTCCAGGAAGCATTCGGGCGACTGCCCTGCCTCTCCCCCAGCCGTGGCACGCTCTGCTGCTCGGCCAACCCCGCTGGATCTGATAACATCTTTCCACATTTCAAACCCCGACTCCTGGACAAGCAGACCGTGCCTGTCACCTGCCCTCCTCACCTGGTACACCTTCTGTCAGGGCGCCCAGGAGGAAGGAGAGGCTGCCAGGTGACCGCCTCGGCCGAGTTCGTCCCCTTCCGTGCAGTGGGTTCGGTACTTTTCCAAAACCTTTTTCCTGGGGGCTGTATCCGCAGCACCCCTCCGAGGTGAGAGGCTGAGCGTCTCCTGGCCGAGGTGGGAGCCTGAGCGCCTCCTGGCCGAGGTGAGAGCCGGCCTGCTGGTCTCCACCGAGGCTGCCCCTCTCCTCTCAACCTTGCAGGTGCGGAGGGAAAAATCCCGGTCTTCCCAGGCTGCCCAGCACTGCTGGCTTCTGGCAACCCTTGAGGTGTCCTTTGCAGCCGCTGTGAGCCACCTGGCTCTGAGAAGCCTGCATGGCCAAGCCAGGGGATTGAAGCCACAGATGCCTCCTGCTGTCACCAGTAGACCTGATCTCAGGCGTTTATTGGCTGCAAAAACGTCCCCCCTTCCCCTCTCCCTCACCTGGAGACCCGCTGGGATCGTCTTGCTCCCACTTCTTACTCTGCAGAAAGGGAAACTGAGGCCTAGGGCCACCCAGCAAGCACTCTTTCTGCTCCCCTCATGGGTCAGGGGACGTCTCACCAGGGCACAGCAGAGCACTTGACGGTGGTGATCATGATACGGATGGTTGATGGTCGGGGTTTCATGTGGGGGTGAGGCAGGGTGCCCTGGAGTCTGGGGACCCAGTGGCTGTCGGGCTCATCTGGATGTGTGGTCAGAGGGCAGAAGACTCAGGAGCATTTCAGAGCCTCTTCCAGGAGTGGAGCCTGGACAGAAAGCGTGTCATCTCCACTTCCCTGAACTTCCTGGACTGGGCTAGGAAAAGGGGCCATTCAGAAGCCAGGGACAGCCCGGAGGTGGCCCGTGGGGCACATTGTCTTGGCCTGCATGTCAAAGCTGTGAGGATCCCGGAGCAGGCTGCCTCGGGGCTGGGAACAGAGCTGCTTGTTCTGTGAACAGCCAGGGTCATTGGAAACCCCCAGGTATGAAATGTAGGGATCAGGAACCGTGCTAGAACCAGATTGGCCTCAAGGCAGGGCCTGGTCCCTTCTCAGTGCAGCAGGGCTTGGAGCCACCTGGATTCCATGTGCATGAACTGCTCAGAGGAGTGGGCAGGGGCAAGGAGAGAGGGACAAAGGCCAAATCATTGGCAGAGAGAGAAGCTCACATTTTAGCATCACATCTGTTGTCACCGTACCTCAGGTGATAACAGCTCAGGGTACACTCACAGCAGCAGTGGTGGAGATGCTGGTGATGACGGTGCTGATGGTGATTGTGATGATGTTGACAGTGATGATGGAGATAATGTTGATGGTGATGATGAAAATGATGATGGTTATGATGGTGGTGATGACCGTGATAGAAGTGATGGTGACAGTGATGATGGTGATGGAGGTAACGGTGATGGTGATGATGATGGTGGAGGTGATGGTGATGATGGTGATGGAGGTAATGATGATAGTGATGGTGGAGGTGATGGTGATGGTGGAGGTGATGGTGATGGTGATGGTGATGGTGGAGGTGATAGTGATGATAGTGGAGGTGATGGTGATAGTGATGGTGGTGGTGATGGTGGTGGAGGTGATGGTGATGATGGTGGAGGTGATGGTGATGATAGTGGAGGTGATGGTGATGGTGGTGGAGGTGATTGTGATGATGAAAATGATGATGGTTATGATGGTGGTGATGACCGTGGTAGAAGTGATGGTGACAGTGATGATGGTGATGGAGGTAACGGTGATGGTGATGATGGTGATGGAGGTAATGGTGATGGTGGTGATGATGGTGGAGGTGATGGTGATGATGGTGGAGGTGATGGTGATGGTGATGGTGGAGGTGATGGTGATGATGGTGGAGGTGATGGTGATGGTGGTGATGGTGGAGGTGATGATGATGATAGTGGAGGTGATGGTGATGATGGTGGAGGTGATGGTGATGATGATGATAGTGATGGTGGAGGTGATGGTGGTGATGGTGGTGGTGATGATGGTGATGGTGGTGGTGATGGTGATCATGATGTTGGTGATGGTGATGATGGTGATGATAGTGATGGTGATGATGGTGATGGTGATGATGTGATGATGATGGTAACAGTAATGGTGATGATGATGGTGATGATGGTGGAGGTGATGGTGATGATGATGATAGTGATGGTGGAGGTGATGGTGGTGATGGTGGTGATGGTGGTGATGGTGGTGATGATGGTGGAGGTGATGGTGGTGATGGTGGTGATGATGGTGGAGGTGATGTTGATGATGGTGAAGGTGATGGTGATGATGGTGGTGGAGGTGATGGTGATGATGGTGATAGTGATGGTGGTGATGATGCTGGAGGTGATAGTGGTGATGGTGGTGATGATGGTAGAGGTGATGGTGGTGATGATGGTGGAGGTGATTGTGATGATGGTGGTGGAGGTGATGGTGATGTTGGTGGAGGTGATGGTGATGATGGTGGTGGAGGTGATGGTGATGATGATGGTGGAGGTGATGGTGATGATGGTGATAGTGATGGTGGTGATGATGCTGGAGGTGATAGTGGTGATGGTGGTGATGATGATGGTGGAGGTGATTGTGATGGTGGTGGAGGTGATGGTGATGATGATGGTGATGGTGATGGTGGTGATGATGATGGTGGAGGTGATGATGATGATGGTGATAGTGATCATGATGGTAATAAGGATGATAATGATGGTGAAGGTGATGACCATGGTGGCAAAGATGATGATAGAGGTGATGGTGGAGGTGATGATGATGTGGAGGTGATGGTGATGATGGTGATGGTGGTAGAGGTGACACTGATAGAAACGGAAGGAATGAGATGGCAAGAGCTCGAGGCTGCAGATAGATCTAAACCTCTCTGGACAATTCTTTGACTGAGTCCTCATTCATTCATTTGTTTATGAAACGCCTGTTCGGAAACAAGCACTTGGCCAGGCATGTGATCCAGAAACCAGAACACTCTTGCCCTGGGGCCCTCCCCCTTGGGTCCAGCGAACAATGCCATCCAGTGTAGCCAGGGCCAAGCCACCTTCTGCCTCAGGCTCCAGGAAAACCCCACAGAGGGGCTGAGACAGACCATGGCAGGGCTGGCAGGGGGCACGTGTGAAGGCAGCGGACGGGGGGCTGCGAGCTTGAGTCTGGCTTCCTGAGCACATCCTCCCTGAGCAGGGGGCGGAGGGGAAGGAGAGGAGGGGCAGGTGCTGGAGAGCTGACTCGTATTCTAGAGGGAACTGGCGAGGTTTCTCCACTGATTGGAAAAACCCCAAGTGGGGCCAGGGCTTAACGGGTGGGGTGAGCTTCGAGGCGAATTGTCCTGAAGGGATGGTTTGTTGGAAGCTGCTTTCTTCCTTACCCCTGCGGCTGCTCCCTCTCTGCTTCCTCCTGCTGGGGGCACCTGGGTCTGGCCCCTTCCCTGGGACTTTCAGCCCGGCTGTGGCCTCGGGAGCGGAGCCCAGGGTAGAATTCACTGCCCGCTGCCCACTGCCCTCTGCCCGGGAGCAGAACGCAGGGTCAGGTGGGAGCCGCCAGATGGGATGTGCTGTAATGACCGGATTTGTGCAGGTGGCTCAAGTCGGCAAGTCATTCGTCTTCTGCGTGAACTTTGTCTCTCTGCGGTGAGGAGCTCAGACTGCACTTTTTCAGGGCCACTAAATGCGCTTTCCCAGCCCCTCTGCAAGGCTGTGCCGGGGACAGATCGATGGAGCCAGGTCCTAATCCCCGTCTCGCCAAGAGGCCTCCGACAGCGCTGTTCTGTGGGGGTTGTGTGTGTGTGTGCACTCCTGTGAGTGTGCGTATCTGTGAACGCACACATGTGCACTTGTGAGTGTGTAAGCATATGGATGCACGTGTGCATGAATGTGTGTACGCACATGTATCTGCACGTACATATGTGTGTGCACACGTGTTAATGTGCATCCATCGTGAGTGCCCGTGTGCGCGTTTATGAGTGTGCAGGTGTGTGTGTGCGCATGAGTGGGTGTGTGTGTGCATGTGTGTTTGTGCATGCGTGCACATACTGCCGTGGGTGGTCAGAACTAAACCACCCAGCATCCGGCCCCAGCCCCATGCCGACGCTGCCCCTCCCTGGGCCTCAGTTTCCCCAGAGGCCCCCTGAGCTCTGGCAGGCCCGGAGAGCTCTGCGTGGACGTCCCATTATATTTCACCTGCTACTGAAACGTCCACATCACCACACGGTGAGCTCCTACAGTGTACCAGGCCCTGTGTGCCCATCCCACAACAGCCCTGGCAGGCAGCTGCTCTTATTCTCTCTGGGGTTTGGAATCCGGACTGGCGAGAGTCAGTGACAGCAGCAAGAGGAACCGCCAGACCTGGAGATGTGCCGCCTGTGGGCCTGGGGACGCAGATCTGACAGACACCCTTCTGCAGGCCTTGTGTGTACGGGACAAGGGGCGTCTGCAGGACCGAACGATTGCAGAGGGTCTTCCCGGAGGCGATGGCCGGGACAGTCCTGACTGAGGAAGCAGGAGGAGGAGGGTGGGAAGGGAGGGCAGGCAGGGCCGTGGGCCAGGGAGGCAGTGCTGTTCAGTGCACTGGGGGCAGGGCCAGTGTGCTGGGGGAGGGGGTGGACTCGGCTCCCTCCATCCTGGCCAGGGCGCGGGATGGACGGTGAGCAGACACCAGAGGCCTCAGAAGGCCCCATTTTCAGAGCCCCACTGCGCACCGCTAGCCGGGTGTGCCCATTAGATTTAAGATAAAATCAGATTTAAAACTTAGATCCTGGAGGCTCTGGTCACATTTCGAGTGTCCCACAGCCACGTGTGGCCAGTGGCTGCCGAGTTGGACAGCACAGAAGCTCACGTCCATCACCGAGGAAGCACCAGTGGACAGGCAGGCTGGGGGTGAGAAGGTGACCCCAGGCACCCACACCAAGGGGCAGGCTCAGAGGGACATGGAGTCGCTGTGTGTCCAGGGGACCCGGCCTGGGTGAGAACAGCTGCCCTCGCAAGACAGTACCTACAAGAAACCTGTGCCAGCCGGGACACCTGGGCCCCAAGAGACCTGTGCCACCCGGAGACCTGTGCCAGCCGGGAGACCTGTGCCAACCGGGCGACCTGTGCCAGCCGGGACACCTGGGCCCCAAGAGACCTGTGCCACCCGGAGACCTGTGCCACCCAGAGACCTGTGCCAGCCAGGAGACCTGTGCCACCTGGAGACCTGTGCCAGCTGGGAGATCTGGGCCCCAAGAGACCTGTGCCACCCGGAGACCTGTGCCACCTGGAGACCTGTGCCAGCCGGGAGACCTGTGCCAGCCGGGAGACCTGTGCCAGCCGGGAGACCTGTGCCACCCGGGAGACCTGGGCCCCAAGAGACCTGTGCCACCCGGAGACCTGTGCCAGCCGGGAGACCTGTGCCAGCCGGGAGACCTGGGCCCCAGGAGACCTGTGCCAGCCGGGAGACCTGGGCGCTGCCTCTGCAGTGGATGTTCTAGGAGCTCACAGTTTCCTAACTGCTTTATCAGGCACCCTGTGGTGCAGAGCTTTGCCCCAGGGGCCTACAGTGAATTCTAACTGCCCAACTAATGAGTCGCTGAGGGTTTTCTAAAGAAAATAAAAATAATAATAATGATGATTATTTTTTGGAGACAGGGTCTCACTGTGTCATCCCGGCTGGATTGCAGTGGTCCCTGCAGCCTTGACCTCCTGGGCTCAAGTGATCCTCCCATCTCAGCCTCCCGTGTAGCTGGGACCACAGGTCCACCATGCCCAGCTAATTTTTTTATTTTCCGTAGAGATGGGGTCTCACTATGTTTCCCAGGCTGGCCGTGAACTCCTGGACTCACGCTCGGCCGTTCCGGGGAGTCACTGTGCAGACATAAGGCTCGAAGTTTACGGAAAAGAAATCTCACCTGCATCTGGATTTCTCTTTTTCCAGCTAAAAGTTACTAAAATCTAGTAGAACTAGTGTTCTGTGGAACGAGTTTTGCTCAAAGCCAATCCTTCCAAGTTGAATACGACGACGGCCTTTGAACCTCAAAAATACCCAACGCTCCAGCAGCTACCACCCCTGGAACTGCGGGCTGACTGCAGCGGACCGTTTGGTCTGACCTTTAGTGTTTTAGAAAAATGAAATCCATTTGTCAGCACTTAAAAACCGGGAGATTCCGGCCGGGCGCGGTGGCTCAAGCCTGTAATCCCAGCACTTTGGGAGGCCGAGACGGGCGGATCACGAGGTCAGGAGATCGAGACCATCCTGGCTAACACGGTGAAACCCCGTCTCTACTAAAAAATACAAAAAACTAGCCGGGCGAGGTGGCAGGCGCCTGTAGTCCCAGCTACTCGGGAGGCTGAGGCAGGAGAATGGCGTGAACCCGGGAGGCAGAGCTTGCAGTGAGCTGAGATCCGGCCACTGCACTCCAGCCTGGGCAACAGAGCGAGACTCCGTCTCCAAAAAAAAAAAAAAAAAAAACCGGGAGATTCCACAAGGTCTAGACTCTTTCTCTTGAACCTCAGGATCCCGCCCAGCCTGGGCCTCGGCTCTGCAGGGGGAGCCTGCGGGCAGCGCGTTCGGTTTGCCGCTGCACCTGCCGCCGCCCTGCCCCGCGGGCCGACCCGCCTTTGCTGCTGATGTGCACAGAGACGGCGACGACCGCAGACCCGCGGGGTCGTGAAGCAAATGTGTCCTTCAGGCGCCAGCCCACCTTCCGCGTTTTATTTTTAAGTAGCTCCTGGAATCCCCATCTGGCCTCACGCCTACTCGGGGCCCTGTCAAGGCAAACGTTACGTGGGATCGTGGAAACTGGTCTGTTCCCAGTTTCTAGCAGCCCAGACTAGTTCTTAGAAAGGCCGTGCGTGGTACAAATCCTTAACCCCCAGCAAGAAACGTTCACGGAACGCGGAGAATTGTGGCCACGGCTGTCTGAGAACAGTGTGGGAGGAAGGGAGCCCCGGGCAGCCTGTGACCCGGACGTGGTCTCCCCCAAGGCACGTGGACGTCCCACTCAGGACCTGAGCCCCGCCCTGCTGTTCGTGCAGTGACGATGCCGGCCCGTGGCAGATCTCCGCTGTGTATATGGAGGGAAGGACCCGGCCGGGGAAGCCGAGGGTTCGGAAGGTTATGGTGGCGTCTGCAGTCTGCGTTGCTGGAGTGCTGGAGCCCAGAAGGAACGCCGTCAGCCCTGAGTGGGAGGTGTGGGCCGCAGGGCGTGTGAGCTGGGGATTCCCGCCAGCTCTGTTCCCAGCACCTGGAAAGGTCACCAGCGTTGGATTCTGGTAAATTCTTCCTGGCTGGGGGGCTGAGTTCCCTCCCTGGGCCTGGCCTGGGAGGGCGCCCTGGGCCGGGCTCTCCCGCCGGTGGAGGCGGCGGCCAGCCTTGGTGGAGGAAGCATGGTTCCCCTCAGACATGATCTTGACAATTGGTCAACATTTCCACCATGACCACATCGGTCAAACGCTTGTGTGGAACAGGCACAGCACAGGGCCCTGCGGCTCGGCCCCCCCTTCCCCTGGAGTGTTGGCCTGAGACACAGGAGCCCTGTCGTGTTTACGGAACGGCACTAACCTTTCGTAAGAAGCCCCACCTGTGGCCTCGTGTCCCTTGGCCAGGGTGGAGGGACAGGGCGGTGCCCACATTGCCCTTCTTGGCCTCTTACTGTGAGAGGCGTTGACGGCAGACCAAGGGGTCCTGGAGGCCGTGGGGGAGACTCGGAAATGGGGGAGTGGGAGGTGCCAGGGTGCACACAGCAAACCGGGGCTGAGCCCGGCCTGGGACACTGAGCCCAGCCTCTCCCCTGCGGTGTGACTGTGGGTCCAGGGTGGGTGTGCCGGGGCCCCCCCAGCCAGTGCAGGAGAGGCCTTTGAGCTGCTTACCTGAGAAGGGGCCACTGGGAGCTGGGACCCCGGGCCTCCGTCGCGTGGGCCTGGGCTGCTCTGCGGGCCCGTTCGCATCTGGGTCCCCACGGTCCTGAAGACTCAGGGTGGCCCTGAGAAGGCTGGAGCTTCACCCCACTTTTCAGATGAGAAAACTGCAACAGACAGCGTTTGCGTCGCTGTAGGGGGCGGGGTAAGCACACGGGGTCTCGGGTCGTGGCAGTAGGTTGAAGAGCAGCCTGTGAATCTGAGTAAGACCCAAGTAAGAGCGTGCGCCTGGGGCCGACGGGACCCAAATCCGTGGGTGGGCGCGTGAGTGTTCTGAGGCACTTGGTGAGGAAACGCACCCTGAGACTGCGTCCGCTGGCCTTGTTTCCTGATTAAAAACTGGTGTCGTGCTCCCCGGGTGCTGGGCTGGCTGCTGCCCTGCTCACCCTCACAGACAGCCACAGGCCCGCCTGACGCCCCCAGCCTGCGTCCTGCTGTGCTCTGGAGCCTCTGCCCTGCTTCTCCGAGGGGCCGAGCAGGGCTGGGCGGTGGTCGGGGGCCCAGCTCCAGGCTTGGTCTCAGGTGTCCTGGCTCCCCCAGCCCCAGGCTCCCGCCACGTGCAGAGCAGAGCCCCCGGCACTGGGACAGGAACGGGGAGTGCGTGGAGCCAGGAGGCGCCTTCGACCCGGGCTGTTCACATGGAGACTGGACCTCCTGCCCCCGGCCCGGGCCCCCTCTCTGCCCAAGGCCAGGACAGTGCTTGCGTGTACTAAGCGTGGTTGCTCTACTGCCTGAATGAATGAATGAATGAATGAACTAGAGAGTGGACGGGACCCAGGAGCCCTGGGCTGAGCCACCGACACTGGCCCCTAAGGAAGTCACTCCCTCTCTGGGCTCCGTGTGCTCATCTGTAAGTGGGTGAGCGTGTGACCTCTAGGTCTCCCTCGTCACGGGAGAGCCCCACGGATTCCAGGCCTGGGTGACAGCAGCAAGGGAGTCCCACCGAGCAGCAGCCAGGTCCCGTGGGAAGCCAGCACCCCCGAGAGCAGCTAACGGGGTCCCTGTGCCCCGCAGGGCATCTGCCTGCCCCTCGACTTAGGAACCCAGACCCAGGCCTCGTGCTGCTGGGAGGGCCCCTGACAACCTCAGCGTCCACTGGGTCCTGGAGAAGCCAGGCTGGGAGTTGGGTGGACCTGGCGCTGGGCCATCCAGGCGTTCTTTACCCCACTCTGCTCCTTCACCCCACCCTGCTTTAGGGGCAGGCTCAAAGCAGCCTGTCCTGGGCCTGGGGCACTTAGGCAGCATTAAATCCCCACGGTCAGCATCCACCAGCCCCTCACTTTCCATGTAGAGAAACGGGGACAGCGAGGGGACAGCTGCCGACCAGCGTCCACTGCGGGCGAGGTGGCCCAGCTGGGGCTCTGCGTTGGCTGTCACGGGCGGGGCACCCGAAGTTCCAGCAGCGTTCGCCTCTGCTCACTGGGCTGGGGGGTTTGCAGGGGGCAGAGGCTCATCCTTGCTGCGGCATCTGGGAAGGTTTTGTGGAGTTTGCCTTTGAGCCGGGCCTTGAAAATGACTTGCACTTGAAGCTTCAACCAACAGACCTCAAAAGTACAGGGTGTGGGAACATGCTGTACACACACAGAATGAGTTCCACAGTCCGTGTAGGGCTGGACACCGTGCGTCCAACGGCCTGTCTGCAGGCCTTGTCAGAGCCTTTATGACGTGCGTGTGGACGGGGAAGACCTGGCGGGGCGGGCGGGAGGAACTGCTGCCCAAACTCCAGCCTTCTCTGACCGATGACTTCTTGAGTGCTGAGAAGTTGAGGCCCGGCCGTCTGTAAGACACTCGTTAGGAAATGCTAACAGCCGTCTGGAGACGTGAAGGGAAGGTCGTCCCAGGAGGGCGGAACAGCGTGCGCAAAGACAGGAGTGTGGAGGGCCAGGAGACAAGCGTGGGAATCAGCTGACAGCCGTGACGCCAGCTCGAGAGACGGGAAGCAGCTCAGTGGGAACTGAGGCCGAGCGGCGGGTCCTGCAGGCCGGGGTGCCCTGCTGGGCGGGAGGAGGGGACATTGGAAAAGGGGTCAGGTCACCTCTTCCAGGCTTCAGAAAGGACCCACGGGCAGGCCCCAGAAAGCCCCCAGCCTCCCTCACGTCCCTTCCTGGGAGCTGGCGGGCAGCGGAGGCAGATGTGAGGGGCAGCCGGTCTGACCTGACCCTGGCCTCCGGGCCCACACCGGGGGAAGTCCGCCTCGTTTGTGGAGGGGGCTCCTCCTGCACCAGGGCCTGCCCCTCCCCGTGTGTGGGCCCTCGCGGCCGACGCTCTGCCTGAATCTCTGGGCTCCAGGCAGGAGCGGCTTCTCGGGAGAGTCTGTTTGGCTGGTGGCGTGGACCTGGGGTGGGCTGTAAATATTTAATAACCGGCTCCCCCGCGGAATAAGCCTGATCTGCAGTGTGCCCGTTTCCGTGGTGTGAGAACTGCCCCCCGGGCTGATTTCGAGGTCACCGGCGTGGAGTTGGGAGCACACGGGGTGTGGCTGCTAGAGGGGACTTTGGCTCTCGGCTGCAAGAGAGAGAAACCCCTAATCAGGAAGGGACGAGACCCTGGTGCCTGTCGCTTCTGAAAGGAATGAATTTAACGTAAGCTGATGTCGTTTAATTTTTAATGATGATTGTGTTTCTTGACAGTGAGCAACACCCTTCGAAAGAGAACAGTGGGCTCTGGAGGGCCGGACCCGGCACGTCCCACCTCCTCCAGCACCCGGAGGTTTCCTCGGTGACAAACCGTTTCCGTTTCTGTCCTGTTTTCGCAGACAGACGAGGGAGCAGGAGACGCCCCCTGACTTTTTTTATTTCTCTGACTACGAGAGGCACAACGCGGAGATTGCAGCCTTCCACCTGGACAGGTGAGCCCTTCCTCCGTCCGCGCTCCCGTGCGCTCAGACCCACCGGTGAGCCGGGCCGTCCTGCACTGGACACGGCAGGACGTCGTCGTCACCTTGGTCACCATCAGGCAGCGCTGGTGCCTGCTCTCCCCCCACCCCGAGTGCTGCCCTGACCGGACCCGGTGTGTTCCCGTAGCTCACACAACACGTGGTACGGAGACCCTTTCATATCCCCCTCTTACAGACGAGAAACTGGGGCAGTGAGAGGCGATTTGTCCAGAGCCCCGTGCTCCTAACCGTCCCTCTGTCACGGAGGGAGAGGATGCCCTCAGGGTGCCTTAATCCGGATGGGCCCCTCCGCACCCCCACCGTTAGGCAGACGGGAGGCGCAGTAGCTGCTGTGCAGTCCGTAATAGAGGAAAAGGCAAGAGGGAAGGAGGCAGGGAGGAAAGGGGGAGTACTAAGTGCCGCGAATCTTAACACGGAGAGTCACAGGGCACAGACGCCTCCAGGAGACCAAAGCAAGCTTCCCGAGGAGGAGGAAGCCACGTTCGCAATGAGGGGGCCCGGGAGGCCCCGCGGTCGCCTGTCTCCGCTGCCCCAGCCCAGCAGAAAGTGAACCCGTCGTGAGGGTCAGCTTGGCCCTGCTGCTGGGGAAGTGGGGGTCCGTGTTCAGTACCCTCTGGGGCAGTTCACGGGCCTGGCCCTGGGTCCAGAGGGGCCCCGTGGGTTGAGGGACCTTGCCCTGGTGCAGTGGAGGGAGGAGGCGCCACCCTCAGCCCCCTAGAACCTCCTTGCCTGCCCTGCGGGGCCCTGACACGTCCCAGCCCGGGGTGCGGCCCCAGAGCCGGCAGCACTGGCATTGCCCTGGGTCAGTTGGAATGCAGAGTCCTGGGCTCCACCCAGACCTGGGACCAGAATCTGCATTTTCACAAGATCCCTAGTGACGCGGGCGCACGTTGGAATTTAAAGGGCTTTTTGTTTGTTTGTTTTTTTTTTGAGACGGAGTCTCACTCTGTCGCCCAGGCTGGAGTGCAGTGGCCGGATCTCAGCTCACTGCAAGCTCTGCCTCCCGGGTTTACGCCATTCTCCTGCCTCAGCCTCCCGAGTAGCTGGGACTACAGGCGCCGCCACCTCGCCCGGCTAGTTTTTTGTATTTTTAGTAGAGATAGGGTTTCACCGTGTTAGCCAGGATGGTCTCCATCTCCTGACCTCGTGATCCGCCCGTCTCAGCCTCTCAAAGTGCTGGGATTACAGGCTTGAGCCACCGCGCCCGGCCTAAAGGGCGTTTTTAAGGATCAGAGTCTTCTGTGGTGACTACAGAAATCTCCAGAAGCCGGATTTTCAACCATTTCAGCTATCTAGAACAGCCTGAACCCATAAAAGGGCTTTTCTATGAAAAGAAAGACAGTGGCCGCCAAGCCAGGGAGGGTCACTCGTTAGGAAATAGCTCCCCTCAGATCCACCTGTTTACAAAGCAGGGCACAGAGCCCGGTGCCCAGGCGAGCTGTCTGACAGGTGGAGGGGCAGGTGCTCCACACAGAGGCACGGTCGGGCCCTGGGCCCCGGCTTGGCCCTGGCAGACGGCCCACGTTCCTCCACACCTGATCATCTCGCCTCGCAGGATAATCACCACGTCCTCAGTCAGCAAGAATAGCTCTCGCCCTGCGTTCTCCACTTAATTAAGCGAGTGGGAGCCTGCGGTGTGGTTCAGAGAGAGTTCCATTAAAAGTGGTGCCTTTAATTTAATTTCGTTTTAAATTTAGCCCTGGAATGAGGGCAGGCTTTAGCTATGTGGGCAGTTGGCGGTGTGTGCCCATCAGTGAGGCGACACCAGCCCCGGTCCCTCAGGGGCCTCTCCCACCCCCATCACCGCAGGGCCAGGCAGAGCCCCCGGGCCTAGGGCTGGGTTTATTCAGAGGCAGGGAGACAGAGGCTGGCTCAGCCGCACAGAGCGCAGAGCCTCCCACACCCCTTTCTTGACAGGATCCTGGACTTCCGCCGGGTTCCTCCCGTGGCCGGCAGGATGGTCAACATGACCAAGGAGATCCGGGATGTCACACGGGACAAGAAGCTCTGGAGGACCTTCTTCATCTCTCCAGGTAGCCTGGCACGGGGGGCCCACGTTCATCTCTCCAGATAGCCTGGCACGGGGGCCCACATTAATCTCTCCAGGTAGCCTGGCACGGGGGGCCCACATTAATCTCTCCAGGTAGCCTGGCACGGGGGCCCACGTTCATCTCTCCAGGTAGCCTGGCACGGGGGCCCATGTTCATCTCTCCAGGTAGCCTGGCACGGGGGTCCACGTTCATCTCTCCAGATAGCCTGGCACGGGGGGCCCACGTTCACCTCTCCAGGTAGCCTGGCACGGGGGCCCGCACCGAACCCACAGTGACGGGGCTTGAGTACCTCTAACTAAAAGAAACCACGTGCAGTGCCGTTCCCAACCCACCTCCCACGTAGGGTGCCCTGTGCCCCCTTCCACACCGGGTGCTGAACCACAGACAGCTTCAAGGTGGCACCATCACCATTTAACCGACGTCCTGCTGTGCACAGAGAGGCCGTTTCTTCTTCCATTTGTTTGTTTATTTTAACTGGTGAAACGATTCACTTTCGGGAGGTCCTAGCCTCTCCAGGGAGCCTTCTCCAGGTGGCCCAGCCAGCAGACCTCCCTGGGACCTCCCCACCCAGATTTAAACACGCCCAGCAGAACCCCCGTCGTATAGCAACAGGGTGGGCGGCCTCCTCGGCCTCGGCGAAGCGGCTGGACTGTGAGCAGGGCTGGCCCCGGTCCCCTGTCCCTGGTGCCCTTGAGGGGATACAGGATGGCCTGAATGTTAGGTGGGAATAGATGTCTCTGGTGGTGCTGAGGTTTATAAAACCTTCAAGACTCTACGTGATAAGTACAGTGCACACACAAACACACTATTTTCTACTTAATTATCTCCCCAGGTTGCTTTAACCCTGACATTTGGGCTGGGCGTGGTGGCTCATGCCTGTAATCTCAGCATTCGGGGAAGCCAAGGGGGGAAGGTCACTTGATTTCAGGAGTTTGATACCAGACTGGGCAACATGGCCAGACCTCTGTCTACAGGAATTAAATAAATTGGCAGCCGTGGTGGTGCTTGTCTGTGGTCACAGCTACTCAGGAGGCTGAGGCAGGAGGATTGCTTGAGCCCAAGAGTGGAGGCTGCCATGAGTGGGGATCGTGCCAGAGCCCTCCAGCCTGGGCAACAGAGTGAGACCCTGTCTCAAAAAAAAAAAAAAAAGAAAAGAAAGAAACTGGCATTAGCGGCTCCACCAAGGGCTCAGTCCTCCCCTCCGAGCGCCTCCCTGGTGCCAGGCCCCTGCTTCACAGCCTGTTCCCATTTCCGCCGCTCACCTGCCGAGCTCTGGGACGCTCCCCTGCCTGTCCTGAACTCGGTCCCCTGCGTTTCCATCTTGAAGGTCAAGAGTGGTCCCAGCGGTGGTGGGTACTGCAGAATGAAGGTGCCCAGTTGTCACCCCAGGAAACCCCACAGAGCAAGGACCCCGCTGGGGAGGGGCCCTCCGGGTTGGAGGCTCTCGCTGTTGGGGGCCTCAGCCGCTCTCCTGGCCCGTCTGTTTAATTCATGCAGATAAAATCCAATTAGGGCCCCTGATTAGCTGCGTCTTCGGATTTGCTGGCACATAAAACCTTGACCTGAAAGCTCATTTTCTGCAGATGTTTCAGATCGATGTGCGGACTCTGCACTTTCTCTTAACTGCATTCATGAATTTGTCAGAACCAGGCCTCTGAATCCATGATTTCATTAAGTTTCGTTCCGTCAGCCGGGGCTCACCGAGATCCTCGTTTGTTTTCTTCCTCTCAAAGCCCATTAATAAGAGAAAAATAGGACAGAAAGCTCCACAGAGGCAGGAAGAAGGGCTCCCTTCCCTGGCCCAGCGGTGCCTGGCCCCACACGCCAGGAATCGGGGCAGAGGCAGAGCCTGAGTGTGGGGGTCTTTGAGGGCTCCCCGGTCCGCTGTGCCTGAGCCAGGCACACCCCAGTGATGGGGAACACATTGGCTCACAGATAATTCAGTGCCTGTTTGGATGGCTTGAGCTGTCCATCTTTTCTAAGGGGCTGAAACTCGCCTCCCCACCCTGGGAGTCCAGGGCTTCCTAAGCACGACTGAGCTCCGGCCACTGTCAGCCGTTGGATGGACCCTGACTGCACCGTCCGGGCACTGCCTCCTGCCCCACCGTTCACAGGACTGACCAGCCTGCAGCCCGCCACGCACACCCTGGTGCCCGCTGAGGCTGGGCTCCACCCCGGTGATGCCTGGATGCCTGACTGCGTCTTATCCACGTCTTTTGACCATTTTTTATTGCAACTTTTACAGTGATGGATTCCAAAGGTTCCAAAGACTGACATTCTCCATCCTCAGGTGCCAGCACCCCGTGCAGCGACGGCGGGAATTCCTCCAGCTTAGGCTCGATTCTCTGCATTGCAGACCAGGCTGTCAGTTCAGGACCGACTGAAAGAGACCGTCACAGGGTCAGTTCAGGACCGACTGAAAGAGACCGTCACAGGGTCAGTTCAGGACCGACTGAAAGAGACGGTCACAGGGTCAGTTCAGAACTGACTGAAAGAGACGGTCACAGGGTCAGTTCAGGACCGACTGAAAGAGATGGTCACAGGGTCAGTTCGGAACCGACTGAAAGAGACCGTCACAGGGTCAGTTCAGAACCGACTGAAAGAGACGGTCACAGGGTCAGTTCAGAACCGACTGAAAGAGACGGTCACAGGGTCAGTTCGGGACCGACTGAAAGAGACCGTCACAGGGTCAGTTCAGAACCGACTGAAAGAGACGGTCACAGGGTCAGTTCAGAACCGACTGAAAGAGACGGTCACAGGGTCAGTTCGGGACCGACTGAAAGAGACCGTCACAGGGTCAGTTCGGGACCGACTGAAAGAGACCGTCACAGGGTCAGTTCAGGAGCGACTGAAAGAGACCGTCACAGGGTCAGTTCAGGACCGACTGAAAGAGACCGTCACAGGGTCAGTTCAGGAGCGACTGAAAGAGACCGTCACAGGGTCAGTTCAGGAGCGACTGAAAGAGACGGTCACAGGGTCAGTTCGGAACCGACTGAAAGGGACGGTCACAGGGTCAGTTCAGAACCGATTGAAAGAGACCGTCACAGGGTCAGTTCAGGACCGACTGAAAGGGACCGTCACAGGGTCAGTTCAGAACCGACTGAAAGAGACCGTCACAGGGTCAGTTCGGGACCGACTGAAAGAGACCGTCACAGGGTCAGTTCAGGACCGACTGAAAGAGACCGTCACAGGGTCAGTTCAGAACCGACTGAAAGAGACGGTCACAGGGTCAGTTCAGGAGCGACTGAAAGAGACGGTCACAGGGTCAGTTCGGGACCGACTGAAAGAGACCGTCACAGGGTCAGTTCAGAACCGACTGAAAGAGACGGTCACAGGGTCAGTTCAGGAGCGACTGAAAGAGACGGTCACAGGGTCAGTTCAGAACCGACTGAAAGAGACGGTCACAGGGTCAGTTCAGGACCGACTGAAAGAGACCGTCACAGGGTCAGTTCAGGAGCGACTGAAAGAGACGGTCACAGGGTCAGTTCAGGACCGACTGAAAGAGACCGTCACAGGGTCAGTTCAGGAGCGACTGAAAGAGACAGTCACAGGGTCAGTTCAGGAGCGACTGAAAGAGACCGTCACAGGGTCAGTTCAGGAGCGACTGAAAGAGACGGTCACAGGGTCAGTTCAGGAGCGACTGAAAGAGACGGTCACAGGGTCAGTTCAGAACCGACTGAAAGAGACGGTCACAGGGTCAGTTCGGGACCGACTGAAAGAGACCGTCACAGGGTCAGTTCAGGAGCGACTGAAAGAGACGGTCACAGGGTCAGTTCAGAACCGACTGAAAGAGACGGTCACAGGGTCAGTTCGGGACCGACTGAAAGAGACGGTCACAGGGTCAGTTCAGAACCGACTGAAAGAGACCGTCACAGGGTCAGTTCAGAACCGACTGAAAGAGACGGTCACAGGGTCAGTTCAGGAGCGACTGAAAGGGACGGTCACAGGGTCAGTTCAGAACTGACTGAAAGAGACGGTCACAGGGTCAGTTCAGAACTGACTGAAAGAGACGGTCACAGGGTCAGTTCGGGACCGACTGAAAGAGACGGTCACAGGGTCAGTTCGGGACTGACTGAAAGAGACCGTCACAGGGTCAGTTCAGGAGCGACTGAAAGAGACAGTCACAGGGTCAGTTCAGGAGCGACTGAAAGAGACCGTCACAGGGTCAGTTCAGGAGCGACTGAAAGAGACCGTCACAGGGTCAGTTCAGAACCGACTGAAAGAGACGGTCACAGGGTCAGTTCAGAACCGACTGAAAGAGACCGTCACAGGGTCGCGCAGGGAGGGGTCAAAGACACCCATTGATGCCGAGAACGTGCCCTGCCTGGCCCTGCTCCGAGCAACATCTCCGGAACTCCTCACTTCACTGTAAAACGAGCCTGTGGGGTCAGGTTGCTCCCTCCCCATTTTTAAGGTCTTACTGAGTGACTGGGCACAGAGGCTCACGCCTGTAATCCCAGCACTGGGAGGATCACTTGAGCCCAGGAGTTCAAGCTCAGCCTGGACAACAGAGCGAGACCTCATCTCTACAAAAATGAAAAAATCAGCCAGGTCTGGTGGCGTGCACCTGCGAGTCCAGCAACTCGAGAGGCTGAGGCAGGAGGATGGCTTGAGCCCAGGAGGTCAAGGCTGCAGTGAGCTGTGATCGCACACCACTGCTCTCCAGCCTGGGTGACAGAGTGAGATCCCGTCTCAAAAAAAGAAAAAAGAAGAAGACTGAGTTGATTATCAGTCCAAGCAGGTGTATTAAGTCACTTCTACGTCCCATGTTGGCTGACGCTTGGAATCCCCGGGTCCTCAGCAGGCCAGGGACGGTGGTCACCGGAGCACCCCTGAGCTCTGCACTGCAAGTCGGCCGTCGACCACCATTGCTGCCGTTACTGGAATCCCTTCTCACGCCTCCCTGGAGCCACCGCTTTGATTACGCGTTCTGGCAGCTTCCCTGGCCACTCCTGGTTTCCGGATATTAGTTGCGTTTTCCAGGGCAGCGCAAGTTTCTCCCCTAAAATCCCAAGATGTCCTCGGCCGCCGGAGGCCCCAACAGTTCTGTCTCCCTGCCCAGACAGACGAGTCCTTGAATCTCCCAGAGCAGCCGGGCCCAGCATGGCCGGGCGCCTCGGAACGCAGCCCCCGGGACCCCGCTGCTGCCACCCACTCCGGCCGCTCTGCCCTGTCAGTCCGATTTCTTCCAGAAGCCTCTGTGAGCACTTGGCTTTCTCTAAAGCAGCAGGGAGCGGCGCAGGAGCCAGCCTGGATTCCTCTTCCAGGGAACAAAATCTGTTCCAATTCGTTTGCTCCACTTTGCTTTGCATACGTCTCCTGACCGCGGATACCAGGTGACCTCAGAGGCTCTGCAGGAGCCCCAGGCACCTCGGAGGGCTGAGCCCACTGCAGACACCCCCTCGGCCTCCCGACCGATGTTGCCGGGTGACCTCAGAGGCTCTGCAGGAGCCCCGGGCACCTCGGAGGGCTGAGCCCACTACAGACACCCCCTCGGCCTCCTGTGGCCTGAATGACCCTCCCGTGGGGTCAGTCAGAAAAGGGAAAAACCCATCAGCCAGGGCAAGGTGAGAGAACGAGAGGCAGCCCGGACCAGTGCTTGGGGAAGGTGGGCTCTGGGAGGGAGACGCAGGAGGGTGAGCCCTAAGCAGCCCCCTGCCCCGCGTAGGGATCGTGGAGCTCAGGTTCGGAGAGGGCAGTTAGGATCCCAGCACCGCACAGCCGTGTAGGGGCCAGGCCGCAGTCAGAGCCTACCTCTCCTAAGCCCCAGACGCTCACGGAACTCCCTCCCCCACTTCTCATGTAAGTTACCATCTGCACGTTGCACACATCCCAGAGGTGCACAGGTCGTCCATGCACAGCTTTGCGTTTCTGCAAGGTGAGCGCCCCCAGGACCAGGCCCAGGTGCCCCGCGGCTCCGGAAGCCACTCAGCCCGACACAGCCTGGACAGAAGGGTTTGCCATCACTCGCTTCGCCTTTTTTCGTGCCACGGTGGCCTGGGCTTGGCAGAGTGGTCATCAGGACTCTCTCCAGGGCTGTGTCCAGCTTAAACGCACGTTGCAGGTGGCAGGTTTCCAGCCATGGACCCGCTTTGCGCAGCCAGAGCCGCTGCCCTAAATAACAGTGTCCGCTGGGCCCACAGCTGTCCGGGGTGGCAGGTGGCAGACGTCCGCCTTGCAAAACTCTCCTCCTGCCGGGCCAGCGCCCGGTACAGTCAGAGATAGGAATGGTCAGAGATGCTCCAGCCGCAGGGTGAAGGGGCCGCCTTGGTCCTTGTCAGGAGCCACACTGTTGCCCGGCTGTGCTCTCCAGGAGGCCAACCGTGACGCCATTTTCGGGCGACTGGAGGAGGCAGGATCTCTCCTGGCTGTGTCCGGGACCCTGGCTTCCTCCTTGCTGTTTGTGTCTTTTATTATTCACTAAAATGGAAAAGGACTCACACTCCTTCCTCCCAGAAAGCCCAGCCCTCCAAGTGCAGGGCAGCCTTCGTTACCTTGACAGGTGCCTTCCCGTGGCTTCCTTGTGTGATTCCCAGCCCGGGATGCAGGCGTTGCTGGGACCCCCGCTTCCTGGGCGAAGGGCTGGGCACGGAGCAGGGAGGCACTCGCCCGAGGTCACACAGCTCAGGGCCCTTCTAACCCCACCCGGGAGGCCCCTTTAATACCCGACTTGGATCTGCAAAGAGGAATGGCCGGGGGCCCGAGAAATGCCTTTCTCTTTTAACCTGATACCATCTGAAACCGGCTTAGCCGAGGACGGCAGACGCATTTTAAGCCTCCAGCCAATGAGTGCTCAGATGAAGATTTTGCTTCTGAAACGGAGCTCCTGCCCCGGGGGGCTGCCTCGTCCGACTGTGGGCTGCTGATTAATCTGTATCAACACGCGACAGGATTGCAGCTGGTCTTTCTTTGATCGTTCTTACAGTAATTACCCAGCGTTGGCACCGGGGAGAGGGGGCGCGGGAAGGAGGGGGCAGGCAGGTGATCGGGGCGTTGGGGCCAGACCAGCCGGGACCTGCTGGGTGCGTGGGGTGTGGTGGGGACCAGGGTGGCCTGGGACTCACCCCATTTCCTCTCAGAACCTCAACTTATTCAGCTAAGAAAGGGCAGCCCACACCAGCCGCCCTCCTGTTCAGTCCGCTGGGAAGGGCCCTGCTGAACCTGTCTTCAGATCCCACGGGGAGCCTGCCCTGCAGCCTGGAGGCTCCAGGAACATCCCGAGAGACCCTTGGAATCACTCAGCCCGGCTGCCTGGCTCAAGGAGGGACCCCTTTGGCTGAGACGTCAGCCGTGTGCTCAAATGGCAGAAATGCTGGGACTGGGGGTGCTGTGAGTGAGGTTCACGGCTCTGGTCCCGACAAAACCACGTCCTCACCAGTTCTACAGCCCCAGACTTTCCAGCGTTTCTCCACACACAAATAAAGCATGAAAAACGATTCAGTCAGCAAATAAAGTCAGGAATAGTGCCGTCGGCCGGGCCTCCAGCATCAGAGCAGTGAACCCCCACTGCTAGCGGGCCTGGACGGCTCTTACATTTTTCTCATTATTTTTTATTTATTAAGGTATATAATTCATGTACCACAAAATTTACCACTTGAAAGCGTACAGTTCCATGGCTTTTAGTATATTCACAATGGTGTGCCACCACCACCGCCGTCTGAATCCAGAATTTTGGGGTCTTCCCAACCCCAAAAAGATCCCCGTTCCTGTGAACAGACCGTCTCCGTTCTTCGCCCCGCAGCCCTCGGCGGCCAGTCCCTCCCCCAGTCTGTCTGGATTTGCCTATTCCGGGCATTCTGTATCCAGAGGGTCGTAGGACGTGTGGCCTCCTCTGTCTGGCCTCCTTCGTGGAGCACAGAGTCCTCGGGTTTCGTGAGGGCTTCATTCCTTCCCTCGTTTCATTTCGTTTCGTTTCATCGTGAGGATGGACCACGTTCACCCGCTGTCCACTCCTCTCTTGATGGACATTTGGGTCGATTCTCTCTTTTTCGGCTGTGGTGAGCAATGCTGCTGTGAGCATTCGTGCCCGAGTTTTTGTGTGGAAATGTCTTTTCTTCTCTTAGGGGTTTACGTGGGCGGGGAGTTCCTGAGTCACACAGGGACGCTGTGTTGAATCCATCAGGGGCTGCAGACCATTTCCGCCGTGGCTGCACCGTGTGCGCCTCCCCCCGCAACCCCAGCAGCACACAGAGGCGGCAGCTCCCCGTCCCAGCCAGCAGCTGCTGTCCTCTGCTCTTTTGACGGAAGCCATCCCGGCAGACAGGAGGTGGTGCCCCACTGTGGTTTTGATTTGCATCTCCCTGGTGACTCACGATGGCGCCCGTCTCTTCTCATGCTTGTCGACCATCGGCGTGGTCTTTGGAGAATCATCGGTTCAAGTCCTCCGCCCGTGTATTAGTTGGTGTTTCGTCTTTTTGTGATTGAGTGATGCGAGTCCTTCGTACCCCCTCGATGCTAGATCCTCAGCTGTGTGGTTTGCAAACATTTTCTCCCATTCTGGGGATTGCATCTTCACTTCCTTGACAATACGAATGCATTTTTAAGCAACTAAACGTCGGCCCTAGGATGTCCATAGACCCACCCCTGATGTTCGAGGGGTCAGGCCGGGATCTGCCTCTGGGGAGCTGTGTGGCCTCGGGAAGTCGGCTCTGTGGGTTCACTTTTCCATACCGTGCGGTGGAGGTGTTTGCTGGGATTGATGGGGGAGCTGTGGGTGAGTCCTGCCCGTGAGAAGCACCAGGCAGAGCCCGGCCCGGCCTTGGGGGCCGTGAGACCACAGGTGAGGACGCGGCCCTGTGTGGCCCGGGTAACCTGCAGCCTGTCCCTCCCCAGCCAACAACATCTGCTTCTACGGCGAGTGCTCCTACTACTGCTCCACAGAGCACGCCCTGTGCGGGAAGCCGGACCAGATCGAGGGCTCGCTGGCAGCCTTCTTGCCCGACCTGTCCCTGGCCAAGAGGAAGACCTGGCGGAACCCTTGGCGGCGCTCCTACCACAAGCGCAAGAAGGCCGAGTGAGTGTGGGGCCGGGGGCTGGCTCCTGGCCGCCCGGCAGCGGAGGGAGCTGGGCCTGGGCGGGCGTGGGACAGTCACAGGGGCGGCCACAGGGGCGGCAGAGATGGGTGCAGAACCTGCTGTGCGATGCTGGCCTGTGTGAGACGACCGCTTCCTGACGAGACAGTGACAAAGGGCTTCCTTACTCCAGTAATTTCATGCACTTCCCTGACCCGGGCCGGCCTGCCCACCAGGTCCCTCAAACTGGGGCCTCTCAGCGTTTGAGCTCTGCTCTCCCCGCTGCCCCTCTCCTCCCTCCTGCGGGAGAAACGGCCCCTGTTCTTTCCGCCCCATGTTTTCCTCGTGAGTGTGGCGTCCAGGTCCTGTTTCTCCACAGAGACCCTGCAAAAAACACAGGGCCCAGAGCTGAAGGCAGCTCCAGGTGGGGTCACCCCGGGGCAGGGCAGAGCGACCCCATCCCCTCCCACACCCATGCTCCCGCTGATGCAGCCTCAGCACCGCGGCCGAGGCCGGTCCATCTGCAGACGCCAGGGTCCCTGCCGCAGCGCTTCTCCTGTGCTCCTCGTGGCGCATCGGGCTCCCCGTCTGCACAGCAGAGCCCGGCCGTCTCACGCTGGCTCCCTGCAGGTGGGAGGTGGACCCTGACTACTGCGAGGAGGTGAAGCAGACACCGCCCTACGACAGCAGCCACCGCATCCTGGACGTCATGGACATGACAATCTTCGACTTCCTCATGGGTACGTCCCGCAGGGGAATGGGCTCCCCGTGTCACCCGCCCTGCGAGGAGCGGATACACCCAGGGCTCTGCAGGGCACGGTCCGTGGCGTGGCCCAGCCGCAGTCCCGTGGCCTGGGGAGGGGCCAGATTGCTTAGAGGTCATGCTGGGAGGAAGAGACGCCGCTCTGCAGGGCACAGAGGCCTCTGAGCTACGCAGCCCGGCTTCCCACAGGCTGTGATGGTTTCTGCTACTTTCCACAGGAAACATGGACCGTCACCACTACGAGACGTTTGAGAAGTTTGGGAACGAAACGTTCATCATCCACTTAGACAATGGAAGAGGGTGAGCCTGTCCTTGCCCTGCACACCCAGGAAAGGGGCAGCCGCCTCCAGGCCCAGCTACCTGCAGCCCAGCCGAGACCCCGGGAAGTGGGGAGCAGACCCGCCAGTGGAGGGATGGGAAAGCCACAAAGGCCCATCTTGGAGCCAGATGCAGGGGGTAGCCCCGGGTCCCAACCAGGACAGAGGGCCACCCCAGGAGCGGGACCTCTGAGGCACAGGAACGCTGCAAACCAAGTCCTAGCAGACCTGGTGTTACCTGGGAAACAGAGGCTGGGAGAGGCTGCTGGTAGGAAGAGCAGGCCCGTGCCGAATAGACGGCCTGTGCGTCCCCCCTGCGGCTGCTGCTGGCCTGCCACGGGCGGTCTTGGGCGGCACGATGAGACCCTGGTGACCAGGGAGGGTGACCCCTAATAAACAAAGCACGAGGCGAGTAATTTGGGCAGGAGGACGTCCATTCCCAGGCTCGGAGGCCTCAGAGAGATGGGTCGTGGGCCCCAATAGCTTGTGTGTGTGGCTGTAAAGACGGCTCCACGGCTAAGCTGTGGGCTGACGCTCCCTGGAGCCGTCTCAACTCGGCTGCCCGGGACCCTTCCCCAGGCCAGAGGCCAGGACCCCACATACAGGGCTGGGGACAGGCGGGGGTGGACCCATTGCCTGGGGTGCTAGAGACGGGCAGGGTAGACCCACTGCCTGGGGTGCTGGAGATGGGCAGAGTGGACCCACCCCCTGGGGTGCTGGAGACGGGCGGGGTGGACCCACCGCCTGGGGTGCTGGAGACCCGCGGGGTGGACCCACCGCCTGGGGAGCTGGAGACCGACGGGGTGGACCCACCGCCTGGGGTGCTGGAGATGGACGGGGTGGACCCACCGCCTGGGGTGCTGGAGACGGACGGGGTGGACCCACCGCCTGGGGTGCTGGAGACGGACGGGGTGGACCCACCGCCTGGGGTGCTGGAGACGGGCGGGGTGGACCCACCGCCTGGGGTGCTGGAGACCGATGGGGTGGACCCACCGCCTGGGGTGCTGGAGACGGGCGGGGTGGACCCACCGCCTGGGGTGCTGGAGACGGGCGGGGTGGACCCACCGCCTGGGGTGCTGGAGACGGGCGGGGTGGACCCACTGCCTGGGGTGTCGGGGACAGCCAGGGTGGACCCCTGTCCCGGCTCCCAGCCCAGCAGCCTGTTAGGAGCCTTGTACAGAGGCCCTTGACAATTCTGCTTTTGTTCTGGAAGGTTTGGGAAGTATTCGCACGACGAACTGTCCATCCTGGTGCCGCTACAGCAATGCTGCAGGTACAGCCCCTGCCGGAGCCGGCTCCAGCTCCACCCTCCTCCCCCTTACACAGGAGATAGAAGAGGCCACGGCCGTCCCCGCCCCGCCCCGGCCATCACACTGGGAGAGGAAAGGCCTTGAATTCAACCACAGCCCCGAATTCCACCCACACCCTCACTGTGCCGCCTGGAGGCGCAGACCTCACCTGCCCACCCCCACAGGCCCATCCAGCGCGAGCCCTCTCGGGCCTCCACTCTGTGTCCATCCTGCCACCCCAGTTACAGAGAGAACTCGAGGCCAGGGCAGTCTCTGACTGAGACACAGAGATCCTGCTCCCCAGCGCGGCTGCCGGACTCTGCCATTGCCACTGCCACCTTCTACCGGGGTTCAGACCCCCTTTCCCCCCTCTCATGGCTGGGGACGCAGCCTACAGGGCAAACGCTTTGTCCTTCTCTGACGAGGCATCAGAGCACCCGTGTTGGGCAAATGTGCCGAGTTGGGGTCAGTGTCCTGGGTGAACGGGCCGTCCTCCTCACTCCCCATCCTCCTGCCGGACCCCTCTGGGAAGTACGCCGGCCACCGCATCCTGCAAGGGCACCCTCATCCCTTGTGCAGATGAGAGGCCACAGATCGCCCTGGAGCAGATCACACAGCCCAATGACTGACGAGGCGTCAGATCACAGGCCCCTCTCTCGCGGTCTCTCTCATCTCTGCTGTCTCTGTCTCTTAGTCTGCCTGTCTCTGTGTCTCTTTGTCTGTCTCTCTGTCTCTGTCTCTCTCCCTTTCTCTCTCCCTGCTTTCTCTCTCTGTCTCTTTCTCTCTGTGTCTCTCTTTCTCTGTGTATGTCTCTGTCTTTCTCTCTGTCTCCGTCTCTGTCCCCCTCTTTCTCTCTCTGTCTCTTCCCACTCACTCTCTCGATCTCCCTCTCACTATCTCTCGCTGTCCCATGGCCACGCATCTCCCCTGTCCCGTGCCAGGCCTGATACCCCACTCCTCCCCAGGATCCGGAAGTCCACCTACCTGCGTCTGCAGCTCCTGGCCAAGGAGGAGTACAAGCTGAGCCTGCTGATGGCCGAGTCTCTGCGGGGGGACCAGGTGGCACCTGTGCTGTACCAGCCGCACCTGGAGGCCCTGGACCGGCGGCTCCGTGTCGTGCTGCAGGCCGTCCGGGACTGCGTGGAGAGGGACGGGCTCCGCAGCGTGGTGGAGGACGACCTGGACACTGAGCACAGAGCCGCCTCGGCGAGGTAGTGTCCACCGGCCGCCGCGCTGCCCGGGACGGAGCCAGAGGGGCCGGGCCTACCAGAAAGCGCACGTGCCCGCGCCCGTCGTGAATTCAGTGAATTCAGAGGCAGGACGAGATCAGCGGAGTCGGGAGCTGCTGCCTCGGGAGGCGAGGCTCCCCAGGTCTAATGGGACACATTTTGTCAGTGTTCGACCAGAAAAGGTTGGGAAGGAGGCGCTGTCTGTGCTCACGGACAGAGGCGGCCGGCGCCCGAGGCATTCCATCCTTTCTGTAGGGAAAGGAGCCTTTATTTACTATTTTGTATTTATATATGATGAATAAGTATATAAACAGAAACGTGTACACAGACTCCGATCACCTACCAAACCAAACACGAGGGCCGCCCTCCCCGGTTCTGGGGGCCCCTCAAGGCCACGTTCAACCCTCAAGTGCCCTCACATTCGGGACCTATTTCAAGTCAAAACTCTTTCTCCTTCCTGGGGCCTCGGCTCCTGGAGGGCTGGAGGGTCTCGTCTGAGGATGGGAGGAGGCTCTCACTGGACGTCTGGCCTGTGCGCTGGTGGACGGATGCCCACGTGGTTTTGGAGGACCTGATGACCAGGCGTCCTGCGAGTCCGCCCGCTGGCCCACTGTGCCCATCTGGGACTTGGCTGCGGACGGTTGGTGCAAGTGTGTCCTGCAGGGCTGGCTGTGCACAGCTGTGGGTTGACCTTTGCAGAGTTTTGTGGAATCGTTTGCAATGTGATAAAAGTGCAATAAAGGTACAGCAGATGTGTGTCGGCCTCACGGGGCGGGTCCCTCACACCCTGGTGCATGGCTGCCTATCCATCCCCTCTCCAAAAAGCCAGTCCTGGAACCAGGCACGGCCGAGAGTCGGCATTCAAGGTGGCCTGGACCCGAGGCCTGCTGGAGCTGGAGGGGGCTGCCTGCCAAGCCCTGGTGCAAACAGGCCAGGTGAGGCCCCGCCTCCAAGACAGGGTGGTCGGTCCTGGACTGCTCTCAGAAGATGGGGCCACCACCCAAAGACACGGCGGCCCCGAGGGCGCCCCCTGTCGATAGCCCTGGCAAGGTGCGGCTCCTGGTGTTCCAGCAGGACTGGGCAGCCATGGCTGGGCACGGCGGGGCAGCCGCTCCGGGGCTGTGGCGAGCGAGGGGCGACGTGAGTGGTGCCAGCCCCTTCCCACTGCAGGCCTCTGGCCTGGGAGCCCCTGGGAGGCCCCTGGGGAGACTCTGAGCTCCTTCCAACAAGCCCCAGGAAGGCCCAGCCCCGGAGGGAGCAAGGAGAGCTTATGGGCCAAGGGCGCCGAGAGTCCCGGAGGTGAGAGTGTGGGAGTCACAGCTCCTGGGGCAGGCCCCCCGCTCCTGAGCCGTTTCCTCACGGTCACTCCCGAGCCACTTCCTCGGGGCCACTCCTCACCCTGTGGCCACCGTTCTCTGTGCTGCACGCCCACCAAGCCATCAAGGTCAATCGTTACTCGTCTCTGAAGCAAAACTGCAAGGTTGGTTTTATTTTCCTGGTTTTACAGATGGAGAAACTAAGGCTCAGAGAGGGAAAGTCTCCCAGTCCCTACATCAGTTTAGGTTCCTGGAACAGCCCACCCAGTGCTTGAAGCCCCATGAGCTGGGAAGAGGTACAGAGGCCCCACCTGGACCCCCGAGTGCCCCGGGGCTGAGTTGAGGGTGGGGCAGGCTCCCCCGATGGTCAGACTCGCAGAGGACTGCAGACTCCTCAAAGGAAACAAGCGGACGATGTGAGGAAGCCCTCCAGCAGGCTCCCCGGCCTCCCTGCCTCAGTGCAGGGCCCAGCCCTCCCTGGGGCTCAGCCTTCCTTCCATAGCTGTCCCACACGTCACCTGGCCCCGGCTTCACAGCTGCGCTTGCCACACACTCAGCTCTGGCCTCTCGCCATTTTCTCCCAGCCGAGGGACTCAGCCAACCCTCGCCTCTTCTTCTCCCTGCCCTGAGGACCCCCAGAAGCTGAGAGGAGTAAAGTGGGGGCTGTAGAGATGGGGCTGGGCTCCCGGGTCAGAGTCTCCCCTGCTGGCACTGTGTGAGGGGCAGAGGCAGGAGCCACCATCCTGGCTGCCACCTGCCCAGGGTCACATGGCCCAGGAGCCCCAAGAAATCAGCTGTGGGGCCGGTCACTGTGGCCCCCTCTTCTAAGAGTCTCTGCATACGCTCACCTGTCCATTCCACAAAGTCCCTGACACCCATTGAAGCTGTGCCAGGCTGGGTGCAGCACGGCCTGAGAGACTCCACTCTGTCCTCATCACCCTCGCCTTGCAGAGCAGTGGGAGATACACAGTAAATGCACTGACGGGTCACAAACAGGACCCTGCACACAGCAAGGAAGGCGGTGAGGGCAGAGGATGAGCTGGGCAGACACTGTGTGTGGGGCAGCCAGGGAGGCGCTGTGGCCCCATCAGTCAGTGGCTGGAGGTGGCCCCACTGTGTCTCTGCTTGAGACTGAACCACAAGAGGGTTTGGGTGGCCCCAGTCCAATCTGACGAGGGCCCTCATGAGGAGAGGAGACCAGGACACACCCAGAGGGATGGCCCCGTGAGGACATGGAGAGGATGACATCCGTGAGCTACGGAGAGGCCTGGAGGAACCAGCCCTGCCATGCGGTGACCTTGGACTCCAGCCTCCGGGACTGTCTGTGGTTGAAGCTGCCCCATCCATGGTGCTGTCACAGCGTCCTGAGTGGAGTCACGCAGCCTCCAGGAGAGGCTTCAAGGGGCCTGAAGGAGGGAGGCAGTGATGCCAGGAGCAGGGCCAGGGGCACGGGTGGAGAAACGCAGCAGCCGTGCCCACCCTGCCATGTGGGGCTGGCCCAGAAATGCCAATGTCGGGACCCACGGCCATGATAGAATTAAGTTAGTGTTTAAACAGACATGCCCCAGAGTCTGGACTGATAGAGGGCAGTGCTCCGTGCAGAAGCAGCTGTCGCCGTCATCCGGCCACCACCACCAGGGTAACAACCGCAGGGGAGGGAAGGTGCGCAGATTCCAGGGCCTGGGAGAGACCAGCAGGACCTGCTATGGGACTGGAGGCGGGGAGAAGAGAAGGAGAAAGTGTGACCTCCAGGACCTGACTTCAGTCAGGGCATGGGGCACCCTTCACTGTGGGGTGTTGGGGAAAGACCCAGGGGGCAGAAGAGAGGCGTGCGGAGTCCCTGCAGGCACCAGATGACAGCGGGGCTGGGTATAAAACATGGTGCTGCCAGCACGGAGCCAGAACACTGAGGAGGGCGGCACGAGGCCCATGACAGCTCATGCACGGCTGGAGTCTGGGTAAGTGGAGGGACAGCAAGGATGGAGCTGATGGTCCAGACAGAGCAGACGGCCCTTGCTGTCCACTATGGAAAGACACACAAGCACCACCACACATGTGGGCGCCTTTGGCATGAGAGACACAAAACCACAGGGAAACACGTGGCGTGGAGACTGTGCTGAGAGCAGAGATGTGGAGACAGCAGAGATGAGGAGATAGCAGAGAGTGGACGAACGAGGAGGGCTGGGGACAGCATGAGGTCCAGGGAACAGGAGGGGCTCTCATGCACCAGCACGGGTGGAGAAATGAAACAGGATGAAGCCTCGACAGAAGGAACAGGAGACGAGACTGAGGAAGGTACCAGAGAGCAGTGAGGGAGACCAGTGGCTGGAAAATGAGAAATCCACTGAGGCCCCGGCAGCCTCGTGAGTGCTGACCCGCAGGGGGCCCACGGCGGAGACGTGGAAGCCGCGGCAGCCCCAGTGCTGACCAGCAGGGGGCACACGGTGGAGACGTGGAAGCCGCGGCAGCCCCAGTGCTGACCAGCAGGGGGCACACCACGGAGGCGTGGAAGCCGCGGCAGCCCCAGTGCTGACCAGCAGGGGGCACAGGGCGGAGACGTGGAAGCCGCGGCAGCCCCAGTGCTGACCAGCAGGGGGCACACCGCGGAGACGTGGAAGCCGCAGCAGCCCCAGTGCTGACCAGCAGGGGGCACAGGGCGGCGAAGAGGAAGCCGCAGCAGCCCCAGTGCTGACCAGCAGGGGGCACACCGCGGAGACGTGGAAGCCGAAGCAGTCCCAGTGCTGACCAGCAGGGGGCACACGGCGGGGAAGAGGAAGCCGCAGCAGCCCCAGTGCTGACCAGCAGGGGGCACAGGGCGGAGGCGTGGAAGCCGCAGCAGCCCCAGTGCTGACCAGCAGGGGGCACAGGGCGGAGACGTGGAAGCCGCAGCAGCCCCAGTGCTGACCAGCAGGGGGCACAGGGCGGAGACGTGGAAGCCGCAGCAGCCTCAGTGCTGACCAGCAGGGGGCACACCGCGGAGAAGAGGAAGCCGCAGCAGCCCCAGTGCTGACCAGCAGGGGGCACAGGGCGGAGGTGTGGAAGCCAAAGCAGTCCCAGTGCTGACCAGCAGGGGGCACACCGCGGAGAAGAGGAAGCCAAAGCAGTCCCAGTGCTGACCAGCAGGGGGCACACCGCGGAGAAGAGGAAACCACAGCAGCCCCAGTGCTGACCAGCAGGGGGCACACCGCGGAGGCGTGGAAGCGGCAGCAGCCCCAGTGCTGACCAGCAGGGGGCACACCGCGGAGGCGTGGAAGCGGCAGCAGCCCCAGTGCTGACCAGCAGGGGGCACAGGGCGGAGGCGTGGAAGCCACGGCAGCCCCAGTGCTGACCAGCAGGGGGCACAGGGCGGAGGCGTGGAAGCCACGGCAGCCCCAGTGCTGACCAGCAGGGGGCACAGGGCGGAGGCGTGGAAGCCACGGCAGCCCCAGTGCTGACCAGCAGGGGGCACAGGGCGGAGGCGTGGAAGCCAAAGCAGCCCAGTGCTGACCAGCAGGGGGCACACAGCAGAGAAGAGGAAGTGAGGAAACGGAAAAAGAGGGTTGACCTGAGCAGAAGGACATGAGCTTCCAGATGAAATAGTCCCAGGGCTGGGCATGGTGGCTCAGGCCTCTAATCCCAGCACTTTGGGAGGCTGAGGCAGGAGGATTCCTTGAGTCCAGGAGTTCGAGACCAGCTTGGGCAACCCAGTGAGACTCTCCCATCTGTACAAAAAAATACAAAAATTAGCCAGACACAGTGGCTCACACCCGTAATCCCAGCTGCCCCAGGGGCTAAAGCAGGAGGATCACTTGAGTGCAGGAGGTCGAGGCTGCTGTGAGCTACGATTGCACCACTGCACTCCAGTCTGGGCGACAGAGTGAGACTGTGTCTCAAAAAAAGAAAAAAGATAAAACGAATAATTAAAAGTAAATAAATAATCCCGGTTTCTAACAGAATAAAAGGAAGGTCAGCAGAAAGGCCAGGACGGCCCGAAGGAACTTCAGTGCTCTGGCGTGGGAGGTTCCCGGGTGAGGAGAGCCTAGTTCCAGCTCCGGAACTGGAGCACTTCTGCCTCCCTCACGGGAGAGCTGGGGCTGCAAGGTGGAGCCATCACTTCTGGACACCAGGCCAATGGACCTCCCTGCAGAGGCACAGAGGTGAGGGCATGAAGTCACGTTCCACACATAGGATCTAGACACGGCTCGTGGCCCACGTACCGGAAACCAGGATGTGCGTCAGGGAGGAGGAGGAATGGGGCACAATAGGGGGGCAGAGGCCCCGGGTCGCTGATGAGAGGACCCCCGAGGGGAACATGGAGACAGGAGCAAGAGGACCCTGCAGAGAGGGGTGGGCGCCCACGCAGAAAAACAAGCCAGGGGAAGAGGTGAGGCTCCTGGTACGGCCGGGATGCCGTGGCTCAGCCATGAGTGGGGCCACAGACGCATCATAACAGGAGCACCCAACGTCATTTTTCCATAAAGAAGGCGGCGATATCACCATATTGGGGAAGGGAGTGTTTGAGTGGGGAGATGTTGAGCTGTGACATAAGCCTGTTATTTGGAAACACGGAGGTAAATACAAAAATCAAACACACCCAGCAAAACGAAGAAGGTGATTTTCTCTGGGTCCTTGCCAGGGGCAGGAGGGGCAGGAGGGGCAGGGCCTGCTGCGTTTCATGATTGCGGTGCCATTTCAGACTTTTTAAACAGTATCCACTGGCGTGGTGCTATTTCAGACTTTTTAAGCACTATTCACTGGTTTGATACAAGGTCAGAATGCAGTTCGACACCCACCATCTGGGTCAGAGCTGACGGCCTCCCGGGGAGGGGTCAGCTCGGCCCCACGGCAGCCCTGGTGCACGCCCATAGTGAGGCCTGAGTTCATCTTACCTGCTTTGCCCCTCAGTTACTCAGGGATCGGAATCGTGGCTCATGCCTGTAATCCCAGCACTTTGGGAGGCTGAGGCAGGAGGATTCTTTGAGTCCAGGAGTTCGAGACCAGCCTGGGCAACCCAGTGAGACTCCCCCATCTGTACAAAAAAATACAAAAATTAGCCAGACACAGTGGCTCACACCCGTAATCCCAGCCGCCCCAGGGGCTAAAGCAGGAGGATCACTTGAGTGCAGGAGGTCGAGGCTGCTGTGAGCTACGATTGCACCACTGCATTCCAGTCTGGGCGACAGAGTGAGACTGTGTCTCAAAAAAAGAAAAAAGATAAAACGAATAATTAAAAGTAAATAAATAATCCTGGTTTCTAACAGAATAAAAGGAAGGTCAGCAGAAAGGCCAGGACGGCCCGAAGGAACTTCAGTGCTCTGGCGTGGGAGGTTCCCGGGTGAGGAGAGCCTAGTTCCAGCTCCGGAACTGGAGCACTTCTGCCTCCCCCACGGGAGAGCTGGGGCTGCAAGGTGGAGCCATCACTTCTGGACACCAGGCCAATGGACCTCCCTGCAGAGGCACAGAGGTGAGGGCATGAAGTCACGTTCCACACATAGGATCTAGACACGGCTCGTGGCCCACGTACCGGAAACCAGGATGTGCGTCAGGGAGGAGGAGGAATGGGGCACAATAGGGGGGCAGAGGCCCCGGGTTGCTGATGAGAGGACCCCCGAGGGGAACATGGAGACAGGAGCAAGAGGACCCTGCAGAGAGGGGTGGGCGCCCACCCAGAAAAACAAGCCAGGGGAAGAGGTGAGGCTCCTGGTACGGCCGGGACGCCGTGGCTCAGCCATGAGTGGGGCCACAGACGCATCATAACAGGAGCACCCAACGTCATTTTTCCATAAAGAAGGCGGCGATATCACCATATTGGGGAAGGGAGTGTTTGAGTGGGGAGATGTTGAGCTGTGACATAAGCCTGTTATTTGGAAACACGGAGGTAAATACAAAAATCAAACACACCCAGCAAAACGAAGAAGGTGATTTTCTCTGGGTCCTTGCCAGGGGCAGGAGGGGCAGGAGGGGCAGGGCCTGCTGCGTTTCATGATTGCGGTGCCATTTCAGACTTTTTAAACAGTATCCACTGGCGTGGTGCTATTTCAGACTTTTTAAGCACTATTCACTGGTTTGATACAAGGTCAGAATGCAGTTCGACACCCACCATCTGGGTCAGAGCTGACGGCCTCCCGGGGAGGGGTCAGCTCGGCCCCACGGCAGCCCTGGTGCACGCCCATAGTGAGGCCTGAGTTCATCTTACCTGCTTTGCTCCTCAGTTACTCAGGGATCGGAATCGTGGCCCCGTGTGCCCACATCACAGCTGTGTAAACCGGGGCTCAGACGGTGGGACGACCTTCTGGAGCTCAATACAGACAGTGCCTGCGTGTGGATCCTGCCCTGACAGCCCTCCTCTTCCCACGTACCCGTAACACCCGTGCCACACACACAGCCACCACCCGCAGAATCAGGTGGTACAGAGAGGGGACGGGGGCACAAGACTGAGGGCTGAGGAACAAAATGAAGAAAAAGGGCTTTCAATTAAGTTCTTTCCCTTGGTACGGGCTGCTTCCCACGGAGCACTAAGCTGCCGCTTTGTCCGCAAGTAGGGCAGTGTCTTGCCAGAGGGGCCAACGAGAAGCGTGGGGGTTGAAATTCAAACATAATTTTTTACAAACCAGGGGAAAACCTGGGATTTTACTCCATAGAAGTGAGGGTCAGAAAGGGGGTGGCTCACAAGGGGGCTTCTGCCTGGCGCTGGGATCCCCGCCCCTGAGCCGTGGGGGCCGTGCACCTGGCAGAGACCATGGGGCTGAAGGTGGGCACGACTTTTCTCTCAATTAAAGTAAATGAATGAAGAAATAAATAAATACATGAATGGGGGCTCGTGTGTGGTCCGGCCCTCGAGGGCCACAGGACAACACCTGAAGAATATGCTGCTGGGGAATGCGGGTGGTGGGCAGAGCCCAGCCCAGACGCAGAAGCCTGCTCTGAGCACAGAGGACATTACCCACCCCAGCCCACAGCCCACAGCCCAGCCCGGCTGCAGAAGCCTGCTCTGGACACACAGAGGACATTACCCACCCCGGCCCACAGCCCAGTCTGGTTGCAGAAGCCTGCTCTGGACACAGAGGCCACTGCCTGGCCTGAGGCCACATCACGGAAGGGCAGGGTTCTCGGCCTTCCCAGGGAGCTCCCTGGAGGCACCTGCACCATACTCACCTGGGAGTGAGTTCCATATGCAGATTCCCGGGCCAGGTCCCGAGGTCAAGGGCAGAGGCTTCAGTGGCTACCAGGGGCCTGGACGAGGGGCTCCCAGGCTGTCCTTTCGGGACTCACTGTTCTGAGGACCCTCGGCACACACCTGGCCTGCAGCCAGTCAGTTCCACAGAACCCCCACGCCACTGGCCCCCAGGAGGGCATTCACCAGGGCAGATGACGAGAGAAGGCTCCAGAAGCCTCTGCCTGCCCAGGTGGGCCTGAGAGGGGCGAGGAAGATGGATCAGCCCAGACCAAGTCGTTGTCTGAGGAGCAGAGTTCCAGCTCACACTGTATGGAGGATGCGGACATCTTGCTCTGCACAGAGGGCTCTGCTGACCCTTTCAGTGGGCGGCAGGGAAGGTCGACGGCATTTGGAACAAGGGGATTGTGGCTGGCCGACAGCTGCGAGGGCGTCCTCCAGAAGGGAAGGCATTTGCTCCCGCCCTTGCAGCTTGTCCTGAAGTAGCCCCTGGGAAGAGTGGGAGATGAATTAGGAGAGCCCCAGAGCTGCTGCTGTGTGAGGTCTGGGCGTGACGGTGCCTGCTGGGCCCGTATCAGCCATACCCCTAGCCCAGGTTGCCCAGGTCGGGGACCCAGCTAGGCTTCTGTGGGGGGCTCCGGCCAGCCAGCCCCTTCCCAGAGCGCCTGCCCCTCTCGTCTCTGTGGGTCCCAGGGCTCGGCCGTCCTGTGAGCTGGAGGGACCCGCAGGTCCGCAGGTGAGCTCAGGCTCCCGGGACACCTGCTCATGTCTGGTCCGCGTGCTCCATCTAGAGGACAGCCGGGGGAAAGCAAGAACCGGCATCCGTGTGAGGGCGGCCCCCGCTGAGAGGCAGGTGTCTCATCCTCAGCACCCAGGGTCAGCGTGGCTCAGCCATGAGTGGGGCCACAGACGATCATAACAGGAGCACCCAACGTCATTTTTCCATAAAGAAGGCGATATCACCATATTGGGGAAGGGAGTGTTTGAGTGGGGAGATGTTGAGCTGTGACATAAGCCTGTTATTTGGAAACACGGAGGTAAATACAAAAATCAAACACACCCAGCAAAACGAAGAAGGTGATTTTCTCTGGGTCTCTGCCAGGGGCAGGAGGGGCAGGAGGGCAGGGCCTGCTGCGTTTCATGATTGCGTGCCATTTCAGACTTTTTAAACAGTATCCACTGGCGTGGTGCTATTTCAGACTTTTTAAGCACTATTCACTGGTTTGATACAAGGTCAGAATGCAGTTCGACACCCACCATCTGGGTCAGAGCTGACGGCCTCCCGGGGAGGGGTCAGCTCGGCCCCACGGCAGCCCTGGTGCACGCCCATAGTGAGGCCTGAGTTCATCTTACCTGCTTTGACCCTCAGATACTCAGGGATCGGAATCGTGGCCCCTTGTGCCCACATCACAGCTGTGTAAACCGGGCTCAGACGGTGGGATGACCTTCTGAGCTCAATACAGACAGTGCCTGCGTGTGGATCCTGCCTGACAGCCCTCCTCTTCCCACGCACTGCAACACCCGTGCCACACACAGAGCCACCACCCGCAGAATCAGGTGGTACAGAGAGGGGACGGGGGCACAAGACTGAGGGCTGAGGAACAAAATGAAGAAAAAGGGCTTTCAATTAAGTTCTTTCCCTTGGTGCGGGCTGCTTCCCACGGAGCACTAAGCTACCGCTTTGTCCGCAAGTAGGGCAGTGTCTTGCCAGAGGGGCCAACGAGAAGCGTGGGGGTTGAAATTCAAACATAATTTTTTACAAACCAGGGGAAAACCTGGGATTTTACTCCATAGAAGTGAGGGTCAGAAAGGGGGTGGCTCACAAGGGGGCTTCTGCCTGGCGCTGGGATCCCCGCCCCTGAGCCGTTGGGGCCGTGCACCTGGCAGAGACCATGGGGCTGAAGGTGGGCACGACTTTTCTCTCAATTAAAGTAAATGAATGAAGAAATAAATAAATACATGAATGGGGGCTCGTGTGTGGCCCGGCCCTCGAGGGCCACAGGACAACACCTGAAGAATATGCTGCTGGGGAATGCGGGTGGTGGGCAGAGCCCAGCCCAGACGCAGAAGCCTGCTCTGAGCACAGAGGACATTACCCACCCCGTCCCACAGCCCACAGCCCAGCCCAGCTGCAGAAGCCGTTCTGGACACACAGAGGACACCACCCACCCCAGCCCACAGCCCAGTCTGGTTGCAGAAGCCTGCTCTGGACACAGAGGCCACTGCCTGGCCTGAGGCCACATCACGGAAGGGCAGGGTTCTCGGCCTTCCCAGGGAGCTCCCTGGAGGCACCTGCACCATCCTCACGTGGGAGTGAGTTCCATATGCAGATTCCCAGGCCAGGTCCCCAAGCCCAAATGCAGAGGTCAAGGGCAGAGGCCTTCAGCCGGCTACCCAGGGGGCCTGGACGCAGGGGCTCCCAGGCTGTCCTTTCGGGACTCACTGTTCGGTCCTTCCCCACCCGCTGAGGGGTCCTCCCCGGAGTAGCCCCTGACTGCACAGACACCCTCGGCACACCTGGCCTGCAGCCAGTCCGTTCCACAGAACCCCCACGCCACTGTCCCCCAGGAGGGCCTTCACCAGGGCAGATGACGAGAGAAGGCTCCAGAAGCCTCTGCCTGCCCAGGTGGGCCTGAGAGGGGCGAGGAAGATGGATCAGCCCAGACCAAGTCGTTGTCTGAGGAGCAGAGTTCCAGCTCCCAGTGTATGGAGGATGCGGACATCTTGCTGTGCACAGAGGGCTCTGCTGACCCTTTCAGTGGGCGGGAGGGAAGGTCGCCGGCATTTGGAAGAAGGGGCTTGCGGCTGGCCGCCTGCTGGGAGGGCGTCCTCCAGAAGGGAAGGCATTTGCTCCCGCCCTTGCAGCTTGTCCTGAAGTAGCCCCTGGGAAGAGTGGGAGATGAATTAGGAGAGCCCCAGAGCTGCTGCTGTGTGAGGTCTGGGCGTGACGGTGCCTGCTGGGCCCGTATCAGCCATACCCCTAGCCCAGGTTGCCCAGGTCGGGGACCCAGCTAGGCTTCTGTGGGGGGCTCCGGCCAGCCAGCCCCTTCCCAGAGCGCCTGCCCCTCTCGTCTCTGTGGGTCCCAGGGCTCGGCCGTCCTGTGAGCTGGAGGGACCCGCAGGTCCGCAGGTGAGCTCAGGCTCCCGGGACACCTGCTCATGTCTGGTCCGCGTGCTCCATCTAGAGGACAGCCGGGGGAAAGCAAGAACCGGCGTCCGTGTGAGGGGCGGCCCCCGCTGAGAGGCAGGTGTCTCATCCTCAGCACCCAGGGTCAGCGTGGCTCCACCGCCTCCCTCAGCCCAGCCCAGAGCCCAGACCGCAGGAAGCCTGTGCGTCGCCCGCTCCCGCCTCCCCAGGACCCAGCTCAGTCCTGGCAACCCCATAACTTCCTGTCAGGTAACTGGGTTCTTCTCCAGTACGTCCATTCTGAATGATCATTGGGAAGTTCAGTACACTGCACACCAACACGCCTACGACACCCTGCCTTAAACGTGGAACCGGAAGCCTGCAATTGCCCTGGAGGGCAGCGGGAGCTGTTGCAGCCCCCCGGCCTTCCGGAGCCTCCGAAGCCCCCCACATGCATGGAGCCTTGGGGCCTTGGCATGGCTGCCCACTGGAGCTCTGCCCCTGCCCAACCCCTTCACGTCGTTAATGCCTATCCTGACACGGTTCAGACGTTTCATCTGGGAGGATGGTTCAGACGCACACCACCACACCCAGCCAATTTTAAAATTTTTTATAGAGATGGGGTCTTTCTATGTTGCCCAGGTTGGTTGTCTCAAACTCCTGGCTTCAAGTGATCCTCCTGCCTCAGCCTCCCCAAAATGCTGGGATTCCAGGCATGAGCCACCGTGTCCAACCCCGTTTTCTAAATAAGATCACATTCTGAGGTTCTGGGAGGACATGAATGTCGGGGGCACACATTTAACTCACTACTGCCTTCCAATCAGATGAATTTTATCTCTCGTTCATAGCTCAGTCCATTTTGTTTTCAAGCGTGCTGTGAGTCTTAACGAGGATAGCCAGTGCCACTCCCCATTCAGAGTAAACCATCATCTCATGTAGAAAAGACAATGTGCATTAGATACCCAAACTCAAAAATGTTTAGATGTGAATGTGGCAGAGACACAAATTAACTGCAAATCGCAGCTGTCATCCAGGGCAGATTTCCGGAAGAGACACTCCCTGTCTAAACCGTAAGAAACATTTATTAGAACTCATGGCTATGGTGACTTCCAGATTTGGGGGAAGTAAAAGGCCATGACTGGTGTCCCACGAGGCACAGAAATCCTTATTTCTGAGGAAAAGCTGCACACCAGCCAGGGCGGCTGAGAACCCTGTCCTGAAGAACAAATCCAACTTTCCCATCAGCTGCGCCTCAAAGAATATGAACATAAATAGAGCCTCACTCCCTACATCCCAAGCCAAAGGCCACAGCTCAAACCTGCACAGTCCTGAGTTCTGCCAGGCCCAGTATTGATGTATTGGCCACATGCAGAGATTCTGAAATGAATGAGAGACACATCTGTGTGTCTATAAACTCAACACGTGTTTACTGAGTGCCTACTATGTTACAGGAAGTGCCCTTGATGCTGGGACGGAATGGGGAGCAAGACAGGCTCTGTCCTCGGAGGCCGCCGTCCTGGGACACGCCAGCAGGTCAGGGCAAGTGCACGAAGACCGTGGGTTTCAGACTTTATCGGCGACAACAGGGACCGCTGGAGGACATTCGGTAAGTCTCTGGAGTGCACACAACGGAGGTTCTCCTCCTGTCTCCTTTTCACTTTCCTGGTCACTGGAGGACGGCTCAGCGGGCCCTGAATCCCTGCAGTCAGGGCAGACCATTGACTTTGGTGTCTCGGCCTCGATTCATGAGACTGCTGAGTCCAAGATGTGACTCAAAGCTCTGCCTTTGCCCCTGGACTCAGTCGCTCCCTCCCAAGGCTTAGGCTGCAGGGGGCTTCTCCATTCTCCGCCCTCCTTCCCTGTCCCCATCTTGCTTCGCTTGTGGGAAAGGCAGGGAGGGGGCCAGGGGCGCTGAGTAGAACCTTGAAGCTGCCTCCGCGGTCCGGTCCAGCAGTGCATGAAGACCCTCCTCTCATTTGGGGTCATCTTCTCCTCTGTCTGGTCCTGGAGGGGTTTGGGCACCCTCCTTTCTCCTGAAGTCATTTCCTCCTCGGTCTGGTTCCGGAGGTTTCCGGAGACCCTCCTTTCTCCTGTGGTCATGTTCTAGCTCTTTGCACCTCTCCTCTGCCCAGGGGCTCACCGAGACCCCCTCCATTCCTGGTGGCCGCGGAAGCCCCATCTTAGCCCAGGGGGCCCAGAGCTCACCCTTGGCCTCTCACTGCTGGCCACTCTCCTGGGCCTCTCCTGTCCTTCCTCTCCTATACGGCATCCATGGAAAACACTCGCCCAGCAGCTGCCCGGGGAGCCTGCAAGGGGCAGCCGTGGCAAAGCCACCCTCTCCTCATCCATCTTTCTTTCTTTTTATTTAGGTATTTATTTTTTGAGACACAGTCTTCCCCTGTTGTCCAGGCACAATCTCCAGTGGCACAATCTTGGCTCACTGCAACCTCCACCTCCCAGGTTCAAACAATTCTCCTGCCTCAGCCTCCCAAGTAGCTGGGATTACAGGCACCTGCCACCACACCCGGATAATTTTTTGTATCTTCGGTACAGACGGGGTTTCACCATGCTGGTCAGACTGGTCTCGAACTCCTGACCTCATAATCCACCCACCTCGGCCTCCCAGAGTGCTGGGATTACAGGCATGAGCCACCGCGCCCGGCCTCACCCACCTTTCTTAGCTGTAAGTCAGGGCCTCTGGGCCTGATCCCCACAATGACCAGGGGTGAGCACGAGGACACCCACAGTGGTACCCGGGTCACTCGGATCCTCAAGGATCTCTCTCAGACCTCCTGCCAGCTCCAGCTGGCCAAGGGGCCCAGAGTCTTGGTCTGGTCTTCTAAACACGCTTTGTGAGTTCCTCATGGGGTGAGGCTGGGGCGTCTGCCTCCCAGGCACTCAGGAAGTTCCCACTGTATAATTTGGGGCCTGTCAGAAGTTTCTGTAGAGGAAAGACCTCTGCCTTCCCCAACCCCATGGACGAGGACATCTTCCCCCATCTCCAGCCTCCCCAGCCCCAGCGGCCTCTCCTGCCCTCTGGCCTGGAGGCAGAACCTCCCACGGCCGCCCAGGCTGACCAGTTGCCACTCTCATCCCAGAGACCCGCACCACAATTCCTCAAGGTCTGCTCAGTCCGGGCGAAATTCGTTCATTCTTTAATTCCCTTCAGGGAAAGTTTGAAAGTCTGCAAATTGAGTTTCCTGCTTCAAGAACAAAGAACAACAACAAAACACACACACAGAGTTGGGGGCGTGTTTTAGATTAGAGGAGAACAAGTTGATGTAACAATCAGTGCAATATGTGATCTGTGAATACTTGAATCTAAAAATATGTAACTTTCACAGGCAGAGGCAGGAGGATCGCTTGAGACCAGGAGTTGGAGACCAGCCTGGGCAACAGAGCAAGACCCCCATCTCCTCAAAAAATTAGAAGATTAGCCATGCATGGTGGTGCGCACCTGTGGTCCCAGCTACTGAGGAGGCTGAGGTGGGAGGAGCCCCTGAGCCTGGGAGTTGGAGGCTGCTGTGAGCTATGAGTACACCACTGCACTCCAGCCTGGGGTGACCCTGTCCCAAAATATAAAAAAATAAAAATAAAAACAGAAGGATATTTCAGAGGACATCTTGGAAACAACTGGACAGATTTGCCTGTGGGCTCTACGTCAGTGATAGGATGGTGTTGACGTCCCATTTCCTGGGCTTGGCGCTGTATCCATGGAGGACAGTGTGCTTGTCCTTGGGAGAGGTAGGCTGAGGTCTTCGGGATGAAATGTAAAGGCATCTGCAACTCACTTTGAAATGTTTCAGCAAAAAATACTCACCAGGAGTTCAAGAAGATGACTAAATTCAGCTCGGGGATGAAATTTCACCCACAGAGTATAATTAGAAAAAAAAAAAAACATTTTATGCAGACTACGTTCTTCTGTCAAATGAGTGAGTCAAGATGTTCACGACTGGCAGATTTAGGACCTGAAGCATTTGTGGGTGTTCACTGCATGGTTCTTTACACTTTTTGGTGGGTATAAGAGAGTGTGCACTGTCTTCATGAATTGTCTGGAGAAAAACGTGTGTACGCACAACTCAGGGCCCTGTTTAGGGACAGGAGTCAGCTCCTGCCCTCCCCTTCTCCTCTCCTGCCAGGCAGAGGCTGAGGATGTGGAGGAGGGGCCGCACCTCAGGCCCCTGCAGGGAGGAGCGGGGAGGGAGCACGGCTGAGGATGTGGAGGAGGGGTGGCATCTCAGGCCCCTGCAGGGAGGAGCGGGGAGGGAGCACATCTGAGGATGTGGAGGAGGGGACACACCTCAGGCCCCTGCAGGGAGGAGCGGGGAGGGAGCACGGCTGAGGATGTGGAGGAGGGGCCGCACCTCAGGCCCCTGCAGGGAGGAGCGGGGAGGGAGCACGGCTGAGGATGTGGAGGAGGGGACACACCTCAGGCCCCTGCAGGGAGGAGCGGGGAGGGAGCACGGCTGAGGATGTGGAGGAGGGGTGGCACCTCAGGCCCCTGCAGGGAGGAGCGGGGAGGGAGCACGGCTGAGGATGTGGAGGAGGGGCCGCACCTCAGGCCCCTGCAGCAAGGAGCGGGGAGGGAGCACGGCTGAGGATGTGGAGGAGGGGACACACCTCAGGCCCCTGCAGGGAGGAGCGGGGAGGGAGCACAGCTGAGGATGTGGAGGAGGGGCCGCACCTCAGGCCCCTGCAGGGAGGAGCGGGGAGGGAGCACGGCTGAGGATGTGGAGGAGGGGCGGCACCTCAGGCTCCTGCAGGGGGGAGCGGGGAGGGAGCACGGCTGAGGATGTCGAGGAGGGGCCGCACCTCAGGCCCCTGCAGGGAGGAGCGGGGAGGGAGCACGGCTGAGGATGTGGAGGAGGGGCCGCACCTCAGGCCCCTGCAGGGAGGAGCGGGGAGGGAGCACGGCTGAGGATGTGGAGGAGGGGCCGCACCTCAGGCCCCTGCAGGGAGGAGCGGGGAGGGAGCACTCCAGAAACACTTCCCAAGTCCACGTTCCTGCATCCCAGATTTCCTCTCGCGGGGATGGCTGCTGGACATCCCAAATTCCACCAAAGCTGATCCCGCGCTCTTCCCCCACAAAAGGTTCTCCCCACGCAGCCTTCCCTCGTCATCAGTAACAACTCCCCGGACTCGTCTCCTCCCCCAGCACCCCTCATGCGCTCAGCTCCACTTCTGCAGATGGAAGGACCGCACCACCCTTCCCTCCACGCCCCCACCCTGCACATTCCCAGACACTGAAGTCGCCTCCTCGTTTTGAATCCCAGCAGCCTGCACAGTGACCCTCACAAGAGCCCCTCCTCAGCACACAGTCCAAGGGATCCGTAAATGTGTGAGCAGATCACAACCCCCTCTGCTTCAGGCACCATCCCCGCCCCACACGAGGCGGAGTCCTCACAAAGGCCTTTGGGGTCCTCTGCAAGTGGCCTCAGTCCACTTGCTAAGATCATCCCGCATCTCTTCCTGTCACCGGTTCTCTTTCAGCCCCAGGCTCGGCTGATTCTCAGTCAGTGGGCGTTCACCCACACAGCCCCTCTGCCCTGAAGCCTCCCCCAGCCTCGCATGGCCAGTGCATCATCTCTTTCGGGTCTGTGCACAGATGTCATCTCACAGGAGCCTACTGTGGCCAGCCCATGACCACACACACACCCATGGGTGCACACACACACCCAGGCACACAGGGAGCCTACTGTGGCCAGCCCATGACCACACACACACCCATGGGTGCACACACACACCCAGGCACACACACCCTGGACCCCTGATACTGTTATATTTCTTTCCCCGTAGTACTTTTCTCACCTAGATTATCATTTTAGTCACCTTTTGGTCAATAATTTTTCTCCTCCAATAGAACCTAAGCCCATGAAGATGAAGACAGGGCAGGTTTTTTACTACCAGCATTGTTCGCTGGCATAGCCCAACCATGTCGACCACATTGTAAGCTCTTGATAAAAAATAAGAATGACTCAACATGACAAAAAGAGCCACCATGTGGTCAGAAGGAACCAAATCACAGACCCACTCAGGTTGCAAGACATTTCTCTTTCTGCTTTCAGGACTCGATGGCCTTTGACAACTTCGTGAGGATCTCTGAGTTCACCTTCCTTGGAATTCACTGAGCTTCTTGGATGTGTAGAGTCATGTATTTCATCACATTTGTGACTTTTTGGTCATTATTTCTTCAGCTATCCTCTGTCCCTTCCTCACTCTCCTCTCCTTCGGGGTCTCCTATTATGCACAGTTAGTGGCTTGTGGGGCCCACAGGTATCTCCAGCTTTGCTCATTTTTCTGTATTCTTTTTTCTTTCTGATCCTCAAACTGGATAATCTCAATTGACCTGTCTTCAAGTCACTGATTCTCTTTTTCTGCCTGCTCAAATATGCCATTGAACCTCTCTAGTGAAGTTTTCATCTCGATAATTTTAGTTTTCATCTCTAAAAGTTCTGTTTGGATAATTTTCATAATTTCTGTCTCTTTATTGAAATTCTCTATTTGTTCAAACATTATTCTCCTGGTTTTCTTTCTTTGCCCATGTTAAACCCAACTAAATATGGCCTGAGAAGGACTCTGTACTTCTATATTTGAGTCCTTGTGGACGAACTGCAACCTAGCTTAATAGGTAGACAAGATTGAAAACCTAACTTAGGAATCGGCACCTGTAACAATAGCTGAGTCTTGTCCAATCCCAGCAGCTATAGTTCAACCACTCGTACACTGCTGAATGTTCAAACTGTGTTCAAATAAGGCAAACACCAAGCTGTAACCAACCCAGCTGTTCTGTACTTCACTTCTGATTTCTGTACATTACTTTCCTTTTTTGGTCTATAAATCTTCTTCCACTGCATGATTGCACTGGAGTCTCTTTGAGTCTGCGGTGATTCTGGGGGCTGCCTGATTCACAAATCTTTCATTGTTCAGTCAAACTCTTTAAATTTAATTCAGCTGAAGTTTTTTTTTTTTTTTTTTTTTTTTTTTTATCACCCACTGTTTCCTTTAGCTCCTAAACATACTTTAAATAGTCTTTGTCTAGTAAGGCACATCAAAGTCTCTGCTTCAGAGAGAGGTTCAGTTGATTTTTTTTTTCTTTTACCATCTATGGGCCATATTTTCTTGTTTCTTTGCATGCCTTGTAATTTTTTGCTGAAAAGTAGACATTTGGAATATTATAATGTAGCAGCTATGAAAATTTCCTCTCTCCCCAGATTTGGAGTAGGGAACTCCAAAATCCATCTGTTCACAAAAGCAATGAATAAACTGACAAAAACAATCAGAACCAACTCATTGCTGCTTATTTAGGGGTGTTTTTTTTGTTTTAGTTTATTTTGTTGCTGCTTATTTTTAGTATGTGTCTGTTTAGTAACTTTTCTGAGCTAATTTTATGAAGTCTGTGTTCTATGCTGTATGTGGTCAGTGAAGTTTCTGTTCTGTGAGTTCAGTCTCAGCTAATGATTCGACAGAGTGAAGACTAAGCTCTGGCTTTTTCTTATCTTGCCCATATTTCTATCTAAGGGGTCTGGGGAGTCATGCCCTACGAACCATAAATTCTCATCAGATGGGTTTTATTTAACCTTGTGTATTGTGACTTACTTTCCAATCTGTCTCTGGCATAACATTACGTGACAAAGAAGAAAATAAAAATAGTTTTCCCGAAGACATGTTTCTTTGCCATATTCTGAAATGGCCCTGCAAAGTCATCCTTTGTGGGGAAAAACTTGCATCTGTAAAGAATCTCTAGTAACATAGCTAGATCTTTATCTTCCAGGCCCTCCCAATCCTGAAGAGATTAACTGAGAGTCTAGCACCTTGTAAAGCTCTGAATAGGAAACATTTGTCATTGATTGTCTCTAAGGGCAGCCATTATGAGACTCCAAAAGAACCGTGATCTCCAAAATCTTTTATCTTAACCTGAATATTTCCTTTCTATTGATCCCAGGTCTTTAGACAAACTCACCCAACTGTCAACCAGAAAATGTTTAAATTTACCTATAGCCTGGAAGCCCCAGAGGCCCCCCTTTGAATTGTCCTTCCTTTCTGGCCAAACCAATATATTTCTTAAATGTATTTGGTTGGTGTCTCATGCCTCCCTAAAATGTATAAAACCAAGTGTTAGGGAATCTTTGGGGTTTCAGTTTTCTTCCCAGACACCCCTGTGGCTGGTGTCACATTTGCTGATGTCTTGTCCTTCATCCAGGAAGAATGAGGTATGCAGACAAGTGGAGGGTGAACAAAATGAAGAGGAGGTTTACTGAGTGTTACATCAGCTCAGAGGAGCCCCTCAGTGGGTAGCTCCTGTCTGTAGGCGGGTCATCCCCTCAAGTGCTCAGCTCTCATCAGAGACCAGGTCCTGGAGAGGGTAGCTCCTATCTGTAGGCAGGTCATCCATTGAGTGTTCAGTTCTCAGCAGACAGGAGGCCCTGGGGTAGTTTCTCTCTGCAAGTGGCCTCAGTCCACTTGCTAAGATCATCCCACATCTCTTCCTGTCACCGGTTCTCTTTCAGCCCCAGGCTCGGCTGATTCTAAGTCAGTGGGCGTTCACCCACACAGCCCCTCTGCCCTGAAGCCTCCCCCAGCCTCGCATGGCCAGTGCATCATCTCTTTCGGGTCTGTGCACAGATGTCATCTCACAGGAGCCTACTGTGGCCAGCCCATGACCACACACACACCCATGGGTGCACACACACACCCAGGCACACAGGGAGCCTACTGTGGCCAGCCCATGACCACACACACACCCATGGGTGCACACACACACCCAGGCACACACACCCTGGACCCCTGATACTGTTATATTTCTTTCCCCGTAGTACTTTTCTCACCTAGATTATCATTTTAGTCACCTTTTGGTCAATAATTTTTCTCCTCCAATAGAACCTAAGCCCATGAAGATGAAGACAGGGCAGGTTTTTTACTACCAGCATTGTTCGCTGGCATAGCCCAACCATGTCGACCACATTGTAAGCTCTTGATAAAAAATAAGAATGACTCAACATGACAAAAAGAGCCACCATGTGGTCAGAAGGAACCAAATCACAGACCCACTCAGGTTGCAAGACATTTCTCTTTCTGCTTTCAGGACTCGATGGCCTTTGACAACTTTGTGAGGATCTCCGAGTTCACCTTCCTTGGAATTCACTGAGCTTCTTGGATGTGTAGAGTCATGTATTTCATCACATTTGTGACTTTTTGGTCATTATTTCTTCAGCTATCCTCTGTCCCTTCCTCACTCTCCTCTCCTTCAGGGTCTCCTATTATGCACAGTTAGTGGCTTGTGGGGCCCACAGGTATCTCCAGCTTTGCTCATTTTTCTGTATTCTTTTTTCTTTCTGATCCTCAAACTGGATAATCTCAATTGACCTGTCTTCAAGTCACTGATTCTCTTTTTCTGCCTGCTCAAATCTGCCATTGAACCTCTCTAGTGAAGTTTTCATCTCGATAATTTTAGTTTTCATCTCTAAAAGTTCTGTTTGGATAATTTTCACAATTTCTGTCTCTTTATTGAAATTCTCTATTTGTTCAAACATTATTCTCCTGGTTTTCTTTCTTTGCCCATGTTAAACCCAACTAAATACGGCCTGAGAAGGACTCTGTACTTCTATATTTGAGTCCTTGTGGACGAACTGCAACCTAGCTTAATAGGTAGACAAGATTGAAAACCTAACTTAGGAATCTGCACCTGTAACAATAGCTGAGTCTTGTCCAATCCCAGCAGCTATAGTTCAACCACTCATACACTGCTGAGTGTTCAAACTGTGTTCAAATAAGGCAAACACCGAGCTGTAACCAACCCAGCTGTTCTGTACTTCACTTCTGATTTCTGTACATTACTTTCCTTTTTTTGTCTATAAATCTTCTTCCACCACATGATTGCACTGGAGTCTCTTTGAGCCTGCGGTGATTCTGGGGGCTGCCTGATTCACGAATCTTTCATTGTTCAGTCAAACTCTTTAAATTTAATTCAGCTGAAGTTTTTTTTTTTTTTTTTTTAATCACCCACTGTTTCCTTTAGCTCCTAAACACACTTTAAATAGTCTTTGTCTAGTAAGGTACATTAAAGTCTCTGCTTCTTCAGAGAGGTTCAGTTGATTTTTTTTTTCTTTTACCATCTATGGGCCATATTTTCTTGTTTCTTTGCATGCCTTGTAATTTTTTGCTGAAAAGTAGACATTTGGAATATTATAATGTAGCAGCTATGAAAATTTCCTCTCTCCCCAGATTTGGAGTAGGGAACTCCAAAATCCATCTGTTCACAAAAGCAATGAATAAACTGACAAAAACAATCAGAACCAACTCATTGCTGCTTATTTAGGGGTTTTTTTTTGTTTTAGTTAATTTTGTTGCTGCTTATTTTTAGTATGTGTCTGTTTAGTAACTTTTCTGAGCTAATTTTATGAAGTCTGTGTTCTATGCTGTATGTGGTCAGTGAAGTTTCTGTTCTGTGAGTTCAGTCTCAGCAGACAGGAGGCCCTGGGGTAGTTTCTCTCTGCAACTGGTCACCCTGATATCTGCAGCTCCCAGTGGAGAAGAGGCCCTGGAGAGGATGGTTCCTCTCTGCCAGCAGGTCATCTCTGCAGCCCTCAGGAGAGAGAGTAGCTCCTCTCTGCATCTGGTTGTCCCACAATCTCTCTGCCCTCTGTCCTCTGGTCATCCTCTGCCCTGCTCTGGCTGAACCCAGGGCTTTTATGAACCTCAGAGGGGAGGGTGTGTATGCTGATTGGTCTATGGGTGGCCACAGGTGGGTCTGGAAGAAGCACTGAGGTCCAGGGGACACAGTCCAGCCTGCAGCCTTCAGGCTGAAGGTGGGGCCTTACTGGGGACCTGCCCCTTCCACTCAGGAATCAATCTGCCTCCTGCTGCCATTCGTGGTCCCTGGGGCTCAGCCTCAACCCCACTGTGAGATCAGAACAGGCACCCGGAGCAGAGACAGGCAGGCAGTGGAATCTGATCCTGGAGCCTGCAGGGACCATGACTGCCGACCTGGGCCTCCCACTCACAGAGCAGGCAAGAGCCAGGGACAAGCAGGTCCTGCCGCTTCTGAGCGGGTGGGGCAAGAGCTCCCAGGTGCAGCTGCAGCCACCCTCCAAGGCACAGGACCCGGGCATCCTGCAGCCTGCACCTCAGGGGCCCAAGAAGGCTCCTCCTCCCACTGCACCCAGGTAGGCAGGTCTGACGGCTCCCTTCCAAGAGGACAGGGAGGCTCAGAATCACAGCTGCAGTTTGGGTGGGTGTAGCCCCGCCCAGGAGGCAAGGCTCCCACCAGCTACATGGGGAGTGTGTAGCTGCAGCCGGTGTGGACAGAAGCAGCCCATGGGGTGTGTGACCCAGCCGTGCCTCCCTGCTGCGGCCAGTGTGATGGAGCAGCCCATGGGCGTGTAGCCCAGCCATGCCTCCTGCTGCAGCTGGTGTGATGGAGGAGCCACCACCTTGGGTACATGATCACCTTGGGTACATGTTCTCAGGACCTCCAGAGGGCTGCGCCATGGGCCACGGTCACTGGTATTTGGCTCAGAATAAAGTTTTCCAAATATTTTACAGAGGTTTCTGTAAATTTCATTGACAAGAGGTTTCCTTGAACACTTGAAACATAGCACACACGGGCAAAATACCTCCCAGTCTTTGAAGGCGGGGGCTCTGTGTGTGTTCAGGGGCACGCCTTCAACATGGAGGCAATTTTCAGCGCTCTGCCTTAGCCTTCATTTCCTGCTTGCACAGATGCTGAAGGTCCCAGAGGCAAACACGCAGAGTCTTAGGTCTTTTCTATGTTTGTACACACTCCTGGGTATGCGCCTGGACTTCTAGATTCCAAAGAATATGCAGAAACCCTCAAAATCTGTACCTTCCAAAGCATCTCAGTCCCCAGTCTTTCCTCCCAAGCTGTATGGTTCCTCTATTGTTTGCCCCAACAGTTATCCCTTACCCCAGGCAGCAGTGACTAATACACTTGACTTTAAATGTTTCAACAAATGCCTATAGGGAGACACCTAAGAGCTGCAAGTTATGGGAAAGAAAGGCAAGCCCTTTGAGCCTGTCCATCCGGGGGCCACAATTGTCAGGGGCATTTGAGCCAGAGCAACTCCATCTTGAACAGGAGCTGGCTAAAATGAGGCCGAGACCTACTGGGCTGCATTCCTAGATGGTGAAGGCCTTCTGAATCACAGGATGAGATGGGAGGTTGGCACAAGACACAGGTCATAAAGACCTTGCTGATAAAACAGGTTGCAGTGAAGGAGTTGGCCAAAACCCACCAAAACCAAGATGGCGATGAGAGGGACCTCTGGTCGTCCTCACGGCTACACTCCCACCAGCACCATGACGGTTTACAAATGCCGTGGCAATGTCAGGAAGTTGCTCTAAAGAGTCTAAACGGGGAGGCAATAATCCACCTTGTTCAGCATACCATCGAGAAATAACCATAAAATGGGCAGCCCCTCGGGGCTGCTCTGTCTATGGAGTAGCCATGATTTTCTTCATCAACTTTACTTTCCTAATAAACTTGCTTTCAGTTTACTCTATGGGCCTGCCCTGAATTTTTTCTTGCGTGAGATCCAAGAACCTTCTGTGGGGGTCTGGATCGGGACCCCTCTCCTGCCACACAACCACATGCTAAGGTCTGTCCCCTCCTCTGCCGGTGCTAGACTCCTATGCTAGCAAAGTGTGCTGTTGTCTTCGAGGCCTCAAGCTGGTGAGTGGTGCATGGGTCCAGGGTAAGTGAAAAGGCCACAAGTTTCCTTACTGAGATTCCTGAGGACGCACTCCCCTGGTGGCTGCAAGCTTTGATTAGTGTGCAGAGTTCTAAGAAACTTGGTTCTGATCGTTTTTGCTGGTTTGTTCACTGCTTTTCTAGACAGATGGATTCGGGGTTCCCTACTCCAGCTTCTTCACTGATGTCTCTGTGGTTGGGTTTGGAAAGTTCTTTATGCGTTCTAGATACAAGTCCCTTATCACATGGGTTTTATTTAACCTTGTGTATTGTGACTTACTTTCCAATCTGTCTCTGGCATAACATTACGTGACAAAGAAGAAAATAAAAATAGTTTTCCTGAAGACATGTTTCTTTGCCATATTCTGAAATGGCCCTGCAAAGTCATCCTTTGTGGGGAAAAACTTGCATCTGTAAAGAATCTCTAGTAACATAGCTAGATCTTTATCTTCCAGGCCCTCCCAATCCTGAAGAGATTAACTGAGAGTCTAGCACCTTGTAAAGCTCTGAATAGGAAACATTTGTCATTGATTGTCTCTAAGGGCAGCCATTATGAGACTCCAAAAGAACCGTGGTCTCCAAAATCTTTTATCTTAACCTGACTATTTCCTTTCTATTGATCCCAGGTCTTTAGACAAACTCAACCAACTGTCAACCAGAAAATGTTTAAATTTACCTATAGCCTGGAAGCCCCAGAGGCCCCCACTTGAATTGTCCTCCCTTTCTGGCCAAACCAATATATTTCTTAAATGTATTTGATTGGTGTCTCATGCCTCCCTAAAATGTATAAAACCAAGTGTTAGGGAATCTTTGGGGTTTCAGTTTTCTTCCCAGACACCCCTGTGGCTGGTGGCACCTTTGCTGAGGTCTTGTCCTGCATCCAGGAAGAATGAGGTATGCAGACAAGTGGAGGGTGAACAAAATGAAGAGGAGGTTTACTGAGTGTTACATCAGCTCAGAGGAGCCCCTCAGTGGGTAGCTCCTGTCTGTAGGTGGGTCATCCCCTCAAGTGCTCAGCTCTCATCAGAGACCAGGTCCTGGAGAGGGTAGCTCCTATCTGTAGGCAGGTCATCCATTGAGTGTTCAGTTCTCAGCAGACAGGAGGTCCTGGGGTAGTTTCTCTCTGCAACTGGTCACCCTGATATCTGCAGCTCCCAGTGGAGAAGAGGCCCTGGAGAGGATGGTTCCTCTCTGCCAGCAGGTCATCTCTGCAGCCCTCAGGAGAGAGAGTAGCTCCTCTCTGCATCTGGTTGTCCCACAATCTCTCTGCCCTCTGTCCTCTGGTCATCCTCTGCCCTGCTCTGGCTGAACCCAGGGCTTTTATGAACCTCAGAGGGGAGGGTGTGTATGCTGATTGGTCTATGGGTGGCCACGGGTGGGTCTGGAAGAAGCACTGAGGTCCAGGGGACACAGTCCAGCCTCCAGCCTTCAGGCTGAAGGTGGGGCCTTACTGGGGACCTGCCCCTTCCACCCAGGAATCAATCTGCCTCCTGCTGCCATTCGTGGTCCCTGGGGCTCAGCCTCAACCCCACTGTGAGATCAGAACAGGCACCCGGAGCAGAGACAGGCCAGGCAGTGGAATCTGATCCTGGAGCCTGCAGGGACCATGACTGCCGACCTGGGCCTCCCACTCTACAGAGCAGGCAAGAGCCAGGGACAAGCAGGTCCTGCCGCTTCTGAGCGGGTGGGGCAAGAGCTCCCCAGGTGCAGCTGCAGCCGCCCTCCAAGGCACAGGACCCGGGCATCCCTGCAGCCTGCACCCTCAGGGGCCCAAGAAGGCTCCCTCCCTCCCACTGCACCCAGGTAGGCAGGTCCTGACGGCTCCTGGCCCTTCCAAGAGGACAGGGAGGCTCAGAATCACAGCTGCAGTTTGGGTGGGTGTAGCCCCGCCCAGGAGGGCAAGGCTCCCACCAGCTACATGGGGGAGTGTGTAGCTGCAGCCGGTGTGACGAAGCAGCCCATGGGGTGTGTGACCCAGCCGTGCCTCCCTGCTGCGGCCAGTGTGATGGAGCAGCCCATGGGGCGTGTAGCCCAGCCATGCCTCCTTGCTGCAGCTGGTGTGATGGAGGAGCCACTCACCTTGGGTACATGATCACCTTGGGTACATGTTCTCAGGACCTCCAGAGGGCTGCGTCATGGGCCACGGTCACTGGTATTTGGCTCAGAATAAATGTTTTCAAATATTTTACAGAGGTTTCTGTAAAATTTCATTGACAAGAGGTTTCCTTGAACACTTGAAACATAGCACACACGGGCAAAATACCTCCCAGTCTTTGAAGGGCGGGGGGCTCTGTGTGTGTTCAGGGGTACGCCTTCAACATGGAGGCAATTTTCAGCTCTGCCTTAGCCTTCATTTCCTGCTTGCACAGATGCTGAAGGTCAGCCAGAGGCAAACACGCAGAGCCGTCTTAGGTCTTTTCTATGTTTGTACACACTCCTGGGTATGCGCCTGGACTTCTAGATTCCAAAGAATATGCAGAAACCCTCAAAATCTGTACCTTCCAAAGCATCTCAGTCCCCAGTCTTTCCTCCCAAGCTGTATGGTTCCTCTATTGTTTGCCCCAACAGTTATCCCTTACCCCAGGCAGCGGTGACTAATACACTTGACTTTAAATGTTTCAACAAATGCCTATAGGGAGACACCTAAGAGCTCCAAGTTATGGGAAAGAAAGGCAAGCCCTTTGAGCCTGTCCATCTGGGGGCCACAATTGTCAGGGGCATTTGAGCCAGAGCAACTCCATCTTGAACAGGAGCTGGCTAAAATGAGGCCGAGACCTACTGGGCTGCATTCCTAGATGGTGAAGGCCTTCTGAATCACAGGATGAGATGGGAGGTTGGCACAAGACACAGGTCATAAAGACCTTGCTGATAAAACAGGTTGCAGTGAAGGAGTCGGCCAAAACCCACCAAAACCAAGATGGCGATGAGAGGGACCTCTGGTCGTCCTCACGGCTACACTCCCACCAGCACCATGACGGTTTACAAATGCCGTGGCAATGTCAGGAAGTTGCTCTAAAGAGTCTAAAACGGGGAGGCATGAATAATCCACCCCTTGTTCAGCATACCATCGAGAAATAACCATAAAAATGGGCAGCCAGCGGCCCTCAGGGCTGCTCTGTCTATGGAGTAGCCATGATTTTCTTCATCAACTTTACTTTCCTAATAAACTTGCTTTCAGTTTACTCTATGGGCCTGCCCTGAATTTTTTCTTGCGTGAGATCCAAGAACCTTCTGTGGGGGTCTGGATCGGGACTCCTCTCCTGCCACACAACCACATGCTAAGGTCTGTCCCCTCCTCTGCCGGTGCTAGACTCCTATGCTAGCAAAGTGTGCTGTTGTCTTCGAGGCCTCAAGCTGGTGAGTGGTGCATGGGTCCAGGGTAAGTGAAAAGGCCACAAGTTTCCTTACTGAGATTCCTGAGGACGCACTCCCCTGGTGGCTGCAAGCTTTGATTAGTGTGCAGAGTTCTAAGAAACTTGGTTCTGATCGTTTTTGCTGGTTTGTTCACTGCTTTTCTAGACAGATGGATTCGGGGTTCCCTACTCCAGCTTCTTCACTGATGTCTCTGTGGTTGGGTTTGGAAAGTTCTTTATGCGTTCTAGATACAAGTCCCTTATCAGATATGTGCTCACAAAGATTTTCTCCCTGTTTATGGCTTCTCTTTTCATTCTTTTCAGTGTTTTTTGAAAGCAGAAGTTTTAAATTTTAACAAAATCCAATTTATCAATGAATCGTTTTTTTGTTTGTTTTTTGTTTTTTGTTTTTTGTTTTTTTTTTGAGACGGAGTCTCGCTCTGTTGCCCAGGCTGGAGTGCAGTGGCCAGATCTCAGCTCACTGCAAGCTCCGCCTCCCAGGTTCACGCCATTCTCCTGCCTCAGCCTCCTGAGTAGCTGGGACTACAGGCGCCCGCTACCACACCCAGCTAGTTTTTTGTATTTTTTAGTAGAGACAGGGTTTCACCGTGTTAGCCAGGATGGTCTCGATCTCCTGACCTCGTGATCCGCCCGTCTCGGCCTCCCAAAGTGCTGGGATGACAGGCTTGAGCCACCGCGCCCGGCAATGAATCGTTTTATGGGTGGTGTTCCTTCTCCTACCCCACTGCCCAAATTCTCTTATTTTATTTTACATGTTGTGATTTTCTTTTCACCCTCAAATTAGATATTTGATTCATTTACTGGTTCTCTGGATTTTAAAAAGTAGTAGTTTTTGCTCTGGCCTTTTTTTCTTCCTTTCTGTTTTCCTAAAGGTTGGTGTTTGAATTATAAATAAAAACATGTGTATATGCATGTGCACTTATGTTAGTTCAATGTTTAATTAATTCAATGTAATATTTTTCTCTAATAATGAAAACATTTAAGAATCTTGATTGACCTTTGCTACACTTAGACTATTCATTAAAAAGCCTAAAATTACATCTTAATTAGCTCCTAAATCCAACTGTTGTTTAGCCAAGGGCTTCTTAATTTCTAGCGGATGAGGCATTTTCACACCAAGTCTACTCTGATTTCTCTCTACTTTTAAGAGGTAGAATGTGTGGTGTTTGCATTTGAGACAACTGAGGTTTGCTTGGTTTTTGGTCTTTTTGGTTATTTTAGCCTAGTCCATCATTTAATATTATATAAGAAATGTGCTATTTATAGGTGACAAAGTTTTCTGTATACTTATTTATTCAAATGTTTTAATTATTCAAATAGTTCAACAGTAGAGCCTACTTGTCTTAATTTAGTGCATCCCTGAAAGACTGAGAAAGACATTAAGCTTTCTTCACCATAAGTGCCTTCTGTTGATGTCTCCCATTATTTCTAATCATTTTTGCTTTATATTTTTGAGAACTAAGTAATTCAGAAAAAGTACGTGATGTTTTCACTGGAGTATCTATTTTATGAATATAAAACGACTCCTTTATTTAATATTTTTACTTTAATTTTATACTGATGTTAAGATCAGCACTTTGATTTTTCTTTATTTACATTTGCCTGGTAACCCTTCAGTCATTCTTTTGTACATGTGTGTAACTTTTCTCTTCTTGTTTTCGTGAGGAATCTAAAACACTTATATTTATTATCAAAACTGAGAGGTTTGGCTTTATATATATATATATATAGCTTTATAGTTTCAGATTTTGTGTTTCTTTGTAGTTTTGTTTCTTTTTGTCTCTTTGCTTTACATAATAATTTCTATTTGCACTTATTTCCTGTACCAACTTGACAGGTAGCAATTCAGTTCTTCTATAGCTGTTGTTGTTGAATTTGTTCATCGCGTCCTGACACAATCCCGCCATTGTCAGAGTCAAGAACAGGCCCTCACCCAAGACCACACACCTTCTCCTCCAAATTCAGGATTGAAGCAATGAAATAAAAGGAAATCTTCAGAAGTCAAACCATTATGGAAGCCTCTTCCTTGTGAGACACAGGACGATAATGCTCCCTTGCCCTCCTAAGGCAGGAGAAAGTCCAGGGCCCTTGTCAGTTCTGAGCTGCCCAGAAGTGGGGCCTGGGTGGACATCCAGTCACGCCCCTGGGATGAGCCAGGTGGGCGGGGGTGGCCCAGCCTCGAAGAACTTGGGCTCCAGGATCACAAAGACAAACCAGCAAGGCCTCAAGTCCTAACCCCTCCTACGTGCTGTGCAAACTTGGGCAAATTATTTCACTGCTCATGCCTCAGTTTCCCCAATATAAGATGGGATAACAATAGTTCCTCCTTACGGAGTTGCTGCAAAAATTAGATGAGATTGTGTCAGAAACGCCAGCAATTGTTGTAATTTCTTATTATTACTATATGCAAAGAGCTGGGGGGTCTTGGTGAGGATCTAGAAAATGGGCAGGGGTATGTTCCTGGGGGTGCGTCAGGCAGGGTTTTCAAGATGGCCCCAAAGACATCCACAGAACACGTCTGGCAACTTTATTTGCTCAGCCTTCCCCCTTCCCCACCGCCCAAATGGCCAATTTCTGTGGGATCCTGCACCACCCGTTAAATATTGGAAGATTTTCCTCTGAGGAGGTGGGAATGCCGCTCACGTGACTTCCATTTGACATTGTACTGGTGCTCTAGCTTTCCACTGCTGTGCTAATCCACCCCGCACACCTAGTCCACTGCTGTGCCAATCCACCCCACACACCCAGTCCACTGCTGTGCTAATCCACCCCGCACACCTAGTCCACTGCTGTGCTAATCCACCCCGCACACCCAGTCCACTGCTGTGCTAATCCACCCCGCACACCTAGTCCACTGCTGTGCTAATCCACCCCGCACACCCAGTCCACTGCTGTGCTAATCCACCCCGCACACCCAGTCCACTGCTGTGCTAATCCACCCCACACACCTAGTCCACTGCTGTGCTAATCCACCCCGCACACCCAGTCCACTGCTGTGCTAATCCACCCCACACACCTAGTCCACTGCTGTGCTAATCCACCCCGCACACCCAGTCCACTGCTGTGCTAATCCACCCCACACACCTAGTCCACTGCTGTGCTAATCCACCCCGCACACCCAGTCCACTGCTGTGCTAATCCACCCCAAACCTAGTCCACTGCTGTGCTAATCCACCCCGCACACCTAGTCCACTGCTGTGCTAATCCACCCCCAAACCTAGTCCACTGCTGTGCTAATCCACCCCGCACACCTAGTCCACTCCTGTGCTAATCCACCCCACACACCTAGTCCACTGCTGTGCTAATCCACCCCACACACCTAGTCCACTGCTGTGTTAATCCACCCCACACACCTAGTCCACTGCTGTGCTAATCCACCCCGCACACCCAGTCCACTGCTGTGCTAATCCACCCCCAAACCTAGTCCACTGCTGTGCTAATCCACCCCGCACACCCAGTCCACTCCTGTGCTAATCCACCCCGCACACCTAGTCCACTGCTGTGCTAATCCACCCCACACACCTAGTCCACTGCTGTGCTAATCCACCCCACACACCTAGTCCACTGCTGTGCTAATCCACCCCCAAACCTAGTCCACTGCTGTGCTAATCCACCCCACACACCTAGTGACTCAAGTCTAGGGCCATCGTCTATTTCCCTCTGAAACTACAGCTTGGCTGGGGCCCAGGAGGGAAGGTGCATTGCTCCACGATGGCATCAGCTGGGACAATGGAGCTGGTTGTGTACCCAGCTAGCGAGCATCTATGGCTGGGAGCCCAGCGGGAACGTCAAGGAGGCCCCGTTCCTCACGGATGTCATGTCCTCTCTAACTCTCTGGTAATATTAAATCCGCTTGTTGGTAAATTTCCTTCCGTGTGTTTTGTTCATCCTGTGACAGCCAGAGTCAGTTCCTCTCATGTTGAAATTGCTGCCTCTCTTCCTGGACACCACATCCCTCAAATGTTTGATGTTCTCAATGGAACAGAAAGGAGAACCCAGAAATAAAGCCACACCCCTACAGCCATCTGATCTTGACAAAGTCGACAAAAAATAAGCAATGGGAAAAGGACTCCCTATTCAATCAATGGTGCTGGGGTTGCTGGCTAGCCGTACACAGAAGACTGAAGCTGTATCCCTACCTTTCATCATATACGAAACTTAAGGCTGATTAAGGATTTCAGTGTGGGACCTCAAACTATAAGAATTCTAGAAGGAAACTTGGGTGGGACCCCATTAAACTTAAGGGCTTCCACACAGCAAAAGAGACTATCAACAGAGTAACCAGACAACCTAGAGAATGGGAGAAAATATTCACAAACTATGCATCCAGCAAGGGTCTAATATCCAGAGTCTACAAGGAACGTAAACAATTCAACAAGCAAAAAACAGCCTCGTTAAAATGTGAGCAAAAGACTCAAAGACTTCTCAAAAGAAGACATACAAGAAACCAACAAACATACGAAAAAATGCTCAATATCCCTACTCACTAGAAATGCAAAATCACAATACGAGGCCATCTCACACCAGCCAGAACGGTTATTATTAAAAAGTCAAAAAGCAACAGATGCTGGTAATGCTGTGGAGAAAAGGGAACATTGGAACACTGCTGGTGGGAATGTAAATTACTTTAGCCACAGTGGAAAGCAGCTTGACGATTTCTCAAAGAACGTAATACAGAGCTACCGTTCAACCCACAATCCTATTACTGGGTATACACCGAAAAGGAAATAAATCCTTCTACCACAAAGACACACACTTATGTGTTCATCTCAGCGCTATTCACAAGAGCAAAGACACGGGCTCCACCTAGGTGCCCATTGATGGTGGACCGGGTGAAGAAAATGAAGAAAACGTACACACGTGTGTGTACGCCGTGGAATACAACGCAGTCATAAAAAGAATGAAATCACGTCCTCTGCAGCAACATAGATGGAGCTGTCGGCTGTCTCTTTAAGCAAATTAACACAGGAACAGGCACTTTGGGAGACCAAAGCTGGTGGATCACGAGGTCAAGAGATCAAGACCATCCTGGCCAACACGGTGAAACCCTGTCTCTACTAAAAATACAAAAAACTAGCCGGGCGAGATGGCGGGCGCCAGTAGACCCAGCTACTGGGGAGGCTGAGGCAGGAGAATGGCATGAACCCGGGAGACGGAGCTTGCAGTGAGCCGAGATCGTGCCACTGCACTCTAGCCTGGGAAACAGAGCGAGACTCCGTCTCAAAAAAAAAAAAAAAAAAGAAAAACAGCAACAGAAAAACAAACACCAAATATCCTCACTAATACACAGGAGCTAAGCATCAAGTACTAGTGGACGTAAAGATGGAAACAGAGGACACTGGGGACTCCCAGAGCGGGGAACGAGGGGCGAGGGTTAAACAGTGGACACTGGGGACTCCCAGAGCAGGGAATGAGGGGCAACGGTTAAACAGTGGACACTGGGGACTCCCAGAGCGGGAAAGGAGGGGGTGAGGGTTAAACAGTGGACACCGGGGACTCCCTGTGTGGGTAAGGAGGGGTGTGGGTTAAACCGTGGACACCGGGGACTCCCAGGGCGGGGAACGAGGAGCGAGGGTTAAACAGTGGACACCGGGGACTCCCAGAGGGGGAACGAGGGGTGAGGGTTAAACAGTGGACACCGGGGACTCCCAGGGCGGGGAACGAGGGGTGAGGGTTAAACAGTGGACACTGGGGACTCCCAGAGCAGGGAATGAGGGGCAACGGTTAAACAGTGGACACTGGGGACTCCCAGGGCGGGGAAGGAGGGGTGAGGGTTAAACAGTGGACACTGGGGACTCCCAGGGCGGGGAAGGAGGGGCGAGGGTTAAACAGTGGACACTGGGGACTCCCAGAGCGGGAACGAGGGGCGAGGGTTAAACAGTGGACACCGGGGACTCCCAGGGCGGGGAACGAGGGGCGAGGGTTGGGTGTGCATTTAAATATGCTTACTGTGTAGTCGAGGATCCTGGAAGAGTAAATGTGTTTAACTTTCTCCATTCTTTCTAGAGACTCAGTAAGGCAAAGAAATTGGCCGCAGAGGCCGACTCCGTCGCCTGGACGCTCCAGCCAGAGCGAGTCCACGCACGTTCCTCTCCCAGAGCTGCCTGAGAGAAGTGCTCAACTATTTAGGTTCAGAAAACCTTTGCTTTAGACCGAGGCAAGGCTCTGTAAATACTGTTCTCTCTGGAAGCTTGGATAGACGGATTGCGCCCTGAGCCGACGGCCGTGTCGCCCTCTCAACGGGCAGTCACAGCTACCAGCGTCATAAATATATAATATGTGAGCTATGGGTTCCGTCATTAACATATACACCAATGTGAGGTCGACATCCCCTAAGCAAATTACACAGTCTCAGGGCTCATCAGCCCCGTAGAAGTGTGGTAGGAAGGAGGAGCAGCTGTGAACGGATACACCAGGCTCACTGAATTTACGTCCTCTGGCAGATCAGGGAAAATGTTAGGAGAATCGGTAGGAAAACGGTCAGCTTTGCTGGGGAGCCTGTTCCTGCTTCCATTTTTTTTTTTTTTTTTTTTTTCCTTCTCTGAACTAGATGGCTCCTAGGGAAGCAGCAATTTCCTTTCTTTCTTTCTTTCTTTCTTTCTTTCTTTCTCTCTTTCTTTCTTTTCTTTCTCTTTCTTTCTTTCTCTTTCTTTCTTTCTTTCTTTCTTTCTTTCTTTCTTTCTTTCTTTCTTTCTTTCTTCTCTCTCTCCTTCCTTCCTTCCTTCCTTCCTTCCTTCCTTCCTTCCTTCCTTCCCTCCTTCCTTCCTTCCTTTCCTTCCTTCCTTTCTTTTTGAGACAGAGTTTCGCTCTTGTCAGCCGGGCTGGAGTGCAGTGGCGTGATCTCAGTTCACTGCAACCTCTGCCTCCCGGGTTCAAGTGATCCTCCTGACTCAGCCTCCTAAGTAGTTGAGACTACAGGTGCCGACCACCACACCCAGCTAATTTTGTATTTTTAGTAGAGACGGGAGTTCACCATGTTAGCCAGGCTGGTCTCGAACTCCTGACCTCAAGTGGTCCGCCCGCCTCGGCCTCCCAAAGTGCTGGGATAACAGGCGTGAGACCCCATTAAACTTAAGGGCTTCCGCACAGCAAAAGAGACTATCAACAGAGTAACCAGACAACCTAGAGAATGGGAGAAAATATTCACAAACTATGCATCCAGCAAGGGTCTAATATCCAGAGTCTACAAGGAACGTAAACAATTCAACAAGCAAAAAACAGCCTCGTTAAAATGTGAGCAAAAGACTCAAAGACTTCTCAAAAGAAGACATACAAGAAACCAACAAACATACGAAAAAATGCTCAATATCCCTACTCACTAGAAATGCAAAATCACAATACGAGGCCATCTCACACCAGCCAGAACGGTTATTATTAAAAAGTCAAAAAGCAACAGATGCTGGTAATGCTGTGGAGAAAAGGGAACATTGGAACACTGCTGGTGGGAATGTAAATTACTTTAGCCACAGTGGAAAGCAGCTTGACGATTTCTCAAAGACTGCTTCCATTTTTTTTTTTTTTTTTTTTTTTTTTTTTTTTTTTTTTTTTTTTTTTTTTTTTTTTTTTTTTTTTTTTTTTTTTTTTTTTTTTTTTTTTTTTTTTTTTTTTTTTTTTTTTTTTTTTTTTTTTTTTTTTTTTTTTTTTTTTTTTTTTTTTTTTTTTTTTTTTTTTTTTTTTTTTTTTTTTTTTTTTTTTTTTTTTTTTTTTTTTTTTTTTTTTTTTTTTTTTTTTTTTTTTTTTTTTTTTTTTTTTTTTTTTTTTTTTTTTTTTTTTTTTTTTTTTTTTTTTTTTTTTTTTTTTTTTTTTTTTTTTTTTTTTTTTTTTTTTTTTTTTTTTTTTTTTTTTTTTTTTTTTTTTTTTTTTTTTTTTTTTTTTTTTTTTTTTTTTTTTTTTTTTTTTTTTTTTTTTTTTTTTTTTTTTTTTTTTTTTTTTTTTTTTTTTTTTTTTTTTTTTTTTTTTTTTTTTTTTTTTTTTTTTTTTTTTTTTTTTTTTTTTTTTTTTTTTTTTTTTTTTTTTTTTTTTTTTTTTTTTTTTTTTTTTTTTTTTTTTTTTTTTTTTTTTTTTTTTTTTTTTTTTTTTTTTTTTTTTTTTTTTTTTTTTTTTTTTTTTTTTTTTTTTTTTTTTTTTTTTTTTTTTTTTTTTTTTTTTTTTTTTTTTTTTTTTTTTTTTTTTTTTTTTTTTTTTTTTTTTTTTTTTTTTTTTTTTTTTTTTTTTAATCAGCTACCGTTCAACACACAATCCTATTACTGGGTATACACCGAAAAGGAAATAAATCCTTCTACCACAAAGACACACACTTATGTGTTAATCTCAGAGCTATTCCCAAGAGCACAGACACGGGCTCCACCTAGGTGCCCATTGATGGTGGACCGGTGAAGAAAATGAAGAAAACGTACACACGTGTGTGTACGCCGTGGAATACAACGCAGTCATAAAAAGAATGAAATCACGTCCTCTGCAGCAACATAGATGGAGCTGTCGGCTGTCTCTTTAAGCAAATTAACACAGGAACAGGCACTTTGGGAGACCAAAGTTGGTGGATCATGAGGTCAAGAGATCAAGACCATCCTGGCCAACACGGTGAAACCCTGTCTCTACTAAAAATACAAAAAACTAGCCGGGCGAGATGGCGGGCGCCAGTAGACCCAGCTACTGGGGAGGCTGAGGCAGGAGAATGGCATGAACCCGGGAGACGGAGCTTGCAGTGAGCCGAGATCGTGCCACTGCACTCTAGCCTGGGAAACAGAGCGAGACTCCGTCTCAAAAAAAAAAAAAAAAAAAGAAAAACAGCAACAGAAAAACAAACACCAAATATCCTCACTAATACACAGGAGCTAAGCTCAAGTACTAGTGGACGTAAAGATGGAAACAGAGGACACTGGGGACTCCCAGAGCAGGGAATGAGGGGCAAGGGTTAAACAGTGGACACTGGGGACTCCCAGAGTGGGAAAGGAGGGGGTGAGGGTTAAACAGTGGACACCGGGGACTCCCAGGGCGGGGAACGAGGAGCGAGGGTTAAACAGTGGACACTGGGGACTCCCAGAGCGGGGAAGGAGGGGTGAGGGTTAAACAGTGGACACCGGGGACTCCCAGAGCAGGGAATGAGGGGCAAGGTGAAATAGTGGACACCGGGGACTCCCAGGGCGGGGAACGAGGCGCGAGGGTTAAACAGTGGACACCGGGGACTCCCAGAGGGGGAACGAGGGGCGAGGGTTAAACAGAGGACACTGGGGACTCCCAGAGCGGGGAACGAGGGGCGAGGGTTAAACAGTGGACACTGGGGACTCCCAGAGCAGGGAATGAGGGGCAACGGTTAAACAGTGGACACTGGGGACTCCCAGAGTGGGAAAGGAGGGGTGAGGGTTAAACAGTGGACACCGGGGACTCCCAGGGCGGGGAACGAGGAGCGAGGGTTAAACAGTGGACACTGGGGACTCCCAGGGCGGGGAAGGAGGGGTGAGGGTTAAACAGTGGACACCGGGGACTCCCAGAGGGGGAACGAGGGGCGAGGGTTAAACAGTGGACACCGGGACTCCCAGGGCGGGGAACGAGGGGCGAGGGTTAAACAGTGGACACCGGGGACTCCCAGGGCGGGGAAGGAGGGGCGAGGGTTAAACAGTGGACACTGGGGACTCCCAGAGCGGGGAAGGAGGGGTGAGGGTTAAACAGTGGACACCGGGGACTCCCAGAGGGGGAACGAGGGGTGAGGGTTAAACAGTGGACACTGGGGACTCCCAGGGCAGGGAAGGAGGGGTGAGGGTTAAACAGTGGACACTGGGGACTCCCAGAGCGGGGAACGAGGGGCGAGGGTTAAACAGTGGACACCGGGGACTCCCAGGGCGGGGAACGAGGGGCGAGGGTTAAACAGTGGACACCGGGGACTCCCAGAGGGGGAACGAGGGGTGAGGGTTAAACAGTGGACACTGGGGACTCCCAGAGCAGGGAAGGAGGGGTGAGGGTTAAACAGTGGACACTGGGGACTCCCAGGGCGGGGAAGGAGGGGCGAGGGTTAAACAGTGGACACTGGGGACTCCCAGAGCGGGAACGAGGGGCGAGGGTTAAACAGTGGACACCGGGGACTCCCAGGGCGGGGAAGGAGGGGTGAGGGTTAAACAGTGGACACTGGGGACTCCCAGGGCGGGGAACGAGGGGCGAGGGTTAAACAGTGGACACTGGGGACTCCCAGGGCGGGGAACGAGGGGCGAGGGTTAAACAGTGGACACCGGGGACTCCCAGGGCAGGGAACGAGGGGCGAGGGTTGGGTGTGCATTTAAATATGCTTACTGTGTAGTCGAGGATCCTGGAAGAGTAAATGTGTTTAACTTTCTCCATTCTTTCTAGAGACTCAGTAAGGCAAGGAACTTGGCCGCAGAGGCCGACTCCGATGCCTGGACGCTCCAGCCAGAGCGAGTCCACGCACGTTCCTCTCCCAGAGCTGCCTGAGAGAAGTGCTCAACTATTTAGGTTCAGAAAACATTTGCTTTAGACCGAGGCAAGGCTCTGTAAATACTTTTCTCTCTCTGGAAGCTTGGATAGACGGATTGCGCTCCCTGAGCCGACGGCCGTGTCGCCCTCTCAACGGGGCAGTCACAGCTACCAGCGTCATTAATATATAATATGTGAGCTATGGGTTCCGTCATTAACATATACACCAAGGTGAGGTCGTCATCCCCTAATCAAATTACACAGTCTCCGGGCTCAGCAGCCCCGTAGAAGTGTGGTAGGAAGGAGGAGCAGCTGTGAACGGATACACCAGGCTCACTGAATTTACGTCCTCTGGCAGATCAGGGAAAATGTTAGGAGAATCGGTAGGAAAACGGTCAGCTTTGCTGGGGAGCCTGTTCCTGCTTCCATTTTTTTTTTTTTTTTTTTTTTTTTTTTCCTTCTCTGAACTAGATGGCTCCTAGGGAAGCATCAATTTCCTTTCTTTCTTTCTTTCTTTCTTTCTTTCTTTCTTTCTTTCTTTCTTTCTTTCTCTCTTTCTTTCTTTTCTTTCTCTTTCTTTCTTTCTTTCTTTCTTTCTTTCTTTCTTTCTTTCTTTCTTCTCTCTCTCTCCTTCCTTCCTTCCTTCCTCCCTTCCCTCCTTCCTTCCTTCCTTTCCTTCCTTCCTTTCTTTTTAAGACAGAGTCTCGCTCTTGTCAGCCGGGCTGGAGTGCAGTGGCGTGATCTCAGTTCACTGCAACCTCTGCCTCCCGGGTTCAAGTGATTCTCCTGCCTCAGCCTCCTAAGTAGTTGAGACTACAGGTGCCGACCACCACACCCAGCTAATTTTATATTTTTAGTAGAGACAGGAGTTCACCATATTAGCCAGGCTGGTCTCGAACTCCTGACCTCAGGTGGTCCGCCCGCCTCGGCCTCCCAAAATGCTGGGATGACAGGCATGAGCCACCGCGCCGAGCCGAATTTTCTAAAATAAAATAAAACATCAGTTCCCAGAAAACAGTTTCTCACTTTGAATTACGTGGTTTCCGCATTTCAGCTGATTACAGCTATACTTGCACATCTCAAAAATTCCCCAAAGAAACAATATCTAATGCCAGCGATTTTTATAGATGTGCGCTCACGGCTGCCTTTTCTTCAGCAGGAGGGAAACCCCACCAAGCGATTTCAATGATATTCCGCCCCTGGGAGATCAGGGCCACCACCTCCCAGCCTGGCTCACCCAAGCCTTGAGTTTATTCTGCCTGCCTGAGTTGGAGTTCGCCCTCCCTCCCTTCTGGGGCGAGTGGAGGGGATGCCAGCCATTGTGCAGTGTCCCGAATGCCTGCTGTGGGCTACGCAGTGTTAGCCGCTTCATGTCGGAGTCAGACAACCCGGCTGAGACACCTGGTTAATAATTACACAGGTCGGGCCGGGCGCGGTGGCTCACACCTGTAATCCCAGCACTTTGGGAGGCCGAGGCGGGTGGATCACGAGGTCAGGAGATCGAGACCATCCTGGCTAACACGGTGAAACCCCGTCTCTACTACAAATACAAAAAACTAGCCAGGCGTGGTGGCGGGCGCCTGTAGTCCCAGCTACTCGGGAGGCTGAGGCAGGAGAATGGCGTGAACCCGGGAGGCGGAGCTTGCAGTGAGCCAAGATCGCACCACCGCACTCCTGTCTGGGAGACAGAGCGAGACTCCATCTCAAAAAAAAAAAAAAAAAAAGAGAGAGAGAGAGCACAGCCCTCAACATCAACTCTGCCCTCAAAATGGGGCCGGTGAACCCCTTTCATCTGCCACCAGCATCTCACACGAGGTCCTTCTGCTAAGAACAGCTTTCCCGATGGCCCAGTGAGTGCCCTCGCCTCTCGCTGGCCTGGGAGAGTCACCCTCGCCCCTCGGTCAGTCACTCCCGCCAGGAGGTTAGGGTCCTGCCTCTGGAAGTGCCAGGCTGGTGCCCGAAAGGGAGGTCAGCCCTACCCAGACCCCGAGGACTGAGGCGGGAAGGGGGTGGCCCCAGGTAAGAGTCAGGGGTCTGTTAACAGAAAGAGGGAACAGAGTCTGGGTGCCCCCAAACAACCATGTCCACTACAGTGAAATAAACGGCAGAAGTTTCTCTCCTGCTAAAGAAAGAGCCATGACTACACATTTACAAAAACTGCCAGCGTTAGACTTGTTTCTTCTGAGAATTTTCAGGGGAGGGGCCTTATCCTCTCCCAGGGAAAGAGGCCCTTGTAGACGGCGAGTGGCATCATTGCTTTCCACGCCCGTGACTCAGGGCGCTCCTCCTGGGCCGCGCATGTGGGCAGAGCAGAGTGAGTGGCACCGTGTGACCTGACCCAGCTTAGGGTCATGTCTGAGCCCCCCTCAGTGGACCCCAGATCATAAAAGCTGCACTTTGGAAAATAAAATAAATCCCGGCCACAGCCCCAGGGGTGGGGAAGAAAATGAAATGAGGCCGAAATCCAGGAGGAATCTCCCCTGACTGCTTCATCACCGGGACGTATTTGGAGACCTGCCTGGAGACCCCACTAAGCATGCTTTGGCCCAGGGAAAGGTGAGGAGAGTCCCTGCCCCTTTCTGTCCCCACGCCGGGACCGGCCTGCAAAACCGGGATGTGTGCTGGCCTGTTCCCTGGTTCTGAAGGAACCAGCAGCCTAGAGGGAGCCCGGGGCCTTGCCCGCCTTCCCTTCCAGGGCTCCTCTCCAGGGCCAGCTGCGTGCAGAGCACAGGGGCCTCGCAGAGACCACACAATGCAGAGCGCTCACAGGGTGGTCCACGAGGACCCCCACAGCACCGTGCTCCCGAGCCTCAGAGCAAAGCGGCTTCGCAGAGACCACACAACGCCGACTGCTTGCCAGGTGGCCCACGGCAACCCCCACACCACCAGGTTCCCGAGCCTCAACATCCTCATCTCTGTGACGGGTCTAATTACGTGGGTTAATCTGACCTGTGTAATTATTATTATTATTATTATTATTTTTGAGACGGATTACAAGAGTGAGCCGCCGTGCCCAGCCGGGCTGTGCTCTTTCTTCAGCGGTTCTTGACACCAAAATGCAGGGTTCTGTAGAGAATTTCTGAAGCCTGAGACATTGTAAACGCTGTGTTGTGCCTCTGATGTTAAAGCAGCAGCGACTGGGTGCCAAGGAGAACCTCGGGATGCTGATTTCCTCGTCCGTGCTGGCTGCCGGGAGCGCGATCAATGCAGGGACGTGTTCCCATGCCAGCTAGGCCGGGCTGCAAAAGTGATGTACGTCTCATTTCTGTTTCTCCCTGAGCCTCTCCACACATCAGGCCCGTGTGAGGCAGAAGCAGAAGAGCCAGGCGCCTTCCTCACTCTGAGGAGTTCCAGCAGCACCGACGGGAGAAGACCAGGCCGACCCAAGGTCCAGGTGGCCATCAGGTGGGAAGGGCAGCTCACAGGGTCAGAGGCTGGTGGGCGCTCAGATGAGCAAACCTCGAAGGCTTCTATTGTTTCAATTAAAACGTTTTTCTTTCTTTTTTTTTTTAGAGAGATAGGATCCTGCTCTGTCGCCCAGGCTGGAGTGCAGGGTTGTGATCATGGTTCACTGCAGCCTCGACCTCCTAGGCTCACCCCATCCTCCTGCCTCAGCCTCCCAAAAGTTGGGACTACAGGCATTTGCCACCTTACGTGTCCCAGGCTTCTATTCTTAAAAAATAAAATAAAAAATCAATTCCTAGAAAATAGTTCCTCACTTCGAATTATGTGACTTCAGAATATGAGCTGATTTTATTTTTGAGAATGTACGCCTCTCTAGTAGCTGTCTAGTTCAGAGAATGACTAAAAAATACTGAAGGAAGAGCAAGCACCCAGCAAAGCAGACACTTCTCCTAAGGATTTTCCTAATGTTCTTTTTAAAAATTGTGTCTGATGGCCGGGCGCGGTGGCTCACGCCTGTAATCCCAGCACTTTGGGAGGCTGAGGCAGGTGGATTACAAGGTCAGGAGATGGAGACCATCCTGACTAACACGGTGAAACCCCGTCTCTACTAAAAAAAAATTAGCCGGGCGTGGTGGCGGCGCCTGTAGTTCCAGCTTCTTGGGAGGCTGAGGCAGGAGAATGGTGTGAACCGGGGAGGTGGAGCTTGCAGTGAGCTAAGACCATGCCACTGCACTCCAGCCTGGTCGACAGAGCGAGACTCTGTCGCAAAATAAATAAATAAATAAATAAATAATTGTGTCTGCTGTCGAAGAAAATTCGGCACTCATAAATCTATAGTTAGAAGTTGGCAGGTGATTATTCATATTATGAGGTTCCTGACATTACGTGCTCCCCAGATACATTTAAAGATGCTGGATAAATGAATTCTGACACATTCAACAGTTTGTAGACATCAGAAATCAAGCTTCTGAACCATATTCTATGATGGCAGTTTACAAACAGCACTGACTCCAGAATTAGAAACATGAACTTCACAGTGTGAGCTGCGGCCAGCTCGGAATGACGGAGTTCTAGGAGATGTTTTATACCTGCCTCTATTTTATAAGCTTTCTGCAACAAAAACTGCTTTTAATTAAAAACTACAAGTAACACATAACGGTGGCTCATGCCTGCGATCCCAGCACTTTGGGAGGCCAAGGCAGGCGGATCACTTGAGGTCAGGACTTCAAGACCAGCCGGGCCAAATGGCGAAACCCTGTCTTTACTAAAAATACAACACTGAGCCGGGCGTGGTGATGGGCGCCTGTAGTCCCAGCTACTCTGGAGGCTGAGGCGGGAGAATCGCTTGAACTCGGGAGGCGGAGGCTGCAGTGAGCCAAGATCGCGCCGCTGCACTCCAGCCCAGGTGACAAGGGCGAAACTCTGTCTCAAAAAAAAAAAAGACATAACCAGATATCACAGAAATGACCCTAAAGTCCCCCAGGATCCCCACCAGTTCCATCCTCCTCTATCCCCCTCTAGGCCAAATGCAAGCATAGATCTGGTGTTTATCAAGATTACACTTTTGTATTTTTGCCAGGTAGATATGCATCAGAAACAACCTAAGTCACTGTTCTATTTTCGGGGTTGATTAATGGTGTCTTATTACACATGTTGTCTAGAACGCACACATTTCGCTGGATGTGTCTGAGAGCCGCCGGATTCGTGAGATTCACTGCTGGTCTTTGTGAACGTCCCCAAAACAGGCTGCAGCTCCCCACTGGCTGATGGCCTGCTCTCTGCTTCCCTCGCACGTGTGTTGGGGGGAGGCCCCACCCGCCGTGTTCTGAGGGCTGGGATTTGCTGGCTGGGTGTGCCCCTTGCTGGAGTTGGGAGCCAGGGTGCCCAGGCGGGACCCACCTCACAGCCACAGGTGGTGAGACAGCGGGAGGAGGGGTCAGCCTCTTCTCCGGAGACACTGGATGGTTCACGGATGGTCACGGGCCAAGGGATGTGGAGGTCTTGGCGCTCGGCCGGCACTTAGTGCGTGTACGTCGGTCGCCGGCATGTTGTCATTGTCCTCGCTCTTGTTCTTCTTATTATTGGTGTTTTAGGCAATTTTGGGCTAAGCGTTCGAGAAGCCCTTCCTGTGCCTGCCAGGCCCCAAATAAATCAAGAGGTTATTTTAGAACTAAAGAAAGCAAATGTTTCAGAACACTACGAAACCCAAATTCATAGCGACAGCAAAAGGTTTTCTCACCAACCAAACTTTATTTTCTATTCAACAAAATAAGTAGACGACGTATGTTGCTTTTTTTCCAGCATCTGTTTTTAAGGTTCACTCATTTCCTGCTTCAAATCCCCTCCCCTCCGCCGGGGCCCCCTTTCGGGCGGCCCCATGTGAGGAGACAGACGAAGGGAGAGATCTCAGGGTGGACAACACTGGCCTTCAGCTCACGTGTTTCTGGTTCAGCGGTGCACGGTGAACGGGCTTCTCCTGATGGCTGACGGCAGCCACACAAGGTAAAAGCAGGCGAACATTCTCAGGACATCATGTAAGATGCCAAAGACGTGGGTTCTTTGTTCAGCTCCCTGGATCTGCTGAGCCAGCTGGTGACAAGGGAGAAAAACGACACACAAAGCAGAAAGCAGAAAGAGTCACACAAAGGCCAGGCGGGTTCAGTGGCTCTTGCAGGGTGGCCCAGGGGCCCTGGCAACCCCTCCTGGGGCAGCGGTCACCATCTTGGGTTTTGGGGTTCCCTTTCAGAGGTGAGGGCTCCCGTTTCGGGTGATGACACAGACGGCCTTCTTCTTCTGGCGACCAGCGCTGTCCCCAGGTCACGGCACCTCTCTTGGGCTGGAACCCAGAGGCCTACAGCAGCCACAGTCTCTGTCCCTGCCACATGGTCATGATTCTGGTCCTAGAGGTTGTTGGCGACGTTCAAGGTGGCTGTGTTTTTCCTTAATTCTAAAGGTTTGCCCAGACACGGGGCATAAAGCGTGAACTCACCGCCCTGTCTTCACTGCAAGTTCTCCTTACTCACGAAAACAGAGAAACACACTTTTACGTCTTACGTAGGAACGTCCCCCAGCATTGCTCTCGTGTAAGGAGATTTAATTAAACCACCAAAGTCCAGCTCTTTCTTGATTGTAAGAGTACGTGATGCTGTTTGATTCACTAAACATACTCCTTTTATTAAAGTGTGATGCCTTTGGAAATCTGCCTGTGGTTTATCGGACGGCTTCAGGATTTCTCTTCCGCAGCTTTGAGATCGGAGACAGGACCGGATTCCGCAGGTAAGGCTCATACACTGGACCAAACAGAGGACTGGATAGAACACAAGCAGGACAAAGCAGGTTCCCATAAGCCACACCCACCAGAGCCCCTTGGGTTTACGTTGCTGTGGCAACGCCAGGTGTTATCACCCCTTCCAAGGCAATGACTCAGTCACCCAAGAGCTACCATCCCTTCTCTGGAAGTCTCTGCACGCACTGCCCCTTAATCTAAGTGGGTATAAGCATGGCTGCAGAACTGCCCGAGCCGCTGCTGTCTGCCTTCCGCTAGCCCTGCTCTTCTGGGGCAGTCACAGAGTCGTAACACGGCCGCTTGGATACAGCTGTTTTCTTCCCTCTACCGCCAGCTGGCCCTTGACTTCCTTCCCGGTGAAGCCAAGAACCCTTGCGGGCTAGGCCCCAGTTTGGGGTTCACCTGCCCTGCATCAGCTTCATTCCGATGCCTGGATGTGTGGGTGGATGGATCCTCTTCCTCCTGCTCAGTGCGCAGGCGCCCTTCAGATCAAAGAACCTCTGCTTTCCTTCATATTTCATCCATGCTTTGAAAAATCCCTGGTCCTCATTCCAGTGCTCAGCCTCTCCACCTGCCCTTCTTGTCTCTCAACTGCTCTGTCAGCTGTTTTTGTGTCTCTGGGTCTTGGTGCTGCTGTGTTCTTCAGTTTGATATTCCAATTTCCTTTTTTTTTTTCTTTTTTGAGACGGAGTCTTGTGCTGTTGACCAGGCTGGAGTGCAGTGGCGTGATCTCAGCTCACCGCAAGCTCCTTCATGCTGTTCTACTGCCTCAGCCTCCAGAGTAGCTGGGACTATAGGCGTCTGCCACCACGCCTGGCTAATTTTTTTGTATTTTTAGTAGAGACAGGGTTTCACCGTGTTAGCCAGGATGGTGTCGATCTCCTGACCTCGTGATCCTCCCACCTCGTCCTCCCAAAGTGCTGGGATTACAGAGGAGCCACTGCACCCGGCCATTCCAATTTCCTAATTATATCTTCAATGGCATCTGGTCTACTTTGCTTAGTGGCTATTTTTCATCTTTAAGATCATCAAAATGGTTTTTAAAATAAGATATAACCTGGATACTGTGAAATCCATACTTCTTAGTGTACAGTTGGGCAAGTTTTGACAAGTGCATTTTGCCATGCAGTCAACACTACAGCCAAGACAAGAACAGGTCCATTGCCCAGAACCTGTCTCCTCCCATCCCCAGCCCCTGGCAACTGCTGATACATTTTCAGTCCCCATGGTTTTGTCTTGCACCATGTTGTGTAAGTGGAATTATTCAGTAAGAACCTTTGACCACATTGCTTTCATTCAGCATAATGCATTGGGGTTCAGCCTTGCACACCTCAGTGGTTTTCCTTTTTCATGACTGCGTAGTATTCCAGCACATGGCAATACCACAGCTCATTTGCTCACCAGAATATTTGAGTTGTTTCCAGTTTTTAGGGACAACAAATAAAGCCACTATAAACCCTCATACACTCATAAACAGGTTTTTCTATACCAGTTAGCATTTGACTTGTCAAACACCTAGGACTGGGATGGCTAGGGCATGGAATAAATATATATATGTAACTGCAAGAAACTGCCAGACTAGAGTCACAAATGGCTGAGCCACTTTGGATGCCCACCAGGAACAAGTGAGAGTTCCAGCTGCTGTGTCTCCGCTCCACCACTTGGTATTTGGAGGTGGTTTTCGTTGGTTGTTGTGTTAGTCAGGGTTCTCCAGAAACATAGAATCAACAGGGGTGTGTGTGCATGCGTGTGTGCACACATGTGTGCACATGTGTGTGCATGTCTGTGTCGCAGGCACTGGGAGGGGAGAGACAATTTAAGGAGTTGATTCATGTGACTGTGGAAGCCTGGCAAAATCGGATGGGGTAGGTCCACAGACTGGAGACTCAAGAAGGAATCTGAAGGCATCTGCTGCAGAATCCTTGTGGCTTGGGGAGCTCAGTCTTTGTTCTATTGAGGTCTTTGACTGATTGGATGAGTCCACTCAATCCTGGAGCACTGACTGCATTACTTAAAGTCCACTGATTTCCATGTCAATCTCATCCAAAAGACACCTTCACAGAAACATCCAGAATAATGTTTGACTAAATATTTGAGCGCGGTGGCCCAGTCAAGTTGACACATAAAATGAACCATCACAGTTTTGTTCTCTTTTTCCTCTTAGCTGCACTAACAGATGTGTGGAGGTGTCTTGTTGTGGTTTTAATGTACATTTCCCTGATGGATGACAACGTGGGACAAATTTTCATGTGCTGTATGTCCTTTGGTGAAGTGCCATCTTAAAAACTGGGCTGTTTGCTTTGCAAACATTTTCTCCTAGTTTGCAGCTTGTCTTGTAATTCTCCTGTCTTTTAAGAGTAGAAGTTCTCAATTTAATGTGCAAGTAATGCATTTTTTTGTTTATAGATCATGTTTTTGGTGTCAGATTAAAGAAATCTTTGCCTGACCAAAGATCATAAAGATATTCATCTTGCTGGGTACAGTGGCTCACGCCTGTAATCCCAGCACTGTGGGAGGCCGAGGCGGATGGATCATGAGGTCAGGAGATCGAGACCATCCTGGCTAACACAGTGAAACCCCGTCTCTACTCATCTCTACTAAAAATTAAAAAAAATTAGCCAGGCATGGTGGCGGGCGCCTGTAGTCCCAGCTACCTGGGAGGCTGAGGCAGGAGAACAGCTGGAACCTGGGAGGTGGAGCTTACAATGAGCTGAGATTGCACCACTGCACTCCAGCCTGGGCAACAGGGCAAGACTCTGTCTCAAAAAAAAAAAAAAAAAAAGATATTCATCTATGTTTTCTTCTACAAGCTTTATAGTTTTATGTTTTACATTTAGGTCTGTGATGCATTTTGAGTTAATTTTTGTTTATTTATTTACTTTTGAGACAGGGTATCACTCCACCCCCCAAGCTGGAGTGCAGTGGCTCAATCTTGACTCACTGCAACCTTCACCTCCCAGGTTCAAATGATTCTCCTGCCTCAGCCTCCCATGTAGCTGTGATTACAGGCACACACCACCGTGCCCAGCTAATTTTTGTATTTTTAGTAGAGATGGGGTTTCACTATGTTGGCCAGGCTGGTCTCGAACTCCTGACCTGAAATGATCGGCCCACCTTGGCCTCCCAAAGGGTGGGGATTCCAGGCATGGGCTGCTGCTCCCACCCTACCCCAAACGTTTTCATCATCCCCAACATAAGCTCTGTGCACATTAAAGAACAAAGCCTCCCTCCCGTCTCCTCCAGGCCCCCATAACTGGCGGTCCACTTTCTGTCTCTATGAATTTGACTACTCCAGCGACCTCAAACTAGTGGAACCACACAGCATTTATCATTTTGTGTCAGGCTTATTCCACTAAGCGTGAAGTTTTCAAGTCCATCCGTGCCGTAACACATACCAAAATTTCACCCTTTTTTGGGGTGAACCGTTTAGCTCTTAGAAAAACAATTGGTGAAGATCTTCATGACGTTGGATTTGACAAATCCGTGAATGTGTACGACAGCGAAAGTACAGGCAATAAAGAGAAATCGGTAAACTGGACTGCATTAAAATTAAGAACTTTTGGGCACGAAAGGACGCCGTGAAGAAAACCCGTGGAATGGGAGAATGGGAGACAGTATTCGCAAGTCGTTTATCTGACAGGGAATCAGCATCTTTATTTTAAGGCATCAGGTTTTGGTCCAACTGCTCCACAAAGTTTATCTGATCACGAGTGGATTCCTTTTCCAGTTGTGAACTTGGGTGGCCGCCTTTCTTTAGATTTCCATGGGCGTCTTGCAATTTGGGGGCACAGGCTCACTTAGGGGAAGAGTCTTGGTTCTTCCTGTTCTCTGTCTCCCTCGCTCTCCGGCTCCCGCCCTCTCTGTGGTGGGCTGTGTTTTCCGGAGGTGGCTGCATGACTCTGTGATCCCACCTGTTCTTCGCACAGTGTGACCTCACGCGCTGACTCTCATGTAAGGGGGATCGTGTCGTCCGGAGCCTCTACAAGCTGCTTTTCACACAGTTGAGATTCACTGAGACCATGGCATACATGCGTGGTTTGTTCCTTTTTGTTGCAGAGCCGTAACCCACAGCGTGGATGTACCACGGTTTATTTAACCGTTTACCTGCTGACGGACATCTGGTTTGCTTCCAGTTCGGGGCTATTAGACAGAAAGCTGCTATAAACGTTAGTTAGCAGGGTTTTGTGTGATCACAACCGGGGTCGCACTCTGGGAATAGATGGTCACCAGTGTAACTTCTGGATCATGGTGGCTACATGGTCAGGTTTTAAAGAAACTCAAACTTTCTTTGAGTTTTGGAGAGGGGCTGTACTATTTCACCTTTCCTCGTTCCTGCGTGGTTAGTTTTGACATCCGATTAAGGGGACAATATAGAGTCACTGAGTGTGTTCGAGCCTGAGTGTGACTCGGATCCCGAACGAGGCCAGGCAGCCACAGTGCCCACCCCAGAAGGGGGAGTTGCACGTGCCCACCCCCATGTGCCAGGTTTCTCCTCCCAGGGGGACCCCCAGGGGCGCTGAGCCCGCCTGCAGACGTGGCTTTACCAAGGGCAGTGACAGTTCCAGGCACCCTTGAGGCCAACTGGGTGCAAGCAGTATAAGTCACCTCATATTTTAACAAGTTCATTCATTCATTTACTTTTTATAGAGACGGGGGGTCTCACTCTGTGGCTGAGGCTGGTCTCTAACTCCTGGCTTCAAGTGATCCTCCCACATCGGGCTCCCACAGAGCTGGGGTTTCAAGTATGAGCCCCCATGCCCCGCCGTCTGGGTGGTTTCAGAGCTGAAGGTGCTGCTGTGAAGGCGACATTTCCTGGAAGAAGACTGTGTCTATCCAGGGCTTTCTGGCCTCAGGCCGACTCACAGACACGGCTCTGGGTCAGAATTCTGCAGGTGATTCCTGGAAATACTATTCAGTCTCATGCCTGCCGTGAAACGAAGCCCCCTACTCCCGTAAGATCCCGCCTCTCTACTTTCCTGCAGAATCTCCTAACCCGGATGGCCTCGCTTCTCTTCCCTCCGCGTGCGCCTAAAACGGAGCTTCGGCCCAGAGGGGACCCGTGAAGCGGCGACTCTGCGATGGGGAGTCCCCCTCTCTCGGGGCCCCGGCGGGGACTCACTTCCAGGCACCGAGAGACCGCGGGGCGGGAGCACCGGGCGCTGCAGAAAGCGCTGGGACCTGCGTTTCTGGCTCAGCTGACCCACTGACCAAGGCCAGGAGACGGCCGCCGGGCACCACGAATTTGGCCTGGACCCCCGGCCGCTCTGGGGTGGAGAGCAGCGGACAGCGCAGGTGGCGGAGGGGGCCACAGTCCTGGTCTCCGACGCCGACTCCGGGCTGTGCTCTCTGCTGAGACCCAAGTGTCCACCGGGGGATCCCGGCGCCCGGAAAGCACCACCGAGTCTCAGGCGCCCCCAGGGCGCACGAGAACGGGGCGCACGAGACCGGGGCGCACGAGACCTGGGCGCATGAGACCGGGGCGCACGGGACTGGGGTGCACCGGACCAGGGCGCTCCGAAGAGACTCCCGCCAGTGCAGAGAGGCTGCGAGGACACCCCAGGCTGCCTCCAGGGACGGGGACGGAGCAAGCCCTGCCCTGAGCGCCCCGGGAAGGGAGCGGGGGCCGCCCCGCCCGTCGGACCACCCAGCGCGCCGCCGCCTCCTCCCTCCCCCCGCAGCGGTCAGAGGGTCACCGAGACGCCCCGCTCCGCTCCCCTCGGCCGCTTTACGGGTGGCTGGGGCCTCCCCCGCGCCGGGATTGGATGCGAGAGGACGGGGTGGGGGCAGGCGGGGGACCCCAGAAACCCAGGTTCCGGCTCCGGCGGAGAGAAGCCCACAGTGCAGTAGCCGCCGGACCGCGTGGAGACGGCTCTGCGCGAAGCCGGCGGACGGCGCGGAGGAGGCGGCAGCTGCAGCCGGGGCGCCCCAGGATGTTTGACAGCTCGCAGTATCCCTACAACTGCTTCAATGACGACGCCGACGACTACCCCGCCGGCAGCTCCGACGAAGACAAGAGGCTCACGCGGCCCGCGTACAGGTGACTGCGGGAGTGGCGGCGGGGGGTTGGGGAACAGGGACCCCCCCTGCAGGGGTCCCAGGTAGCCGGGACCTGCCTGGGACGAAGGAAGAGCGAGGGGGCTTTCTTCTCTCCGACGGAGCTCAGAGAAAGGAGACGTTTGTCCCTACTTTGGGGAGAGCCAGGGAACGTTCTTGGCTTCCCGGGGAGGGGCTTTTCCAGCCCGGGGAAGAGCTTCTGGGGTCTGGGTGGCGCCGGGGACCGCGAGCTGCGGGGGACACTTTCCCCAACGCCGCCTCGCTCCTCCGCCTCTGCGCCCCACGGCGCCCTGCGGGACGGGGAGAAGGACGGGGCGTGGGGAGGGCTGCCCCGCGGAGACCCCGCCTGACCCCCGGGCTCCGCAGCTACATCGCCTTGATCGCCATGGCCATTCAGCAGAGCCCCGCGGGGAGGGTGACCCTGTCCGGCATCTACGACTTCATCATGCGCAAGTTCCCCTATTACCGCGCCAACCAGCGCGCCTGGCAGAACTCCATCCGCCACAACCTGTCCCTCAACAGCTGCTTCGTCAAGGTGAGCGCCGCCCCCGACGGGCCCCGGGTGTTCCCGCGTGGCGACCCCAGCGCCAGGGCCTCGGTGGCGGGGAAGGGAGGGCACCGCTGCGGCTGCGGGGAGGTCCGTCCTCAGCCCACGGGGCCGCCTCCACCTGCGCAGTGCGCCACCCTCGCCCCAGTCCAGGGCGCCCCGAGGGGACAAGGCGGGCGGGCGCGCAGCCCAGCGGAGCCGCTCCCAGCCCCTCCCTCCGCGCGCGCAGGTGCCGCGGTCCGAGGGCCACGAGAAGGGCAAAGGCAACTACTGGACGTTCGCGGGCGGCTGCGAGTCGCTGCTGGACCTCTTCGAGAACGGCAACTACCGGCGGCGGCGGCGGCGGCGCGGGCCCAAGCGCGAGGGGCTGAGGGGTCCGCGTGCGGGGGGCGCCCAGGGGCCCCCGGGTCCGCCCGAGCCGGCCGCCGGGCAGGGGTCCCTGGCACCGGACAGCGCTGGCGAGGGTGCCCCGGGACGGGACCCCCATGCCAGCCCCGCCAGCCCCGTCCCCCCGGGAAAGGAGCACTCCCGGGACCTCAAGTTCAGCATCGACTACATCCTGTCCTCCCCAGACCCCTTCCCCGGGCTCAAGCCGCCCTGCCCCGCACAGGAAGGCAGATACGCGCCACTGGAGAACGTGGGCCTCCACTTTTGGACAATGTGATGTGGGGCCACCCGGGAGGGCCCTGCAGTTCAGTCTGGGGTCTTCCCCAGACCCTCCCTGGAAAGACGATTCCAGCCTCACCTTGAGTCAGGAAGCCAGAGTTCGGCAAATCCTACGATTTCTCCTGCAGACTGAAGGTCAGGTGCCACACCAGGCCTGGATTGGGGGGACAGGCGGAGGTGGAGCTCCTTAAAGGTACAGACGGTGAGGCTGTGACTTTACCTGTTGGGAAAACAGTTCTCTTGCTGGGAAAACCCCACTGGGTTCCAGTTTTACCTGAGGGTTTGCTCTGGACTGGCCTAGTGCTCTTGCTCTGAGGAATAAACACAGGTTCATGTTCCCTAGAGTCGGGAAACATTTCATTCCTTGGTCACTTGAGGGTGAGCTTTCTAGACACCCACATCCCAAAAGCCACAAGTGCCCAGTCTGCGGTCAGTGGGCTGGTTGACGTTGTCCCCGTGGTTAAAATAATAGTGGTAAGGCACAAACCGTGAAGAGAGATGGCAATAGGCCCCATGAATTAGTCACCCCGAGGCTTATGATGGTGTCCGTGCTAGGGGTGATGTGATAGGAAGTGACAAATGTATCTTGTTGTGTCAGCCGAGTATTTTGGTGACAGTTTAAGAAATCAGTTGTGCTTTTTACACCACAAGGGAGAAAGGCAAGGTGGGAAGGAGGGGCCCAAATTTGGGATGATACTGGGGCAAAGTTCAAATTTCTTGATTCTTCTGAGCAGGGAGTAAACCCTGATTCAGGCACCTTCCGTCAACTGGTTTCCCAAAAAATCAGGTGCTCAAGAGAGCAGGCTGTGGATAAAATTCCTGCAACACCTCACAGGGCACGGTCACAAGCATCCGAGGTGGGCACACTCCACTTGAAATGTAAATGATTTAATTACTGTGTAGAGACGGGCATTCTGAAAAACACAGTTATGCGCAGTGAAACTATTTGACCAGCCTTATCGTTTTTCACCAGTCCATTTTTGCAGAGTTAATTGCTTTCAGTGACTTAATTGGAACATTAGTATGGATTACACCTAATCCGATTCGCTCGGTGACAACGACTGGCTAATTTTGTGAACAGCAAAAACGCACCCAACGAGGCTGGCTGTCTGGTTTGGGAATTACATAGTCTTGCTTTATCGGACCCTTAAAAACAGGGACTGGGCGGCCGTGAAGGTAGGCGGGCTGCAGAGACAGACCAGAACATGCAAAAGATGCTTGGCCCTGGCTTCATCTCTGTTCGGAAAAATCCAAGCATTGCCCCACTCACCTGCCCTGTAAATAGACTCGATGTGTTTGGTTCATTGTTTTTGAGAAGAGGGAGGAAGGCCATTGCCGACAGACGCCGTAAACGCCTGGCCCCGTGGAGAGACGCCCACTCCCCAGCCTCCCGGCTCAGACAACCACAGCCTCTGCCTACAAGGGCACCCTTCGCCCAGGGAGAAGGAGCCGCAGCCCAGCTTCAAATGCCTGTTTCTGGAAGTGGAAATGAGGCTTGCAATGTGGACACCTCTCCTTTGCAAATGTCAGCTTCTGGTTTCCAGAACTCTCTGCTGGGAGAGCAGCCAGCATTTCCGGCGCTCCCGCCGCCCACCGGGTGTAGGATCCCAGGAGATGGGTGCTGAGGCTCTCACGCTCGTTTCACGGTTGGGACCCTGCATCGCAGGCATGCAGCTCCAGTTTGGCTCCTCACCCTCTCCATGCTGGCTTGTACAGGCTATCAGCATGGTGTGTACACGTGTGTGTGCGTGTGTATTGTGGTGTGTGCCCTGTGTCTGTCTGCACTCTTGTTATTTATATCCCTTTGCTGGTTGTGCTAAAAGGCTAGATTTAAATCATACAAGATGTAATTTAGACGGTCATAAGAGGCAGATGTTCCCATACTTAAGTATATGGCAAAGAAAGTATCCGAAGATATATTTTTCTGCTGCCAACAGAGGAAATAAAATTTACATTTTATCTTTTGAGTTCCTGCACTTTGTTCTGGTCAGCAAAGCCTGACTTGAAACAACAACAAAACCCCTTTTCCTAAACAGGACGCTCCTGGGGGTGGGGGGCTCAGAATAAGTCAAGGTCTTTATAGCTCATCCCCTCCGAGATTATATTTGTGGCCAAATGCAGACTCGATGCCCGGGAGAGGCAAGGGCGGCACTGGGGGAAATCTGTGTACGATGAGGTGTAGCATTTGTTTTGCAAAGGATATCAATCATATTTTTAAAAGCAAAGGGACATTTTCAATTTGCCAGTGTGTGATACCCTGCAACTTCAGAAAGGTTCCCAGCCCTTAGAGTGAATGGCATTTAATATAACAGGGTGAGGGCTGGCTGTGACCTACTCAAATGTCGCCGCCACCACGCAGACTTGCCCCACACAATTATAATTAAATACTTTATGCCTTTCTTGCAAATCCGCTGATTGATCATCGATATGTACATTACCACCGCGTTAGCCCCGAGCAGATGTCTGCCACACGCGGGTTACGGATCACCGGGCTTCCATTAACAAAGTAGGGAGGTGCTGCCGGGCGCACGTTCAGCGGCGTGCCAATGACTGTGTGCAAATGACTGTGCTTGCGACCAAAGTTCCCAGGCTGGGTGGCACCTGGGCCCTGACCTCCTTTTCCCGAGACTTCAGGGTGCCCCTTCTCGCAGAAGCTGGGAAGAGGCTCCTCCACCAAATGTCACAGGAGTGAGAGGATGACCCATGGTGGCTCCTGGAGGATGGAGAATCCCAGGAATCCCACATTTATCCCTCCCTCCCACAGATGGAAGCAGGAGAGCGGCAGATTTGAGAGCAACCACCAGGTCCCTGCGTGCAAACTGACCACAGATGAGACCCTCCCCCGCACTGCTGACTGGTTGGGCCTAGCGTAGCAGCACTCCTCCAGAGAGGCCGCCTTGGCTGACACCTGCCCTTTGCACCCAGCTGAAGTAGGGTTCTTGGAATCTGCTGTCCATTGGCCCCTGGTCTGCCCCTGGGGAAGAAGAGAAAAGCCTTTTCTTCAAATTCCTTCTGTCCTTGATTGAGCAGGGTGGGGGCTGTTTGTTTATTCACTAGGGAACATTCACGAGCCCTGAGCTAGGAGCTGGGGCACAACCATGAACCCAAGAGTCCCAGACTGCAGCCCCACAGCACACAGGTGAAGTAGACAGACGGCTCCGCATGCCTGCAGAGCCCTGCACCGGGATGTGTCAGGAAGGGAGCCCACAAGGTGCTGAGCAGAGGATGAGCGCTGCAAAGTGCATGGCCAGGTCAGGCTCTCAGGAGCCGAGGCCGTGACGGTGACGGTGAGCTGGAACAACAAGCTAGGAGGAAAGTGTATTCTAGGTAGGGGGGTAACCTGTGCCAAGCCCTGTGCCGGGGACCAGAGGCCAGTGTGACTGGAAGGAGGTGCAGCCAGGGAGCCACACACGGGAAGACCCCAACCACGCCCGCCCAGCCCCCACGTCCGGGCCAGACTTACCATCTCTTTAGCCTTTGAAATGCAGCTCCTGCATCCACCTCCATTTGTCCCCGTTCTTTCTGATATATGGAACACCTGCACAGCCCAGAGGGACAGTCACCTCCCATGGTCTGGGTGCTTGGCCTTGGTTAATGTAGCCTCGCCATGCCCCACACATTACTCTTGCTCCTGTCCCCAAGCGTTTCTTCCTGGCCAGTTCCATCCTGTGCTCATAGAAGGTGAGGATGGTGTACAGAGGGTGGGGGTCTCCGTGAGCCCCCTCCTCAGTGTCGCCCAGCCAGGACCATTGCCCTGAAGGTCTGCGGTGGCGCTGGCTTCCCTGGGACAGAGGAGCACTGGGCTGGGGGGTCGTGCCTCTGTGTGTCCACAGCAGGGTCCTCTGCCCACTGGAGTCCGAGGCTCCTCACCTGTGGCATAGGCTGTGCACAGCACCACCCAGGGCTTAGGCGAGAGGCTGTCAGCTGGACCCACGGACCCTGGCCCAGCTCTGCTCCCATCTCACGCCCCTGTGCATCTGCCTGGCCCTGGGACCCAGACAGGGAAGGGACCAGCTCCCTGGGGTATAAAGGGCTGAGCTGGGCGTCCCCGTGGAACCTGGCTCCCCGCAGTCCCCAGGCCAAGGGGGCTCTCTGGGCACCCCCCTACCAGGAAGCAGCCCCCGGACTCCCTGCCTCTTTCCCTGGGACCCTGTGGTCTGCCCCAGGCACTGTCAGCTTCCTCATGGCCACCTCCCATCCGACTGGCAGGCCGGGAACAAGGGCTTTCTCAGGATGACACCAGGGCAGTGAGGGGCCAGTGAGGGGCCAGAGGACACAGCCCTCAATGGGCTGGGACTGGCACGAGGACACAGCTGGGTGTTTCCCGCCTGGATTCTTCTGAGCGGCCTCCACGGGCCTCCACACAGGGATAAGGTGGCCCCCTCCTCTGACTTGGTTTCCTCTGTGGTTTTGACCAGGTTTGGGGAGCAAGGGTGCCCCCACTCCCACCACCCCAGGCTGTGACAGGGCTGGGCTCCTGAAATTCCCCGGTTCTAACCTTCCGGTTCCCAGCCCTACCCCAGGGCCAGGCCAAGTTCATCTCCATGCTGAGGGCCTCGGAGTCTCTCCGTGTGCACTTTCCAGAGGAGGAACCCAAACAGGCTGTTTCTCACCAAAATGTGAAACTCAAAACAAGCACAGGGCCTGCCTGAGGCTGCCGGCGGCCTGGGGACTGAGGGTCCGACTTTGCCCCCTCCTGGCATGCCTGGTCCTCCTGGCCCCTCTGGCTCCCTTGGGTCCCTCCTGGCACCCGCTGGTCCTCCTGGGTCATTTCAGCCGCCCAGCCCCTCCCAGTCCACCCCCAACCCCTCTCTACCCCCAACTCTTACTGGCCCTGTGGCACCCCCAGGTTCCCAGGCCCCTTCTGGACCCCCAGCCCTTCCAGCCTTCCCCCCTGACCCTTGAACTCCCCCAACTCTCCTGGCTCCCCATGTCCCTCCTGGCCCTGCCTGGTCCCTCCTGCCCCCGGCCCTCCCTGTCCTCCCCCAGCACAGTTGGTGCCCGGCTGCCAGGAGTGTGGGGAACCCCGGAGGCTTCCTCAGACAGGAGACGGTGCTTCACACTCAGGCCACTGCACCTGAAACAGCTGCACGTGTCCAGTGCCTCAGGCCACCCAGGGCTAGACTGATGGTCTTAGTGACAAAACTCTGCTAAAGATGGGACTCAGGGGGCAAGGTTTTGAGAGTCTTTGGTCAGGCTGAGGTCCCTGCCTGGGTGCCTGGCCCTGGGACCCAGAGAGGGAAGGGACCAGCTCCCTGGGGTATAAAGGGCTGAGCTGGGCGTCCCCGTGGAACCTGGCTCCCCGCAGTCCCCAGGCCAAGGGGGCTCTCTGGGCACCCCCCTACCAGGAAGCAGCCCCCGGACTCCCTGCCTCTTTCCCTGGGACCCTGTGGTCTGCCCCAGGCACTGTCAGCTTCCTCATGGCCACCTCCCATCCGACTGGCAGGCCGGGAACAAGGGCTTCCTCAGGATGACACCAGGGCAGTGAGGGGCCAGTGAGGGGCCAGAGGACACAGCCCTCAATGGGCTGGGACTGGCATGAGGACACAGCTGGGTGTTTCCCGCCTGGATTCTTCTGAGCGGCCTCCACGGGCCTCCACACAGGGATAAGGTGGCCCCCTCCTCTGACTTGGTTTTCTCTGTGGTTCTGACCAGGTTTGGGGAGCAAGGGTGCCCCCACTCCCACCACCCCAGGTTGTGACAGGGCTGGGCTCCTGAAATTCCCCGGTTCTAACCTTCCGGTTCCCAGCCCTACCCCAGGGCCAGGCCAAGTTCATCTCCATGCTGAGGGCCTCGGAGTCTCTCCGGAGGAGGTGCTGGGAGGGAGTGGACACGTGGATGATGGGACGCGGGCTGCGGGGTGGACGGAGGAGGTGCTGGGAGGGAGTGGACGTGGATGATGGGACGCGGGCTGCGGGGTGGACGGAGGAGGTGCCTGGGGACTGAGGGTCCGACTTTGCCCCCTCCTGGCACCACCTGACCATCCCTATAGCCCCCAGGCTCCCCTTGGCCCCACCAGGCCCCACTTTGCACTCCCACATCCCTCTCCCAGGTCCTGCCCAGCCCCTCCTGTGTCCTCAGCCCTGCCTGGTCCTCCTGGCCCCTCTGGCTCCCTTTGGTCCCTCCTGGCACCCGCTGGTCCTCCTGGGTCTTTTCAGCCTCCCAGCCCCTCCCATTCCACCCCCAACCCCTCTCTACCCCCAACTCTTACTGGCCCTGTGGCACCCCCAGGTTCCCAGGCCCCTTCTGGACCCCCAGCCCTTCCAGCCTTCCCCCCTGACCCTTGAACTCCCCCAACTCTCCTGGCTCCCCATGTCCCTCCTGGCCCTGCCTGGTCCCTCCTGCCTCCGGCCCTCCCTGTCCTCCCCCAGCACAGTTGGTGCCCGGCTGCCAGGAGTGTGGGGAACCCCGGAGGCTTCCTCAGACAGGAGACGGTGCTTCACACTCAGGCCACTGCACCTGAAACAGCTGCACGTGTCCAGTGCCTCAGGCCACCCAGGGCTAGACTGAGGGTCTTATTGACAAAACTCTGCTAAAGATGGGACTCAGGGGGGCAAGGTTTTGAGAGTCTTTGGTCAGGCTGAGGTCCCACAGTGAGCGTTTACCGAGAATGCCTGTCCCAGCGTGGATGATGGGCCGCGGGGCTGCGGGGTGGGGGGAGGAGGTGCTGGGAGGGAGCGGACGCGTGGATGATGGGATGCGGGGCTGCGGGGTGGACGGAGGAGGTGTTGGGAGGGAGTGGACGCGTGGATGATGGGACGCGGGGCTGCGGGTTGGGGAGGAGGTGCTGGGAGGGAGCGTCCGCGTGGATGACGGGACGCGGGGCTGCGGGGTGGACGGAGGAGGTGCTGGGAGGGAGTGGACGGGTGGATGATGGGACACGGGACTGTGGGAGGAGGTGCTGGGAGGGAGTGGACACGTGGATGATGGGACGCGGGGCTGTGGGAGGAGGTGCTGGGAGGGAGTGGACGCGTGGATGATGGGATGCGGGGCTGCGGGGTGGACTGAGCGGTGCTGGGAGGGAGTGGACGCGTGGATGACGGGACGCGGGGCTGCGGGGTGGGGAGGAGGTGCTGGGAGGGAGTGGACGTGGATGATGGGACGCGGGCTGCGGGTGGACGGAGGAGGTGCTGGGAGGAGTGGACGCTGGATGATGGGACGGGCTGCGGGGTGGGGAGGAGGTGCTGGGAGGGAGCGGACGCATGGATGATGGGACGCGGGGCTGCGGGGTGGACGGAGGAGGTGCTGGGAGGGAGTGGACGCGTGGATGATGGGACTCGGGGCTGCCGGGCTGCGGGAGGAGGTGCTGGGAGGGAGTGGACGCGTGGATGATGGGACGCGGGCTGCGGGGTGGGGAGGAGGTGCTGGGAGGAGGACGCGTGGATGATGGGACGCGGGCTGCGGGTGGACGGAGGAGGTGCTGGGAGGAGTGGAAGCGTGGATGATGGGACGCGGGGCTGCGGGGTGGACGGAGGAGGTGCTGGGAGGGATTGGACGCGTGGATGACGGGACGCGGGGCTGCGGGGTGGGGGGAGGAGGTGCGGGGAGGGAGTGGACGCGTGGATGATGGGACGCGGGGCTGCCGGGTGGACTGAGCGGTGCTGGGAGGAGGACGCGTGGATGATGGGACGCGGGCTGCGGGTGGACGGAGGAGGTGCTGGGAGGGAGTGGACGCAGGATGACGGGACGCTGGGCTGCGGGGTGGGGAGGAGGTGCTGGGAGGAGTGGACGCTGGATGATGGGACGCTGGGCTGCGGGTGGACTGAGCGGTGCTGGGAGGAGTGGACGCGTGGATGATGGGACGCGGGCTGCGGGTGGACGGAGGAGGTGCTGGGAGGAGGACGCGTGGATGATGGGACGGGCTGCGGGGTGGGGAGGAGGTGCTGGGAGGGAGGACGCGTGGATGATGGGACGCGGGCTGCGGGGTGGGGAGGAGGTGCTGGGAGGAGGACGCGTGGATGACGGGACGGGCTGCGGGGTGTGGGAGGAGGTGCTGGGAGGAGGACGCGTGGATGACGGGACGCTGGGCTGCGGGTGGACTGAGCGGTGCTGGGAGGAGGACGCGTGGATGATGGGACGCTGGGCTGCGGGTGGACGGAGGAGGTGCTGGGAGGGAGCGGACGCGTGGATGATGGGACGCGGGGCTGCGGGGTGGGGAGGAGGTGCTGGGAGGGAGGACGCGTGGATGATGGGACGCTGGGCTGCGGGGTGGGGAGGAGGTGCTGGGAGGAGTGGACACGTGGATGATGGGACGCGGGGCTGCGGGGTGGACGGAGGAGGTGCTGGGAGGGAGTGGACACGTGGATGATGGGACGCGGGGCTGCTGGGTGGACGGAGGAGGTGCTGGGAGGGAGTGGACGCGTGGATGATGGGACACGGGGCTGCGGGGTGGGGAGGAGGTGCTGGGAGGAGGTGCTGGGAGGGAGCGGACGCGTGGATGATGGGACACGGGGCTGCGGGGAGGAAGGAGCGCTGCTGGGAGGGAGCTGACCCAGGGATCAAGGGACGCGGGTCTGCGGGGTGGACGGAGGAGGTGCTGGGAGGGAGTGGACGTGGATGATGGGACGCGGGCTGCGGGGTGGGGAGGAGGTGCTGGGAGGAGTGGACGTGGAGGATGGCCCGCGGGGCGGCGGGGGGGGGGGAGGAGGTGCTGGGTGGGAGGGGACGCGTGGATGATGGGACGCGGGGCTGCGGGGTGGGGGGAGGAGGTGCTGGGAGGGAGTGGACGCGTGGATGATGGGACGCGGGGCTGCGGGGTGGCTGGAGGACGTGCTGGGAGGGAGTGGACGGGTGGATGATGGGACGCGGGGCTGCGGGGTGGGGGGAGGAGGTGCTGGGAGGGAGTGGACACGTGGATGATGGGACGCGGGCTGCGGGGTGGGGGAGGAGGTGCTGGGAGGAGTGGACGCGTGGATGATGGGACGCGGGCTGCGGGTGGACGGAGGAGGTGCTGGGAGGGGACGCGTGGATGATGGGACGCGGGGCTGCGGGGTGGACGGAGGAGGTGCTGGGAGGGAGCGGACGCGTGGATGAGGGGACGCGGGACTGCGGGAGGGGGTGCTGGGAGGGAGCGGACGCGTGGATGATGGGACGCGGGACGGTGGGCGGAGGTGCTGGGAGGGAGTGGACGCGTGGATGACGGGACGCGGGGCTGCGGGGTGGGGGGAGAGGTGCTGGGAGGGAGTGGACGCGTGGATGATGGGACGCGGGGCTGCGGGGCTGTGGGAGGAGGTGCTGGGAGGGAGTGGACGCGTGGATGATGGGACGCGGGGCTGCGGGGTGGACGGAGGAGGTGCTGGGAGGGAGTGGACGCGTGGATGATGGGACTCGGGGCTGCGGGGTGGACGGAGGAGGTGCTGGGAGTGAGTGGACGCGTGGATGATGGGACGCGGGCTGCGGGGTTGACGGAGGAGGTGGGGGGAGGGCGTGGACGCGTGGATGATGGGACGCGGGGGTGGGGGGTGGACGTAGGAGGTGCTGGGCGGGAGCGGACGCGTGGATGATGGGACGCGGGACTGTGGGAGGAGGTGCTGGGAGGGAGCGGACGCGTGGATGATGGGATGCGGGGCTGCGGGGTGGGGGAGGAGGTGCTGGGAGGAGTGGACGCGTGGATGACGGGACGCTGGGCTGCGGGTGGACTGAGCGGTGCTGGGAGGGAGTGGCCGCGTGGATCATGGGACGCGGGACTGCGGGGTGGATGGAGTGGTGCTGGGAGGGAGCGGACGCGTGGATGATGGGACGCGGGGCTGCGGGGTGGGGGAGGAGGTGCTGGGAGGAGTGGACGCGTGGATGATGGGACGCGGGCTGCGGGTGGACGGAGGAGGTGCTGGGAGCGAGTGGACGCGTGGATGATGGGACGCGGGGCTGCGGGGTGGACGGAGGAGGTGCTGGGAGGGAGTGGACGCGTGGATGATGGGACGCGGGGCTGCGGGGCTGTGGGAGGAGGTGCTGGGAGGGAGTGGACGTGGATGATGGGACGCTGGGCTGCGGGGTGGATGGAGGAAGTGCTGGGAGGAGTGGACGTGGATGATGGGACGCGGGCTGCGGGTGGACTGAGCGGTGCTGGGAGGAGTGGACGCGTGGATGATGGGACGCGGGCTGCGGGTGGACGGAGGAGGTGCTGGGAGGGAGTGGACGCGTGGATGACGGGACGCGGGGCTGCGGGGTGGACTGAGCGGTGCTGGGAGGGAGTGGACGCGTGGATGATGGGACGCGGGGCTGCGGGGTGGACGGAGGAGGTGCTGGGAGGGAGTGGACGCGTGGATGATGGGACGCGGGGCTGCGGGGGGGGGGCGGAGGTGCTGGGAGGGAGTGGACGCGTGGATGAAGGGACGCGGGGCTGCGGGGTGGATGGAGGAAGTGCTGGGAGGAGTGGACGCGTGGATGATGGGACGCGGGCTGCGGGGTGGACGGAGGAGGTGCTGGGAGGGAGTGGACGCGTGGATGATGGGACGCGGGGCTGCGGGGTGGACGGAGGAGGTGCTGGGAGGGAGCGGACGCGTGGATGATGGGACGCGGGACTGTGGGAGGAGGTGCTGGGAGGGAGCGGACGCGTGGATGATGGGACGCGGGACTGTGGGAGGAGGTGCTGGGAGGGAGTGGACGCGTGGATGACGGGACGCGGGGCTGCGGGGTGGACTGAGCGGTGCTGGGAGGGAGTGGACGCGTGGATGACGGGACGCGGGGCTGCGGGGTGGACGGAGAGGTGCTGGGAGGCAGTGAACGGAGCACATTCAATCTCGAGAATTCCTACACGTGGGTCACGTCCTCCCCGCACACAGTAGGCGCCCTGCACACAGATGATGAGTAGATTCATGGGGTCTGAGGAGGAAGCTTCTCTGAGGGGGGAGACGGACGAATGGGGAAGTTATATGGTTCACAAGGACTCTGCCACATCCCAGCAAACCCAGGCCCAGTGTCCCCGGGGTCAGCCCAGGAGGGCATCCGAATCCTGGTAGAAACAGGGGCTGGTGTTTGTTGAGGGCTCTCCATGTGCTGGGCACGGTTCTGAGAACACTCACCCCCCAGGACCCCATGGAGATAGTAACACTCACCCCCCAGGGCACCGGTGAGGCCTGGAGAGGGTCACGTGCCTGGCCAGTGTGCAGAGGAGTCTGAGCTCAGGGGTCAGCAAATTGTCTGGAGGGACCCACAGGGTCAGTGTCGGGGCCCAGAGAGTGGCCGACGGCATTTGGAAGAGGGGAGACAGGTCTTCCAAGCCCAGGTGCAGGTCCAAGGGCCCAGGGTCTCCACACACCCAAGCCTCCAGGGCGTGCCGCCACCTCGCAGGGCCCCCAGCTCTCCCCACTGAAAGGGAACGATGTAATGACAGTCCAAGAGAGAGCAGAGGTGCCGTCTGCTGCAGTGTAACGCTCGGGGCTGTGGACGGTGGGCCCCTTGGCGGGATGCTAGGGTCCCCACTCTCATCTCCTCGGAGGTGCGGCCCCCACTCCAGCAGGTGAGGCGGGAACCTCAGTCCAAGGTGATACGTAAAGAAGCTCGGTTCTCACAGCTCTGCTCTCCCACAGGGCTCCCGCCCTCCCGCCAGCCCCAGCAACCCTGTAAGAAGAGCACAGGGCAGACTCCACAGCTCCATGACCCAGAGGAGGAAACTGAGGCTCAGAGGGGCCTCTCAGAGCCTGCTGGGGTAGAGGCCAGACTCGCTTGATCCCAGGAGCCCAGGATGCCCGGCCGAGGGCAGAGAACACTCTCCTCTGACAAATGGGGAAACTGAGGCTTGAGAGGACCCTCAACTTTAAAGCAGCCAAACCCAGGAATAAATCCAGCCCTTTAGATTCCCACCCCAGGCTGTTTCCAGACAGGAGGAAATGGTTTATTTCACCCAGTTCTCCAGCTTGTCCCTAGAGCCAGCAGGTCCCCTCCCTGGTGTCCTGAAACCTCCTTGCACCTGAGGCTGACCAAGTGCAGATGTGCCTGACTGTCTACTGGGCCTGCCTTCATAGGCCTGAGATGCAAAGACAGAACATCACATGGACATGCACACACATGAACACACACGTGCATAGACATATATGCACACACTTGAACACACATGCATGTACATAGACATATATGCACACACATGAACACACACGTGCATAGAGATATATGCACACACACGAACACACACATGTACATATACATATATGCACACACACGAACACACGCATGTACATATACATATATGCACACACATGAACACACACGTGCATAGACATATATGCACACACTTGAACACACATGCATGTACATAGACATATATGCACACACACACGCCTGCATGCTCAAGCACGCACACATATAGCCACACACATGTGCATGCACAGTGCACAGCATGTGAAATGCCCACGACTGTGCTTGGGCACAGTGAGAATGTTCCTGCTGAGCTGAGACTGCTGGCTCCATCTGACCCGCCACGGTGCCACGGTCACGCTTCCACGCCCTCACACACGTGGTTTCCTCCCTCTGCAATGCCTTTTTCATCTTCGTAGCCTCGTAAAAACCCACTTGGCTTTCAAGGCCTGGTGCAAATTGTCCTCCTCTGCCCAGCCCCCAGGCAGAGCTGTTTGGGTGCACACTCCCAGGCCGAGAGGTGAGGAAGCATCTCATAGTTAACGGACACATCTCATCTTCTCCCTGTGTCACAGATGAGGAAACTGAGGCACACAGCCCTGCCTAGGGCCGTGTGGTTTGAGGTGGGGTAAGGATTTGCACAAGTCATGCTGGTTCCAGGGTCCCTGCCACACACCCGAGGGAGGCCGGAGGTTCTCCCGCTTGTACCCCCAGCCCCGCCTCCCGAGGCTGCCGTGCCTCCCGGCTTCCCGGCCTGCCGTTGACCCCACACACAGTAGGTGCTGTGATGTGTATCTTGGCCATGCTCCTGCCTCCCGTAAAGCCTTGGCTCGCAGAGCAGGCACGTATGTGGCTCAGCCATCCCAAACACAGAGACGAGGAGCCACCTGTGTCTGGCGTTTCTGAAAAGCTGGGAACAATTTTTCCCACCGTTTTCTTTGTAGAGGAACTGATTCGGCCAGATGTGGGCCAGGAAAACCCTGGCTCGAGGTGTCGCCCTCAACACAGAGGAGCCTGGCAGCTCGGTCCCAGAAACCTCAGGCTTCCCTGCTCGCGAGGGGCGCACGCCTCCCATCTGTGGCGAGGGGTCTGGGCCCGGGTGGATGGGGGGACCCCGGGCTGTGCTGGGCCTGGCCTGAGGATCCTGGGATCCCCGACGGTGTCTGCCCAGCTGGGCCTGGGAGATACAGTCTTCCTGCCTGTGACTTCTGGGGCCTGCCTGGGCCACAGCTTCCCTGTGTCAGCACCAGTGCGCTGGGGAGCCTGCTATCCCGGCCCCTGCGGGGACACCACCTCCAGATCCTCCAACTAAACTCAGCTCCTGCAAAGTGAGGTCAGGTAGCAAGAAACGCCACGTTCTTCGTTCCCGAGTTTGGGGTAGGAAGAAGAGAGGGTTTGGACCAGCCCTCTCTTAAGACAGTTACCTGAATCAATTTGGTTCCAGAGAGCGAGAAAAATGTGCCCACTCGTGCGATTCGTTGTTTAACGTCTGTGAACAGATGTGACGCTGCTTCACAGGTTAGCGTGGTGGAGCCACAGGCCCTTCCTTCTGTGCAGCGCCGCTCCGTCCTGGGGCCGCGTACAGTGCTGGACAAACAGCAACGGACGTGGTCAGAGTGACGCCTGCAAGGGCCCTACCGCATGAGGGCACACCCTGTGCAGTTCTGAGGCTCCTCACGCTCTTTCGATAGGTGCTTTTGGCCACCAGTAACATAAATCCTGGGCGATGACGGCGTCAACAAACACAGGAATGGCTTAGCTCCCCCAGCAAGAAGTCTGGGGTGGGGCATACGGCTCCTCCCTGGGGCAGTTTAATGTCTGAACCCAACAGAAGGGATGCGGGCAGCCCTGGCCACAGATCCTGGGCCTTGTGCACACAGGGAAGGCCAGCTGCTTTAGCCAGAGAAAGACGGCACAGGAGGAAATGCTGGTGCATTTGGGGGAGAGGAAGAGGAGAGATGGGTTGCCCCCCTCAAAGACACTGCATCCAGGCCGAGGGCTCAGACAAGTCAGGGCCTTGAGGAAGTTCTGTGAACCATTTCGCCCACAACCTCCTTTGTTTCTAGTGCCCAGGGAAGGTGCGTCCAGGCAGCAGAAGCCAGCACGCCGCAGGCTGGTGAGCCCGTTGATGGGAAGTTCTGGTGTTGAAAGTGAGTCTTGTGTATCATCCCGGGCGAGGTTCTGCAGAGGGGACTCCCAACAGCCGCCACCTTACCACCCTGGGAGGCCGCAGGGCAGAGAACACTCTCCTCTGACAAATGGGGAAACTGAGGCTTGAGAGGACCCTCAACTTTAAAGCAGCCAAACCCAGGAATAAATCCAGCCCTTTAGATTCCCACCCCAGGCTGTTTCCAGACAGGAGGAAATGGTTTATTTCACCCAGTTCTCCAGCTTGTCCCTAGAGCCAGCAGGTCCCCTCCCTGGTGTCCTGAAACCTCCTTCCACCTGAGGCTGACCAAGTGCAGATGTGCCTGACTGTCTACTGGGCCTGCCTTCATAGGCCTGAGATGCAAAGACAGAACATCACATGGACATGCACACACATGAACACACGCATGTACATATACATATATGCACACACATGAACACACACGTGCATAGACATATATGCACACACATGAACACACACGTGCATAGACATATATGCACACACACGAACACACACATGTACATATACATATATGCACACACACGAACACACGCATGTACATATACATATATGCACACACATGAACACACACGTGCATAGACATATATGCACACACTTGAACACACATGCATGTACATAGACATATATGCACACACATGAACACACACGTGCATAGACATATATGCACACACATGAACACACACGTGCATAGACATATATGCACACACACGAACACACGCATGTACATATACATATATGCACACACATGAACACACACGTGCATAGACATATATGCACACACTTGAACACACATGCATGTACATAGACATATATGCACACACATGCACACACACACGCCTGCATGCTCAAGCACGCACACATATAGCCACACACATGTGCATGCACAGTGCACAGCATGTGAAATGCCCACGACTGTGCTTGGGCACAGTGAGAATGTTCCTGCTGAGCTGAGACTGCTGGCTCCATCTGACCCGCCACGGTGCCACGGTCACGCTTCCACGCCCTCACACACGTGGTTTCCTCCCTCTGCAATGCCTTTTTCATCTTCGTAGCCTCGTAAAAACCCACTTGGCTTTCAAGGCCTGGTGCAAATTGTCCTCCTCTGCCCAGCCCCCAGGCAGAGCTGTTTGGGTGCACACTCCCAGGCCAAGAGGTGAGGAAGCATCTCATAGTTAACGGACACATCTCATCTTCTCCCTGTGTCACAGATGAGGAAACTGAGGCACACAGACCTGCCTAGGGCCGTGTGGTTTGAGGTGGGGTAAGGATTTGCACAAGTCATGCTGGTTCCAGGGTCTCTGCCGCACACCCGAGGGAGGCCGGAGGTTCTCCCGCTTGTACCCCCAGCCCCGCCTCCCGAGGCTGCCGTGCCTCCCGGCTTCCCGGCCTGCCGTTGACCCCACACACAGTAGGTGCTGTGATGTGTTTCTTGGCCATGCTCCTGCCTCCCGTAAAGCCTTGGCTCGCAGAGCAGGCACGTATGTGGCTCAGCCATCCCAAACACAGAGACGAGGAGCCACCTGTGTCTGGCGTTTCTGAAAAGCTGGGAACAATTTTTCCCACCGTTTTCTTTGTAGAGGAACTGATTCGGCCAGATGTGGGCCAGGAAAACCCTGGCTCGAGGTGTCGCCCTCAACACAGAGGAGCCTGGCAGCTCGGTCCCAGAAACCTCAGGCTTCCCTGCTCGCAAGGGGCGCACGCCTCCCATCTGTGGCGAAGGGTCTGGGCCCGGGTGGATGGGGGGACCCCAGGCTGTGCTGGGCCTGGCCTGAGGATCCTGGGATCCCCGACGGTGTCTGCCCAGCTGGGCCTGGGAGATACAGTCTTCCTGCCTGTGACTTCTGGGGCCTGCCTGGGCCACAGCTTCCCTGTGTCAGCACCAGTGCGCTGGGGAGCCTGCTATCCCGGGCCCGAGCCGGGGGACCCCATGGGCCTCCAGAAGCAACAGCCCTCACAGGCTCAGTCCTCAGCGCCTGGCAGCATTTTCAGCCTTCACCGCAGCTCCCTGAAAGGTTGGGTAGGTGGATTTGGTCCCTTTCTGTAGATGGGGGGACTGAGGCCTGCAGCAGACAGGTTCTGTGCCCCCCCCAACGGCCCAGGGCCAGGTGTGGCCTCCTGCCGGCCACGTACCCAACGGCCACCAGTCCCAGGGCCAGGTGTGGCCTCCTGCCGGCCGCGGACCAGGCACAGCGGGGCTAGGAGCTGCTGGAGTCTTTCTGTCCACACTGGTTTGCTTCAACAGGGCTAAGGGAGGTTTTCACTTTGGTCCTGTCATGCCTGGGCCGTGGGAGCCTCTTGCTGGGAGCATGAGGACAGAGAGGGTCCCGTCTATAACCAGCCATTTAGAGTCACCTTTCATGGGGTTTCCTCTGGGAAGTGGCCCCTCGTCCCCTGCCCGCTGGTTAGGGTGGGGGTGACCTCCTTCATCCGGTTTTTTTATTTTTGAGACGGAGTCTCGCTCTGTCGCCCAGACTGGAGTGCAGTGGCGCGATCTCGGCTCACTGCAAGCTCCGCCTCCCGGGTTCCCGCCATTCTTCTGCCTCAGCCTCCCGGGTAGCTGGGACTACAGGCGCCCGCCACCGCAGCCAGCTAATTTTTTGCATTTTTAGTAGAGATGGGGTTTCACCGTGTTAGCCAGGATTTTTTTTTTTTTTTTTTTTTTTAAGACAAGGTTTGGCTCCGTTACCCAGGCTGGAGTGCAGTGGTGCAATCTTGGCTCTCTGTCACCTCCAACTCCCAGGCTCAAGCAATCCTCCCACCTCAGCCTCCCCAGAAGCTGGGATGACAGGTGCGCACCACCACGCCTGGATAATTTTTGTATTTTTTATAGAGATAGGGTTTCACTTTGTTGCACAGGCTGGTCTTGAACTCCTGAGCTCAAGTGATCTGCCCGCCTCCCAAAGTGCTAGGATTACAGGTGTGAGAGCCACCACACCCGGCCCACCATCAACCTTGAGTGCACCCCTGACCCAGGCCTCACCAGCTGACCCCTTCCCCTCGGCCGCAGAGACTGGGGTGGAGGCATCACGTGACCCAAAACAAGGACGGGTCCCCAGCCCTGGGCTTCTGCTGGAATGGATGGGGAGGGAGGGTCCACACAGTGGAACGTGGTCTGGGACTGTCGGTGCCACCTGCAGCCACCCAGGGAAAGCCTGTGGGAGGATGGACTCCACAGCGCAATGCAGAACCAAAAGGAGGAGAGGCAGGTTCCTGAGGGCTTGTTTCCAGCACCTGGATCCAGCCACGCCTGAAGCCCAGTGTTGCCTTCCAGTCACCTAAGCCAGTCATTCTCCACTGGGCTCAGGGCAGTTTGGCTACAGTTGAATAGTTGCAATGGAAGGAATCCTGATTTATACAAAAGCGATTCAATATATGTTTAATAATGGGGGATAAGTACTTTGATCCGAGAAACAAAATATCCCTAATGGTGGAATCCTGGCTGATGAGATGGGCACAGCAGCCTCAGGTCCCGAGGGATGTGTGGCCTAGTAGCCGTTATGTGAGAACTGCCTGGGAGGTCTGATGCAAATGCAGGTTCTCCCACAGGTTCTGAGCCGCTGCAGCTGAGGCGGGGCTGGAGTCTGCATTCCCAGAAGCTGCTGAGGCCCAGGAGAGTCTGGGAGCTGCGGTCCTGGCCTCTCGGCTGCTGGGGACGGTTGTGAGGGGCGTGCCCTCTGGGTGATCAGGACCGAGGGCTGGGGACTTGGTCAGCAAGGGGACAGCTCTGCAAAGGCCTTCGGGAAGAAGAGGGGACGGCAGGGGCACTGACCACTTCACCGTTTGTTCCCTGCTGTCCCGTCGGTCCCCATCCAGGGCTGGGCTCAGCCTAGGGCCCCTACACGATGCCCGTGACTCTCAGGGCTCCCAGTGCACCGAGCCCCAGGTACCTGGCCCACAACCTGCCCTTTTACCTGCACTGGCCCTCCCGTCCCTGTCTCCATTCCCCACCATCTCCTGGAACCCAAAACACACTGCTGTCCCACGTCCGGCTGTGGAACCGCCTGGATCATCCGGCCGGGCCACCTCTGTCCAGGTGTGAGTTGAAGTCCCGTCCTGCACAGGCACCCTGGGGTGAAGAGGGTGCTGGGGTGTCTCTTCCATTGGTTCAGCCATCCGCATGTTCTGCGTGCAAGTGGGCATCGGGTGTGTGCCCACGTGCGCACATCTGCTGGGTGTGCCAGTGTGCGTTTGAGTGGGAGTGAGTCTGTGTCCCTGGATGAGTATGAGTGTGTGTGTGTATGTGAGTGTGTATGAGTGTGTATGAGTGTACGTGTGTGTATGTGAGTGTGAGTGTGCATGTGAGTGAGCGTGCATGTGTATGTGAGTGTGTGTGTATGTGCGTGTGTGTATGTGAGTGTGTGTGAATGTGTATGAGTGTGTATGAGTGTGTATATGAATGTGCATGTGTGTATGTGCGTGTGTGTATGTGAGTGTGTATGAGTGTGCATGTGTGTGTGAGTGTGTGAGTGTGCATATGTGTATGAGTGTGCATGTGTGTATGTGCATGTGTGTATGTGTGTATGAGTGTGTGAGTGTGAGTGTGCATGAGTGCAGTGTGGATGTCAGTGAGCACACATGTGCTTGTGCCAAGTGAGTGCCCATTAGCGTGTGCACACAAGTGTGTGGTGTGGGTTTCTGTGCACTCGTGGGGTGGGGCTGTGACGGGGCAGCTGTGGGAGGCTGCAGACATGTGAGGGGTCTCTGGGAACCCATACCCTTGTCTGTCAGCTGCACAGTCCCACGGCCCCACAACTGCTCACATCAACACAGAGTTGGCAGTCACCGTCTTTTTCAACGCCGTTTGTGCAGAGAGAGGAGTGCACAGAGCCGTGGACCTGCAGCTCCCGGAGCTTCCCGGAGCCTGTCCTCCAGTGGAGGTGCTGGGGATGGCGGGGACGCAGCCTCGGCCTTCGTGCACCAACCTGGGGTCTCCACGAGCGAGCTCCGTGTTCAAGGAGGCACTCGGCCTGGGGACGCGGTGGGAAGAGCTTTTGGAGGAGCCCCTCGGAGCTGCCTCAGCGCAGCTGATGAAAGCAATCAGCGCCCGCCTGCGCTGGATGTAAAGGTTAATACATAAATCAAAGGGAAATGTCAGATGCCTTTTAACACTGATTGAGATGTAATTGGGTGGGGGCCGTGCGCCAGGCACCCACGCTCACGGAACCACGGCAGGCCGCGAAGAAATTATGTGGCTTGTTTGTTTGTGTGTCTGCAATAGCGTCAAGACCGATGGTCCCCTCGGCTCTGGACAGACACCCCCCGGCCTTGTGAGGATGCGAATATTCATGGCCTGGCACCAGGTCCAGGGCTGGCTGGCGTTGCTGGGCGCTGAGGATGCACACGCACATGGAGTCCAGGCCGTGAGAACCTTCCAGATGTCCCCAAAGAGACCCCCTCATCTGCAGTCATCCCTGGGATCACGGGGCAGACTTGAGACAGAATGACCCAACCCCTTGTAGGCACAGACCTCCCATACAGCCTGTGTCCTGTGCCCTCCAGCCCGGGCCTCTGCCCTCTTTGTCCCGGCCCTGGGCACCCTCTGGCCAGGTGGCTCCCAGCCCCAGGGAGGGGCTCCAAACAGAGCTGAGTGCCCGTCCAGGGCAGCCTTGCTGTTTCCCACAGCCAGAATCCTGGCCCAGGGTCTCACAGTCTGGAGGTAAGGGGCTCCAAGCCTCACCTGTATGAGGGCTGCAGACAAGGATGCTTTACATGAGATGAGATTGCACACAGGCGTGTGTGACAGAGAAACGTGTCAAATCACTAAAAGTAAACATTAAACATTTAAACAAAAATTTAAAAAGGTATAGCTCTGTTTGGTCAATTGCCCCATTTTTTAAAATAATCCCCTCCCCCCCCTCTTTTTTTTTTAAGATAGGGTCTCATTTTGTTGCACGGGCTGGAGTACAGTGGCGTAATCACAGCTCACTGCAACCTCGACCTCCTGGACTCAGGTGATCCTCCCACCTCAGCCACCCGAGTAGCTGCCACCACGCCCAGCTAATTGTGTGTGTGTGTGTGTGTGTGTGTGTGTGTGTGGACGGGGTTTTCCTATGTTGCCCAGGCTGTTGTCAAATCCCTGGGCTCAAGTGATCCACTGACCTTGGCCTCACAAAGTGCTGAGATTACAAGCCGCCACGCCCGGCCGATTCTTTATTTTTTTTTTTAACATTCCTGTGACTGCAGTAAATACAAGTGACCTTGTTCCCTCTCTGCCTGGAGAGACCCTGACCACACCCTGCTCCCCAACCCAGAACGGGCACCCTCAGCTCCCCCAGTCAAGCCTGCCTTCCTCGCTGATTCTCTGTCAGCCTCTGGAGATGCTCTCTGCCATGTTTTTTGTCTGCTAAAAAACAAAACATTAGCTTTCTGCTTCAGTAGGGCATCTTTCGCCCTCTCAGCTCAGCTAACCCCTATCTGTGCCCTGAGATGCAGCTCCCTGGCTGCCTCCTCCAGGAAGCCTTTCCTGATTGCCCCTCCTCTGCAGGTGGGGTTAGAGACATCTGCCCTGGTATTTCTGACTTTCAAGCACGAATTTCTGTCTATTTTGATCACAGCACCTCCTAGACGGTCCCTGATGTTCACAAGGAAGGATGCCAACCTTCCCTTTATTCCTCTTGGTGCAGAGCCCACCGGGCACTGGGGCCCTGCCTGCCTGGCCTCCACCTCACCTGCCATGTGGATCCTGATCTGTCACCAATGGCTTTAGACTGCCATCTGCTAGAAAATTGGCATAAAAAATACACACGTGTATAGGGTCTACAGTGCGAGTGGTACTTTCTGATTGTGCAGTACACAACCTGTACAACTATACTCAGCAGCCCTGCAAAGTCTCGTCTGTTACAACATCCACCTCCTCATCCAGCACCTCTGGGTAATGTTCACTCTTCTTCTGGTTCAGTCATAACCCCTGCTGACAACCAACGTCCTAAAACGTAAAGGTTAAACCCCACCACACCACCCATGTCAGGGTCTCTCAACCTTGGCACTGTTGACTATCAACATTTAGGGCTGGATTATTCGTTGTGGTGGGGACTGTAGGGTGTTTGCTGGGATCCTTGCCCTTTCTCAGTGGGAACCCCTCAGTCATGACAACCAAAAATATATCCAGACTTTGCCAAATATGTCCTGGAGGTAAACCACCCCCGCTGAGAGCACTGCCCGTGCCGAGAGCACCTGCCTGTGCTGCCTGTGCTGAGAGCACCTGCCGGTGCTGCCTGTGCCGAGAGCACCTGCCTGTGCTGCCTGTGCTGCCTGTGCCGAGAGCACTGCCTGTGCTGCCTGTGCCGAGAGCACCTGCCTGTGCTGCCTGTGCCGAGAGCACCTGCCTGTGCTGCCTGTGCCGAGAGCACCTGCCTGTGCTGCCTGTGCTGAGAGCACTGCCTGTGCTGAGAGCACCTGCCTGTGCTGCCTGTGCTGAGAGCACTGCCTGTGCTGCCTGTGCGGAGAGCACCTGCCTGTGCTGCCTGTGCCGAGAGCACCTGCCTGTGCTGCCTGTGCCGAGAGCACCTGCCTGTGCTGCCTGTGCCGAGAGCACCTGCCTGTGCTGCCTGTGCTGAGAGCACTGCCTGTGCCGAGAGCACCTACCTGTGCTGCCTGTGCTGAGAGCACTGCCTGTGCCGAGAGCACCTACCTGTGCTGCCTGTGCTGAGAGCACTGCCTGTGCTGCCTGTGCTGCCTGTGCTGCCTGTGCTGAGAGCACTGCCTGTGCTGCCTGTGCTGCCTGTGCTGCCTGTGCTGAGAGCACTGCCTGTGCAGGACAGGGCAGCAGGAGAGCGAGGGGGAGGAGACCCGCAGAGACATCAACCAAAGACGGCATCACCTCACCCCTGAAGGCCTTGGGAACGCGCTTGTGTTTTTGGTGGTTGTGATGACTTGGGAGTACACTGACAAGCATTGGGTGTGGACTGAGGTGTTAAACACTCCGCAGTAAACAAGACCACCCCACACAGTGAAGAATCGTCCTTCTCAAGATGCCAGCCTGCCCTATTGAGAAACGCTGTCCAACCTGGCAGGTGCCAGGCAGGGGCGACGGCGAGGCTCCCAGGGAGAAGCCCCCACGTCAGGGCCAGGCTTTGTTTCTGGCTGGGCACGTTCCGAGTTCGAGGGCCCCAATATTTGTTAATAAGTGTGCTTTCTGCTTAAACTTAGCCAGACCAGATGTGTTGTTTGCAACCAAGCATCGTGACTGATACAAGTTCCAGCTTGTTCTTATAAACCCCAGATTACTCACTGTTCTTATTGTTTCATGTAGCAAATACCTGGACACATGTTTCCAGATGTTTGCCATTTTCTTCACTCGTCGTTTGTTCCCGGGTCCTACTCCTTCTGGGATAGATTTCCTTCTTCCTGAATTAGATCCTTAAGTAGTTCTTTCTGTTGGTGGTGATATCTCCGTCTTAGTCTGAAAAGTAATGTCTTCCTCCATCTTTCCCTCCCTCCTTCCTTCTCTTTCTTTGTTTTGATTCTAAAACAGTATTCCATTATCTCCTCACATAGACTGTGGTTGTTTTCAAATTTGCTGTCTATCAATTGATCAGTCCTGACCGTTACCACCTCTTGGTATTTCCCACTGACATTTCATTATGAAAATTTCAAGCAGGAAGAATTGCGCAGTGAACAGCCATAGATCCACCGGTTAGATTCTGCAACTGTTACCATTTTGTTATATTTGCTTTATTATAGGACATGTATCCATCAAATCTTTTATAAACTTCAAAGTGAGTTGCTCACGTGGGTGCACTTGGCCCCTGAATATTTCAGCATGTGTATAACTAACTAGAGCTCAACACTTGTTTGCAGAGTTTTAGCTTTTTAGGTAAATTGTACCTGGAGTGGAAGGCACCCGTTTTAAAGGTGCCGTTGTGAGTCTGGATAAATGCATGCAGTGGGTGATCGGACCTGAAGGAAAAGAAAGACCATTTCCCCGACTCCAGAAAGTTCTCTCCTCAGTCAGCCCCACGGGCAAACCTGTTCTGATGTTTTTCTCTACAGATGAGTTTTGCGTGTTGTGGAACTTCATACAACAGCTCCTTCCCAAGACAAGGCTTTGAGACTTGCCTGTGTCTTGCGTGCATCCGTGCTCCGTTCCTTTCCATTGCTGAGTAGGGCGTTTGGCTTATTTATGTTGGCGTTTTCTCTTTTTCATATTTGAGTTGTAGGACTTCTTTGTACGCTCCTGAGAAAGTCCTACGGGTTTCGCACGACTTTTTCTCCCGGTCTGTGTTTAGCCTGTTTATTTTCTTCATGGAATATTGACAAAAATAATTTTTAATTTGATAAAGTCTGATGTGTCAAAAAAATTTTTTTTTCTCTGCCTTAAGAAACCTTCCCTATACCCAGGTTATAATTTTGTCTAGTGGCTTTACAGTTTTCTGTTTTACATTTGGTAATACGCTCCACCTAAAATCAAGTTTTGGGTAACAGTGTCAGATAAGTTTTTTTCTCCATACGATCATCCTGGCACTGTTCGTTGAAAAGATTTTTTTTTCCTCAATGAAATTGTTTTGATGTCTTTGCCGAAATCAATTACCTATGTGTGTGAGGGTCTATTTCTAAACTCTCTGTTCTGTTCCATTAATCTATTTGCCTCTCTTAACATAAACACCACGGTATTGATAACTGTAGCTTCCCAATACATATTGAAATCAGGTTGTGACAGTCTTACAGCTTTTCTTTTTCAAAGTTGTTTGGGCTATTCTAGGTTCTCTGCAATTCCAAAATAAAACGTATAATCAGTTTGTCAATTTATATGAGAAAACCTGCTGGAATGATGATTAGGATTGTGCTGAAGCCAAAAATCTGTTGTGGAAAGTTGACATCTCAGCTAGTTAAACTTTTTATAGGACTCTGCATGACAGTTTTAAGTTTTCCATTTCTGATTACTTCTCAGTATGCAGATATAAAATTAATTTTTATCTGTTGATTTTATATTCTTCCATCTCACTAAACCCATTTATCGGTTGTAATTGCTTTTTGTAGATTCCGTAAGATTCTCTACGTACAGCCTGTCTTCTGTGAATACAGGTTTACTGTCTCATGTCCAGTCTGGATGCTTTTCACTTACTTTCTTGCTTTACTGCACTGGCTGGAGCCTCCAGGACCCTGTTGAATAGTAGGAGCGAGAGTAGACATCCTTACCTTGCTCCTGGCGTTACGAGGGAAGCGTTCCATCTTTATACCGGTTATAAAGTTTATAGGCCACAAGTTTTTAAACATAGATACCCTTTATCAGGTTGAGTAACTTTCCTTCTATTCCTAGTTTGCTGAGAGTTTTTATTGGGAATGGATGTGAGATTTTGTCAAATGATTTTTCTGCATTTACTGAGATAATTATAAGGATATTCTTTTCTGCTTGACTAATATGCTTCATTACATTGATTGTTTTGCAAATATTAAATCATCCCTGAATTCCTGGAATGAACTCCATTTGGCAATTATATGTATCTATACATGTACCTGTTTTTAGAAACAATGTTTTACTCTGTCATCCGGGCTGGAGTACAGAGTACAGGGACACAGTCATAGCTCAGCATAGCCTTGAACTCCTGGACTCAGAAAGTCCTCCCACCTCAGCCTCCCCAGTAGCTAGGGCTACAGGCTTGTGCCACCATGCCTTGTTAATTTTTTTAAATAATTCTTTTCAAGACAGATCTCCCTGTGGGGCTCAGACTGGTCTCGAACACCTGGCCTCAAAGTGGTTCTCCTCCATCAGCTTCCTGAGTAGCTGAGATTACAGGTGTGAGCCTGGCCCGGCTCTAGTAGACTTTTTATATGAGGAATATTAGTCTTTAGTTTTATTTTCTTCTGATGACTTTAACCTGTTTGGGTATCAAGATAATGATGACTTTATAGAATGAGCTAAGAAGTATTCCCAGCTTTTCAATTTTCTGGAAGAATTGGTGTAGAATTAAAATTCGGGTAGAATTCATCAGTCGAAGCCATGTGAGTTTTCTGTGTAGGAAGGGTTTTAATTGCCAATTTGATTTCTTTAATAAGTATAGAGCTATTCAGGTTATCAATTTATTCTTCAGTAAGTTTGGTGATTTGTGATTTTTAAGGAATGAGTCTATTTCCTATAAATTGCTAAACTTATTGGCACAAAAAAGTTCATAATAGCTTATTATTCTCTTAATAGTCATAGAATCTGCTAGGCTGCCACCTCTCTCATTCCTCATATTAACTGGCATTTTTCTCTTTTTTCTGATCAGTCTACCTAGAGTTTTATCGACGTTATTGATTTTTCCAAAGAACACACTTTTAAATTTATTTTTAATATTTCATTTGTTTCTGCTCTGATATTTATTAGTTCCTTTTTCTACATACATTGAGTTTAATTTGCTCTTATTTTTCTTGCTTCTTAAGGTAGAATCTGAGGTCACTGATTTGAAAACTTTCTTCTTTTACAAAACAAGTTTTCAGAGCTATAAAATTCTCTTTCAATACTGTTTTAGCATCACCCTGCTCATTTTGGTATGATGTTTTTAAAATTTTTGTTCACTTCAAAATACTTTCTAATCTTCCTTATGATTTCTTCTTTTACTCCTGGATTTTTAAAAGTGTGTTATTTAGTTTCCAACTGTTTTGTGATTTTTCAAAGATCTTTCTGTTGTCAGTTTCTAATTTAATTCCACTGTGGTCAGAGAGTATATCTCGTATCATCTGAATCCTTTTAAATCTACTGAGACTTGCTTCCTGGCTCAGAACATGGACAACCTGGTCAGTGTTCCGTACGCTCTTGAAAAGAATGGCTATTCTGCTGTTACGAGAGGAGAGTTCCATTAAAAAAACAACTAGGCTGAGTTGGTAAACAGTGTTGTTCAAATATTCTGCATCCTTAATAATTTTCTGTCTATGTATTTTATCAATTATGGGGAGATGGGTGTTGAAGCCTCCAAACAGAGCAGGAGATGGATCGATGTTGGTGGCAGCTCTATCAGTTACCGATTCCTGTTTTATGACTGCATATTATTAGGGGAATAATTTACTGAGAATTGTTATTTTCTTGTTCGTTGACTCGTTTATCCCTATGACATAACCTTCTGTATCCCTGGTAATCGTGTCCACTCTGAAGTTTACTTTTCCTAATGTTATTACAGCAGCTCCAGCTTTCTTTGGATTAGTATTAGTGCAGTATATCTTTCCCATCCTTTTACTTTTAACCTATTTGCTTTCACACTGAAAAGTGTGTCTCTAGGCAGCACACAGTGGGTCTTGCTGTTTGTCTCATCTGACAATGTCTGTCTTATACTTGGGGTATTCAGACTATTAACCTTTAATGTGTTTATTGATATGGTTTGGGTCTATCTTCTTGTTGTTTGTCTCGTCTGACAATGTCTGCCTTACACTTGGGGTATTTAGACTATTAACCTTTGTGTGTGTGTGTGTGTGTGTGTGTGTGTGATGGGTCTGTCTCTGTGGCCCAGGCTGGAGTGCAGCGGCGCAATCTCAGCTCACTGCAAGCTCCGCCTCCCGGGTTCAAGTGATTCTCCTGCCTCAGCCTCCCGAGTAGCTGGGACTACAGGCGCCCGCTGTCACGCCCGGCTAATTTTTGTATTTTTAGTAAAGACAGGGTTTCACTATGGTCTTGATCTCCTGACCTTGTCATCTGCCTGCCTCGGTCTCCCAAAATGCTGGGATTATAGGCGTGAGCCACCGCGCCCGGCCAACTATTAACCTTTAATGTGTTTCTTGATATGGTTTGGGTCTATCTTCTTGCTGTTTGTCTCATCTGACAATGTCTGCCTTACACTTGCGGTATTTAGACAATTAACCTTTAATGTGTTTATTGATATGGTTTGAGTCTGTCTTCTTGCTGTTTGTTTTCTTTTTGTTTTTTCAGTTCTTTGTTCCCCTCTTTGCTTCCTTTTTTGATTGAATACTTTTTATTATTCCATTTTATTGTCTTTATTGGCTCACTAGCTATAACTCTTTGCTTTATTATTTTAGTGGGTACTTTGGGGTTTATAATATACTTCTTTATCTTATCACGATCTACTTTTAAATAGTATTATATCACCTTTCTTTCAGCATAAGAACCTTACAATGGGGTTTTGTGTGACTGTTGTGATATAGTTACTTTTACCTACATCATGGTCCCCATGATACACTATTAGTATTTTCTTTCTTTCTTTTATGCTTTCAAAAAAAAAAAAGAGTCTCACTCTCTCACCCAGGCTGGAGTGCAGGGGCACGATCCTGGCTCACTGCAACCTCTGCCTCCCAGATTCAACTAATTCTCCTGCCTCAGCCTCCCAAGTAACTGGGACTATAGGCATCTGCCACCACACCCGGCTAATTTTGGATTTTTAGTAGAGACAGGTTTTCACCGTGTTGGCCAGGCTGGTCTCGAACTCCTGACCTTGAGATCCACCCACCTCAGCCTCCTAAAGTGCTGGGATTACAGATGTGAGCCACTGTACCTGGCCTATTATTTTCATTTAAAGAGTCATTATCTTTTGAAAAGACTTAAATAGGAAAAATCTCATATATTTACTCATGTGTTTACCACTTCTGGCGCTCTTCATTTCCGCTGAGTAGACTTCTATTTCCCACTGGTAGCATTTTCCTCCTGCCTGAAGGAGGTATCTGCCTGACTTTCTATATCCTCTCTTGGGGTCTGGGTCCAGGGGTGGCCAATTCTTTCAGTTTTTATATTTTCCCTTCATTTTTGAAAGATATGTTTGCCGGGTACAGAATTGTAAATTGACATTATCATTTTCCTTTTCTTTCTGTACTTTAAAGATGCTTCTCCACGGTCCTCTCACTTGCATTGTTTATGATGGTAAGTCTGCAGTCAGCTTTGTCTTTTCTCCTCCCTGTGGAACATGCCTTTTTTTCTCGGACTGCTTATAAAATGCTCCTCTTGCCATTGTTTTTAAACATTTTGATTATTACGTGCCTCGGTGTGGTTTTCTTCTTGTTTATCATGCTTGGGGGTTCATCAAGCTTCTTCAGTCTGTGAGTTCATTATTACTGTTACATCAAAATGCAACCTTTTTTTTTTTTTTTTTTAGACGGAATCTCGCTCAGTCGCCCAGGCTGGAGTGCAGTGGCGCGATCTCGGTTCACTGCAAGCTCCGCCTCCCGGGTTCACGCCATTCTCCTGCCTCAGCCTCCCGAGTAGCTGGGACTACAGGCGCCGCCACCTCGCCCGGCTAGTTTTTTGCATTTTTTAGTAGAGACAGGGTTTCACCATGTTAGCCAGGATGGTCTCGATCTCCTGACCTCGTGATCCGCCCACCTTGGCCTCCCAAAGCGCTGGGATTACAGGCATGAGCCACCGCGCCCGGCCAAAATGCGACATTTTTAAGCCATTATTTCTTTAAAAACTTCTGCTGCCCCGCCCTCTGCCTACTTTCAGGCACCCCAGTTGCACATACATTAGTCTCCTCGAAGTTGCTTCTGAACTCACTGATACCCTGGTCATTTTCTCACTCTGTTTTCTCGATGGTTTTACCTTGGATCGTTTCTGTTGCTATGGCTGTGAGTCCACTAACCTTTTCTTCCACAATGTCTCATACATTGTTAATCTCAATTGTCTGTTCTTCATCTCAGACATGATAACTTTCATCTCTGGAAGTGTAATTGTGTTTTTTAGTATCTTCCACTTGACTACTGAACTTTTGGGGGGACGCATAAAGCACAGTTATAGTAAGTGTTTAACGTCTTTGCCTCTGCTAATTCTAACACCTATTCAGTCCGGGTTGGTTTCGATTGATTACGTCTTCTCGCTCTGGGTCATGTTTTCCTGCTCCTTACATGTGGTTGTCTTTAATTAGATGCTAGACCTTGTGAATTTTTCTTGATTGGATTCCGGGTGTTTTTATATTTCTATAAATATTCTTGTGCTTCGTTTTGGGAAACTTCTCAGCCAACATCCCTTCAAATATTTCCTTTCCCTAATTTTCCCTGTGAAACAGCAGTTAGACATATTACAGCATCTTAATTGAAGTTACTTGGAAACAGTTTGATCCTGAGTGGAAAAGATCAGTGTTGGGTTTAGGGCCAAACAGTCCCCGCTGTGGAAGTAAGACTCCTGTGTGTTCTCTGTCCCACGAACACGAGGCTTCCGACCTGGCTGGTGAGAACAGACACTATTCCCTTCTCCGGTGTGGGCACCAGGAACTGGTACCACTAATCCTTTCAGATGGTTCACTCTGCAGCCCTGGGTATTTTCGTCACATAAAAATAATGCTGATGAGTATTTAGCTGAATATTCAAGCAGCAGGGGGTTCCTCAGCAGATACCAGAACTCGCCCGTGCCCCTCTCCCCTCTCCTTCACTCTGTCCTGTGAGCTGAATCGTCTTGGTTTGTTCTTCCTGAAGCCTCAGTTCTGTGTCCTAACTCCAGAAGTCTGCCAGGCTCCCCTGGGTTCCGCCTCCCTGAACCACGTCCTGAGAACGTTTTCAAGGCAGGAAGCCGGGGTGGTGGTAGGGCTCACCTTGTTGTTCCCGTCGCTCAGGGATCATTACACTTTGTTATACGATGTCTCGTTTCTTGAAAGCTCTCATTTCACGTAGTCTGCCTGGTTTGGGTTATTTTAGGTAGAAGGGTAAATCCAGGTCCTGTTACTCCACGTTGGCCAGAAGCAAAGGTCTCCAGTTGCCTTTCTGAATCATCTTTGCCTTTAGTTTTCTTCTCTTTCATTACAACATGCTGTGTGAAAATTCGTTTTTATTTAACCTGCTCAGGACTTAGGATTTTGAATCTGGAGACGCATGACTTCCATCAGCCCTGGAAATCTCTCAGCCACTATCTCTTCAAATGTCTCCCTTCACCAATTTTCCCTGCGGAACTCCAATTAGACGCATATACAACATTGTAATCTATCATGTGGATAGATCTGGGAAAGGAGACATTTAAAGAGATAATGGCTGAGAGATTAACTTCCAAAACAATAACTATTTATCTGTCTGTCTCATTCTTGGCAATTTATTCAGATCTATCTTATGAATTCTCAGTAGCTGTATCTCAATTGTTTTAATTTCAGTGACTGTATTTTTCATTTTTAGGAGATTTTTGTTGTTGTTCTTTTCCAAATTTGCCTGGTTTTCTTACCTTGTTTGCTGGTCTTTACTCATTTTTTAAGATATCTTCTTTCCATGCGTTTAATTGTTTGAAAAATGTTAATGTTGCATATTTGATGACTCTTTTGTCTGAATTTCTTGAAGATGTCATCTTGCCACTGCACCGCTTTGCATATTTTGCATTTCTTCTTTGCAGGGCTTGTGAGTTTCTACTGTGAGTTCACAGTCTATAGTTTTATCCAGAAATGCTGTGTGACCTCTGTTGAGGATGTGTCCCAGGGTGATCTGCAATTTGCTCCTGCCAGAGGCCCCCAGGCTCATCCCACTTTTCCCCCAGTTCCTCATGTGGGCATTCCCGGGCCTCCTGGTGGTGCATTTTCGCAACCTGACCACAATGCAGGCAGTTTTATTGTTATAATTCTTAGCAGAAACTTTCTTCCCACCAGAGCTCAGACTAAAACGAACAAGCTCTGCTAAGGCCTGAGCTCCACCCACGGTCGCGGTTCTTACCCCCAGCGTGTGTGAGTCCAAGGCCTCATCTCTGTTCTGTCGATGGGCATCGAAACACAGGCTCCTCCCTGCTGGGCCTAGTTGCCCACCCCTGGAACGGCTGCACCATCTGCTCACACACCTCCTGCCGTCATTTTCAGCTTGGATTTTTCCTAGTTTCTGAAAGTGCAGCTCTGCGTTGGAAAGGAATCTGCCATGTTTGGGGATCTTTCTTTCTTTTTTTTTTTTTTTTTGAGGCGGAGTCTCGCTCTCTCGCCCAGGCTGGAGTGCAGTGGTGTGATCTTGGCTCACTGCAACCTCTGCCTCCCGGGTTCACGCCATTCTCCTGCCTCAGCCTCCCGAGTAACTGGGACCACAGATGCATGCTACCATGCCAGGCTAATTTTTTTTTTTTTTTTTGTATTTTTGGTAGAGACAGGGTTTCACCGTGTTAGCCAGGATGGTCTTGATCTCCTGACTTTGTGATCCGTCCATCTCGGCCTCCCGAAGTGCTGGGATTACGGGTGTGAGCCGCCACGTGCAGCCTATTTTGGGATCTTTCTAAGGGATTTACATCATAGTAAGTGATTTGTCAGACGTGCTTTTGGGACAGTTAGTCCACATTGCTTACGCCAGATAACCCCATGTTACAGGTAAGCAGACTGAGGCCACAAGCCTTCCTTCCCCAGTGACACAGGCTAACACGTGCGGGGCCTTGGATGACAGGGGAACTCGCTCTCGTGGAGACAGCAGAGATGCCTCAGTCAACAGCAGGGAGGCAGGACGCACGCATTCTGAGGGCTCATCCTTCCTGTATCTGCACCGGATGAAACCCAGAGAAACTCCCGTAACTTCCACAACGATAGCTCACCAGGAACCAAGGATTACTGCTACACCTGGCCCACTCTGATACACGCTGAATTTCCTCTGTGCAGATCCCACGACTTCTACATCCCATGTCTGGCCTTCTGGGATTCAGCCTGTTGACAAACGTGCCCCCCACCCCCCGCCAGGCCCAGCCAGGCCGGTCCTGACAACAGGGTGCCACTGTGCCCGCGAACAGCCCACCGTCAGCTGGGAGGGACGGAGAAGCAGCAACCGCACTGGACATCCGCCAGGCAGCGTCGACGGCCACAGGGCACGGGGGCCAGCCAGACGCTCTGAGACAGAATCAGCACCCCTGTGTGTTCTAAGCCTCCTTTTCTCTCTAAAGAATAACAGATTTGGTCTAAGTTTTTTAGACGATGGAGTAAAAGGTGAAAACCCCATTTACCCTCCCTTTGTATGCGTCAGTTCTTGCCACGATAATGCTGGGAGAAAACCACCCTGGCACCCAAGGGCTCCTGCACAGTAACCTGGTCAGGGCGGGCACAGCTGGCAGCTGTTCACGGGGAACTGAGCGACTCCGGCAGCAGTAACCGCTGGTCAGGGCGGGCACAGCCAGTGGCCGTTCACAGGCTTGGGCAGCAGTAACCACCGGTCAGGGTAGACACAGCCGGTGTCTGTTCACGGGAAGCTGAGCTGTGCTTCGCCTTGTGGGTTGTTGGGCTCAGCCATCTGTGCTTTTTTTCTGGGCCGCAGGCCCAGGTGGCAGCTACCCAGGGGACACTCGTTCCAGGTGGGTCAGGAGAGGTTCCGGAGCGCAGTTCCCACAACGCACACTGCAGCTCCCACTAAAGCCCCATGTCCGAACAGTTTCCACGCCAAGCCCAGTGTCAGGGAGCGGGGACGTGCCCTCCTTCCACAAGAGGGTGGGGATGAACATATAACAGTTTATAATAGTTTTATCCACCTCACCTGCCTCCCTTCAACCCCAGACCCCAAAGGCAGCTGTCCTGAGCACCAGCCCGTGCCCTCTGCACACTGGTTCCTCTGCAGATGCGGACCTCACATTCTAGTTTTTGTCACACAGATTGGATCCCGCTCTGTGTGCCACTCTGCCTTTCCCTCCCAGGTATTCGGGTCAATATTTGCCGAGCTCTGTTTTCCCAGCTCTGTGCTTGGGCAGCTACCAAAAAGGGTCCGGCGCAGCCTCTCATCTCTGGAAACGCGCACCCAGCATGCGTCTCTCTGTTTGTCTGATTTGGCTTCCCTGAGAGAGAATCTGAGAGCAGTTTGGGGTAACAGCACCCTCCTGTTTATTGCCTGATACCACATGAGCTCTCAGTCAGCCTGGGAGGTCAGCCCCACAGGTTAGCCCTATTTGGGGTGAGGTCACAGGGATGCTAGAGACATGGCCAAGGTCGCAGAGCAGCTGAGAGGCTAAGCTTCGTCCAGCCCCAGCCGGGGCAGCGGCAGAGCCGTGTTCTTGACCCCTCTCCACGCCCAGCGTTGGATGGTGCTGGAAGCGGATGATCTTCCTGATTCCAGGTGGTTCAGGGAGGGAGAGGGGCAGCCATGAGCTGCCGGATATCAGCAGGGAGATCAGCGGGGAGAAGGCTGAGGTCACAAGGAGCCCCGGTTACAAGGGTCAGGGGAACTTGACTCAACATCATAGGTTCTGGGGGAGGGCAAAGGTGGGGCAGGATTGGGGTGGGGGCCTTTGCTAAGGAATGCAGGAGGTGAGAAGAGCAGGAGTGTGGAATGGGTCACCCACAGCTTCCCCCTTCTCCCTACTACTCATCTGTAAGTTATCACTGGCTCACACACAGAGGCTGCAGTGGCGGAGAAAACTCACACCCTGACCAGACAACTGGTCCTTGCTTGAGAGCGCGGTTTGCTGAGCACTCGAGAACTTTATGCAGAGCCCAGGTAACTTCAGCCAGAGCGGGAGTGAGATTTAAAATCTGGCCTAGACTCAGCAGTAAAAAGACAAATAATTCAATTTCAAAATGGGCAAAGGATTTGATAGACATTTCTCCGTAGAAGATATACAAACGGCCACTAAGCACCTGAAAAGCTCATCAATGTCACTCAGTTATTAGGGAAACGCAAATCAAATCCATGATGAGACTCCACTCCACACCCACTACGATGGTTATAATTTTTTTAAACAGGAAATAACAAGAGTTGATGAGGATATGGAGAAACCAGGACCCTCACACACTGCTTATGGAACATAAACGGTGCTGCCACTTTGAAAAACAGTTTGGCATTTTCTCAAAAAGGAAAACATAATTACCATATGACCCAGCCATTCCATTCCTGGGTATACACCCGAAGGAACTGAAATACGGACTCAGACAGATACTAGGATGCAAATGATCACAGCAGCATCACTCACAATAGCCACAAAGTGGAAGCAACCTACCCGTCCATCAACAGATAAATGGAGAAACAAAGGGTGGTTTGTCCGTGCAGGGGAATATTATTCAGCCATGAAAAGGAAGGAAGCACTGGCCCAGGCTCAACCTGGATGAGCCTCAAAGTCACCTAGATCAGGGGAAGAAGCCGGGCACAGCAGACCCCTGATTGCAGGATTGCATTTGTATGAAATGTGCAGAATGGACAAATCCACTGAGAGAGAGAGCAGATAGGGGGTTGCCAGGAGCTGGGGAAGGGACACTTGGGAGAGACAGCTAACAGGTACAAGGTTTCCTTTTAGGGTGATGCAGATGTTCTGGGATTAGATAGTGGTGATGGCTGTACGATATTGTAAATATACTGTAAACAGCTGGCTTGTACACTTTAAACTAGTAATTTTCTGTTACAAGAATTGTGTCTTCTTTTGTCTTTTCTTTTCTTTTCTTTTCTTTTTTTTTTTTTTTTTTTTTTTTTGGTCACAGGGTTTTACTGTCGCCAGGCTGGAGTGCAGTGGCACGATCTTGGCTCACTGCAATCTCTGCCTCCTGAGTTCAAGTGATTCTCCTGCCTCAGCCTCCTGAGTAGCTGGGATTACAGGAGCCCACCACACCCAGATAATTTTTTTTTTTCAGTATTTTTAGTGGAGACAGGGTTTCACCACGTTGGCCAGGATAGTCTCGATCTCCTGACCCCATGATCCGCCCGCCTTGGCCTCCCAAAGTGCTGGGATTACAGGCGTGAGCCACTGCACCCGGCCCTGTGTCTTCGTTTTAAAAGAGCACGCACACAGTCTGGCCCAGGATGAATCCTGCAGCCCCTTCCTGCTGGGGAAGCCAAAGCACTTCATCTCTCTCTGAACCTTCAGCTTCCTTGTGCCTGAAATAGGGGCAATAGTGCCTGACTCACCGGCTGTTACACCAATTAAGCGAGATAAGGAGAGAAACACCCAGCACTATTGTGCTGAATTAATGAGATCATGCAAACAGTGTAACCCCGGGATTGAAAATAGGGCCACTTAAAAACGTCACTTGGCCCTGTTCCCGTCACACCTGTGGGTGACTTAGCTTGACACCTGGCAGTGGGCTGTAACCTCCCTGGATCTCTCCCCACAGCAAATCCTTCAGCCTCTGTGCTGAAGTCCTAACAGCCTAGCCCTAAGCCCCTTTGCCCAGGACACTCACCTGAAGCCAGCATGTCCCTACCCACTCCAGCCAGGCCTGCAGGCAGGGTGGGACTTGAAGCCACATCATGTCACACTCCTTTTCCCTGCAGCCCCCTTTAGGAAACCCTGCCAGCTACCTAGTCCACCTCTTTATGACCCACAGAGCTCTGGGATCGCCCTCCTCCCCTTGCCCCAGGCCTGGGCAGCAACCGATTTCAGGCATGACTCCACACCCAACCCACCCGGCCAGAGCAGTGCCCATGGGACAAGCCCAGGTTGTGGCCTTCCGGCTTTGCTGTGTTTTCCACTACACTTCCCGCGTGGGAAGCAACTATGCCATGCTTTCTGATGTTAGGCTGTGTTAATTGCATGACCGTTTTGTGCGCCTGTTTCCTTGTTTGCCCCACAGGCTCCATCCACAGACCAGGCGGTGAGGGGTCGATGCACGGGAGGACCGCCCTTGGGAAGCGCAGCCACGGCCTTTCTAGCCTCAGTTTCCCAACTGGAAAACGAGGGGGGCGGGCCCCTGATGCGCAGCCCCTCCTAGCTCTCGAGGTGCAGCTTGGGGCTCCCCAGCGCAGGTGGTGACGCGCTTGTCACAAGCCCCTCTCCCTGTCTGGGCACGGAAGCCGAGGCGTGACTGGACGCTGAGAAGCCGGCAGCTTCCCCGTCATCCCACCCTCTCCAGATCCACCCCGAAAGCCGGACGTCCTCGCCCGCCCAGCAGCCGCCTTCCAGGAGCTCGGTGCACCTGCTGTCCCGCAGGTGAGGCCCAGGCTGCACGGCCGCGCCTCGCCACCAGGTGGCAGCAGAGCGCCAGGGATGGGCCGGGCGCAGAGGGCGGTGATCCGGGCCCCGCCCAACTCCGGCCACGCCCCCCGAGACCCAGGCCCCGCCCCCGCTTCCGGCAGACCGAGGTCTGGGGTCCACTAAGCACCTGAAAAGCTCATCAATGTCACTCAGTTATTAGGGAAACGCAAATCAAATCCATGATGAGACTCCACTCCACACCCACTACGATGGTTATAATTTTTTTAAACAGGAAATAACAAGAGTTGATGAGGATATGGAGAAACCAGGACCCTCACACACTGCTTGTGGAACATAAATGGTGCTGCCACTTTGAAAAACAGTTTGGCATTTTCTCAAAAAGGAAAACATAATTACCATATGACCCAGCCATTCCATTCCTGGGTATACACCCGAAGGAACTGAAATACGGACTCAGACAGATACTAGGATACAAATGATCACAGCAGCATCACTCACAATAGCCACAAAGCGGGAGCAACCTACCCGTCCATCAACAGATAAATGGAGAAACAAAGGGTGGTTTGTCCGTGCAGGGGAATATTATTCAGCCATGAAAAGGAAGGAAGCACTGGCCCAGGCTCAACCTGGATGAGCCTCAAAGTCACCTAGATCAGGGGAAGAAGCCGGGCACAGCAGACCACTGATTGCAGGATTGCATTTGTATGAAAAGTGCAGAATGGACAAATCCACTGAGAGAGAGAGCAGATAGGGGGTTGCCAGGAGCTGGGGAAGGGACACTTGGGAGAGACAGCTAACAGGTACAAGGTTTCCTTTTAGGGTGATGCAGATGTTCTGGGATTAGATAGTGGTGATGGCTGTACGATATTGTAAATATACTGTAAACAGCTGGCTTGTACACTTTAAACTAGTAATTTTCTGTTACAAGAATTGTGTCTTCATTTGTCTTTTCTTTTTTTTTCTTTTTTTTCTTTTTTTTTTTTTTTTTGGTCACAGGGTTTTACTTTCACCAGGCTGGAGTGCAGTGGCATGATCTTGGCTCACTGCAAACTCTACCTCCTGAGTTCAAGTGATTCTCCTGCCTCAGCCTCCCGAGTAGCTGGGATTACAGGCGCCCACCACACCCAGATAATTTTTTTTTTTTTTTTGTATTTTTAGTGGAGACAGGGTTTCACCACGTTGGCCAGGATGGTCTCGATCTCCTGACCCCATGATCCGCCCACCTTGGCCTCCCAAAGTGCTGGGATTACAGGCGTGAGCCACTGCACCCGGCCCTGTGTCTTCGTTTTAAAAGGGCACGCACACAGTCTGGCCCAGGATGAATCCTGCAGCCCCTTCCTGCTGGGGAAGCCAAAGCACTTCATCTCTCTCTGAACCTTCAGCTTCCTTGTGCCTGAAATAGGGGCAATAGTGCCTGACTCACCGGCTGTTACACCAATTAAGCGAGATAAGGAGAGAAACACCCAGCACTATTGTGCTGAATTAATGAGATCATGCAAACAGTGTAACCCCGGGATTGAAAATAGGGCCACTTAAAAACGTCACTTGGCCCTGTTCCCGTCACACCTGTGGGTGACTTAGCTTGACACCTGGCAGTGGGCCGTAACCTCCCTGGATCTCTCCCCACAGCAAATCCTTCAGCCTCTGTGCTGAAGTCCTAACAGCCTAGCCCTAAGCCCCTTTGCCCAGGACACTCACCTGAAGCCAGCATGTCCCTACCCACTCCAGCCAGGCCTGCAGGCAGGGTGGGACTTGAAGCCACATCATGTCACACTCCTTTTCCCTGCAGCCCCCTTTAGGAAACCCTGCCAGCTACCTAGTCCACCTCTTTATGACCCACAGAGCTCTGGGATCGCCCTCCTCCCCTTGCCCCAGGCCTGGGCAGCAACCGATTTCAGGCATGACTCCACACCCAACCCACCCGGCCAGAGCAGTGCCCATGGGACAAGCCCAGGTTGTGGCCTTCCGGCTTTGCTGTGTTTTCCACTGCACTTCCCGCGTGGGAAGCAACTATGCCATGCTTTCTGATGTTAGGCTGTGTTAATTGCATGACCGTTTTGTGCGCCTGTTTCCTTGTTTGACCCACAGGCTCCATCCACAGACCAGGCGGTGAGGGGTCGATGCACGGGAGGACCGCCCTTGGGAAGCGCAGCCACGGCCTTTCTAGCCTCAGTTTCCCAACTGGAAAACGAGGGGGGCGGGCCCCTGATGCGCAGCCCCTCCTAGCTCTCGAGGTGCAGCTTGGGGCTCCCCAGCGCAGGTGGTGACGCGCTTGTCACAAGCCCCTCTCCCTATCTGGGCACGGAAGCCAAGACGTGACTGGACGCTGAGGAGCCGGCAGCTTCCCCGTCATCCCACCCTCTCCAGATCCACCCCGAAAGCCGGACGTCCTCGCCCGCCCAGCAGCCGCCTTCCAGGAGCTCGGTGCACCTGCTGTCCCGCAGGTGAGGCCCAGGCTGCACGGCCGCGCCTCGCCACCAGGTGGCAGCAGAGCGCCAGGGATGGGCCGGGCCGCGGGCTGGGCCAGACGCAGAGGGCGGTGATCCGGGCCCCGCCCCAACTCCGGCCACGCCCCCCGAGACCCAGGCCCCGCCCCCGCTTCCGGCAGACCGAGGTCTGGGGTCCAGGTCTGCAGCCCGACGCCCCAAAAAACAGCAGCGCCCTGGACGGAGCGGGGTTGGGGTGGCAGTGGGAGGGCTCCACCAAGAAGCTGCCTCTGTAAGCCCCTGCCCCACAGCCACCCTGTAAGAGGGGCTGAAACGTGGTGAGCGCTTGCAGAGCTGCTGTCCCGGGCGCAGGAGACAGTGACCCGCTCAGCCTCTGGCGCCCAGCCGCGCTGCCCGCGGGCCCCTCCGTACCCCATCTTTCCTCAAATGCCCTTTAGGGCCTCTGCACCAAATTGAAGCCGAGTGGTCTCTGGATTCACTCCTGTCCTTACCTGGGAGAGGTATTGCCCAGACCCCAGGCCAGGGGCCTTGCTGGGGCCAGGAGAGCAAGGCGGGGAGGGGGGCCCAGAGATGTTGAGCTGGAGACAGATCCAGGCCAGAGGTTTGCTGAGGACAGAGGGCAAGGAGGGACCCCAGGTACCCTAAGCAGCTGCCCGAGAAAGACTCCGGCCAGGGGCCTTGCTGAGGACAGAGGGCAGGGCAGAGGGGGCCCAGGGACCCTGGGCAGCTGCCGGGAGAGAAACCCAGAAAGTCCAGCCTCTCAACTGAGGTGCCCTCCACTCCCCTTGAAGGAGCCTCAGAGTTGGGAAATCCAAGCAGATAGGAGGGTGCCCCCCTAGTGTCTTCTTCCTCTGTGGTGTTAGTTATATAAACATTATGGAAGACCATGGTTTTGAACTAAGTGCCTGCCTGCTCTGGGCCCCACATGGGCCAGACTAAAGATCAAATGCAGTCACCCGTGCTCAGGCTGTCCGTCACCAAACCCAAAAGAAGTTGTCATCTGACCTTCCAAAAAATCAGGAGAGGGTGATTGGCCACGCACGGCAGCTCACACCTGTCATCCCAACACTTACGGGAGTCTGAGGCAGGAGGATCGCTTGAGCTCAGGAGTCTGAGACCAGCCCGGGCAACACTGTCTGGAACCTGGAACCCTGTCTCTATAAAAAATAATAAATTCTTTAAAAAAAAAAAAAAAAGAGAAAAATAAGAAAGACAGGAGAGAGAGAGAATGGCCAGTTTCCCAAACAGGCCAGTTCCAGTCTTCAATCAGCATGGAATGAAGTTCCCTCTGCTTTAATCCTTAGCCTGAAGTCGCCCGATGTGAGACAATTAGTTACTGCCCTGCAGGGACAGTGACTTTGAAACGATCCCTGTGCCTGGGTTCTTCACCTCTGCTTTCTTCTAGGAAGCCCTTTCCGTCTCTAAAGCCGCCCCCCTCTGCTCAGCTCACAGAAGCACTAGTTCTGTTTTACAGAGGGACACGTTGTCCAATTCTAGAATCGAAATAGAGTCCATTAAGGTCTTTAAACGATACGTGTTGTCATTCTGTCCGTGGACAGTGGAAAACCATTTAACGCATTGTTTTGTACTGAAGCAAACACAGATGTCCTCTGGAGTCGAATGCAAAGTTTCCATGAAATCCTATGTAGAAAACAGAAACGTCGACGAAATTTTGGACCTGGGGGTGCTGTTTGAGGTTGTGACCCCAGATCCTTGTGGGGCCACACATTTGGCATCCTCTGATTTTCAACGCCCACGGAGATGTTTGAGAAAACGCACGAAACCCACGGTCCCCACTAACAGGGTCGTAGGAGAGAATTTGCTGGAAGTCTGGAGGGATAGCAGTGCAGGTGTGGGCAGGACACCAACGCCGCAGGGTCGGGTGCGGGGCTGGCCCACCAAGGCCACTCCAGCAGTTACCATTCCAGCCTCACATGCATCGGGGGAGGCCAGTGTGGGGGCAGTGCTAGGAGGAGGGACTTGCAGACAGGCCGGGAGGCAGTACTTACAAACCCGTCCCTGCCACGTCCCCAGGCAGCGTCTCCTCCCATCTTTCCCTGGACCTCCCACCCCAGGCTCCCCCAGCTCTGCCCTCTCCAGAGCCCCAGACCCACCTCTGATAGTCAAGTGTCGTATTTTAAGTGTTGAATTTTAAGGTAAAATCATGACTATCCTACAAATATGAAATGTATCAAGGATTTTATTGAACACCTTAATTAGCAAGGAAATCAATAAGATGTTAGAACTGGCTCACAGGAGAATTCAAAGCACATTATATAGAAAATAAGGAATGGGCTGGGCACGGTGGCTCACGCCTGTAATCCCAGTACTTTGGGAGGTCGAGGTGGGTGGATCACTTGAGGTCAGGAATTCAAGACCAGCCTGGCCAACATGGCGAAACCCTGTCTCTACTAAACTTACAAAAAATTAGCCGGGTGTGGTGGCAGGCGCCTGTAATCCCAGCTACTTGGAGGCTGAGGCAGAAGAATTGCTTGAACGTGGGAGGCGGAGGTTGCAGTGAGCCGAGATCACACCACTGCACTCCAGCCTGGGTGGCAGAGCAAGACTCCATCTCAAAAAAAAAAAAAAAAAAAAAAGGAAGAAAAACAAGGAGCACCGAAGTGGATTTACAGAGCATTTTTACAGACACGCACCATTCATATTATTGTATTATTGTCAGGTTTCTGCAAAAGAGCGTGAACGGTGGCAAGACCCCGGAAGGGTGCGGGACACGGGACACACAAGCCTTTTTGCCCATTTCAAAGTCTTAAAATTTTCCCGACACAGGCGAAACTGCCTACTTACCCACCATTGTCCCAAACTCAAAAAGTCGAAAGCCCTGTCCTCACCTCCCCTGTCCTGCCAGTCAGCCCCATGACCATCTCCTCAAGTGTCTGGATCTTCACCCATCTCCTCTCCAAGTCGAAGCCTCGGGTCTGCCCAGAAGCCGCCACCAGCTACCTCCCTGTTCCTCAAGAGTGTCATGTGGGAGTGGGTTCCACAGGCCCGGGTTCGAACCCTTTACCAGCTGTGTCATCTTGAAACCTGTGGTTCTGTGTCTCGGCCTCCACATTTGAAAATGGGAGTGCATTGGCAGCCACCTGCCCACCCTTCTCCTTCCACGATGGGGGGAGACGCTGCTGCCAAATGGTTGTGAGGATGGAGTGAGTCCACAGGGTGCAGCAGAGCAGACTGGGCTTCCCGGGCCCCACCCAACCCCTCTCCCTTCACCCACCATCTCTGCACCACACACCTCCCGGCCCCGGCCCCCCAACGCCCTCCACAATCCCCTCTCCAGCTGCATAGACCTCCCTCCCTCCAGCCCAAAGCATTCCTAGCTCCTGATCATCTTAAAAATAAAACCCAAATGCCTTGTGCAGCAGGTAAGCTCCCTTCCATCTGGCCCTGAGTTCCAGCTCCAGCTCCACTGTTCAAGCATTCGTCCCTCGCCCATCCGTCTCCGTCTCTGTGTGCTTGGGCCAAGCTGCCCACAACCCCTCTTCCAAAGGAGCTGTGATTCCCTCACATTCGTCACACAGTCCTGTCCTCTGGCCGTGTGCTCACATAGCCCAGGCATCCAATCAGGGTGCTCCTCATGCAGACTGCAGGGACAGACACATCCCCTCTCCTGGGCAGGGTGGGATGCAGATGTGAAGCCTGGCACTGCAGCAGCTGTTTTGTGCCCATGAGGAAGAGCTGGCTTTGGAATAAGGCCAACTATGCAGAGGGCAGAAATGGAAAGAAATTGAGGCCATGACAGCCTTGTTGAGCCCCTGGGTCAAGCCAAGCCTGAACTCCACCTGCCTCGGGACCTACCTGTCCCAGGTGTCAGTCCATTCTCTCTCAGTGAAGGCAGTTGATTTGTCTTTTCTGCTCCATGCAGCCCAGTGCTTCCTAACTCATTCCTTCCCCTCATCTGCAGCTCTTGCTGGTTTCTGTCCTTGTGCTGTTTTCCTGGATGCCCCAGGCACTGGGTGGTCAGCTGTCTGTGAGTCTAGCCCGCTCGCTCCGTGTCCCACCCACCAGCTAGCTGGCACTATGGCCAAGTTTCCAGAGACCCACAGAGGTGGCCACTGCCCAGAAACAAGGCTTGTTCCGGGGGCGACTGAGACTGAGACAGCTTCTTGCCCCCACGTGAAGCTGTGGATGCACCAGTGAGCAGCTGCCATGACCGGCAGGACCCGGCACCCGGAGTGGCCGCCCTGGCCGTCGTCACGGCTCCTTTTAAGGGGGCAGAGCACATTGGCACAGATGTCAGGGGCCCATGGGTCTCCCTTGGCCTGGGGGACTTAGAAGTTTTCTCTGTATTTGTTTTCCCCTCTCCAGCACTTTCTAATATACAGACTAAAACCCCACCTCAGTGGGAGGCCAGGATATCGACGGACTGGAGATTTACGAGGGAAGAGCCGGGCCCCACCAGCAAGCCCTAATAGCTCCCTAATTCCTCTCATTAGTCAACGAGAGCCCCTAGGTTCTCTCTACACAGCAGCTCGAATGTAATTACCAGCCGGGAGTGCTGGGCACGCAGGCCTTGTATCCTGCGTTTTGCAAAATTCCCTGAAATGCACTTCACGATTCTGGAAGCTTCAGTCGGCCTGCAATTACAAGTAGCCCTTATTAAAAATCCATGCAGCCTCCCACATCAAACAAAATTAATCAGTAACAAGCTGTAAGGCTATTAGGTCATTTCCCAACACACAGCAACTCAGGAGCGGCCCTATCTGATTGGCCCCCGCACGGAGGCAGGAATTCTCCCATGTTTCTCTGAATGCCGTGAGCTTTACATGAGATGTTTGTCTTTGCTTGAATTACAGTTGGGTATTATTCTGCTGAATGTATTCCAATTGGCCTGGCAGGCTCGCTTTGCAGCACACACACCACCAAGATGGTCATCTCATTTTGGCCAAGAGCGTGAGGAAAGGTGTGGTCCCTGTTAGGAGAGGACCTCAGGTGTGGCCGGGGGACTGAGCAGGTGCTGTGGGACCCTTTTCCGTCTCTGTTGCAACAGGGTCCTGCCCGGTCTCCCCACGCCCACCTTGCCTTTTGCACGCAGCTCTGGCGCACAGGCAGCCGGGATGAGTCCTTTCAGTCGGCACTTTGAATCTCACAGCCACTGTCTTCCCGTCCACCTGCCAGGTGCCTGCACCATCGGGTCTCTGCCGGCCTCTATGCCTCACCCTTCACTCTGCCTACTGGCCGCTCCATGACGGACACAATGACATCTCCCAGCCCAGCCAGGGGCTCTTCTTATGACAGACTGATAGGAAGGTGGGGTCCAGGTCCCTGCCCTGGCCTCCAGGGTGGGCTTGTGGTGACGGCAGAAACAATCTCGTGACTTGTGGGGTCTGAAGTCACAGGAGGCGTTGGTGTCAGTCGGGTTTCTGGGAACAGACACCTGTAACCCTGAGCAGCTGTCCAGTTACCCGTCTGGATGCTCCGAGGCCACCGTGCTGTGAAACGCGCACATGGAGAAGCCCACAGACCACGGGGAGAGAGAGAGACGCCCGCCCTGCCCGTCCTGCCCACCACGGCTCCCAGACCAGAGCCTTGGCTCGTTCTATGCCCTCTGCCTGGACCGCTGTTCCTCCTCCCTGTCTCCACGCGGCCAGTCCCTTTGCATTCTTCACCTCTCTGCTCAGAGGCCACCTCCCCTTCAGATCACCCTCTGTGAAGGACACGCCCGCTCCGTGATCCCCCACAACTCCTCCCTCAGTGCCCCGCGCATTCCCTCTCGTGGGGTGACGTTGGTGGCAGTTCACGCTTCCATATTCACTTGCTGACTTGGGTGTCATCTGCTTCCCCAGCCAGAACGCAACTTCCCACACCTGCCTGGCTCTCTGTTGCCTTCCCGGGCTGAGACGGGTGCGCCTGGCACGCGGGACACGCTCGGGGTCACGGTCCCCTGTGCCGCTGTCCAGATGGGTGCGTAGAGGGACGGTGGCCGCTCCCCCGGCCTCTGTTTCTGTTGAAGACTCCTACCCACGGTTTCAACCTTGAAGGAAATCTTTGCCACGTCGTTGGGCCACTAGAGTGTCACTTTTTTTGAGGTGGGTCTGTCTCTGTTGCCCAGGCTGGAGTGCAGTGGCCGGATCTGAGCTCACTGCAAGCTCCACCTGCCAGGTGCCTGCACCATCGGGTCTCTGCCGGCCTCTATGCCTCACCCTTCACTCTGCCTACTGGCCGCTCCATGACGGACACAATGACATCTCCCAGCCCAGCCAGGGGCTCTTCTTATGAGAGACTGATAGGAAGGTGGGGTCCAGGTCCCTGCCCTGGCCTCCAGGGTGGGCTTGTGGTGACGGCAGAAACAAACTGCGTGACTTGTGGGGTCTGAAGTCACAGGAGGCGTTGGTGTCAGTCGGGTTTCTGGGAACAGACACCTGCAACCCTGAGCAGCTGTCCAGTTACCCGTCTGGATGCTCCGAGGCCACCGTGCTGTGAAACGCGCACATGGAGAAGCCCGCAGACCACGGGGAGAGAGAGAGACGCCCGCCCTGCCCGTCCTGCCCACCACGGCTCCCAGACCAGAGCCTTGGCTCGTTCTATGCCCTCTGCCTGGACCGCTGTTCCTCCTCCCTGTCTCCACGCGGCCGGTCCCTTTGCATTCTTCACCTCTCTGCTCAGAGGCCACCTCCCCTTCAGATCACCCTCTGTGAAGGACACGCCCGCTCCGTGATCCCCCACAACTCCTCCCTCAGTGCCCCGCGCATTCCCTCTCGTGGGGTGACGTTGGTGGCAGTTCACGCTTCCATATTCACTTGCTGACTTGGGTGTCATCTGCTTCCCCAGCCAGAACGCGACTTCCCACACCTGCCTGGCTCTCTGTTGCCTTCCCGGGCTGAGATGGGTGCCTGGCACGCGGGACACGCTCGGGGTCACAGCCCCCTGTGCCGCTGTCCAGATGGGTGCGTAGAGGGACGGTGGCCGCTCCCCCGGCCTCTGTTTCTGTTGAAGACTCCTACCCACGGTTTCAACCTTGAAGGAAATCTTTGCCACGTCGTTGGGCCACTAGAGTGTCACTTTTTTTGAGGTGGGTCTGTCTCTGTTGCCCAGGCTGGAGTGCAGTGGCCGGATCTCAGCTCACTGCAAGCTCCGCCTCCCGGGTTTACGCCATTCTCCTGCCTCAGCCTCCCAAGTAGCTGGGAGTACAGGCGCCCGCCACCTCGCCCGGCTAGTTTTTTGGTATATTTTTTAGTAGAGACGGGGTTTCACAGTGTTGGCCAGGATGGTCTCAATCTCCTGACCTCGTGATCCGCCCGTCTCGGCCTCCCAAAGTGCTGGATTACAGGCTTGAGCCACCGCGCCCGGCCGAGTGTCACTTTTTTTAAGCACTGTAGAGGAGGGTGTGTTTTCCCTGTGCTCATCGTGGGTGTTCTTTTTTCTCTTAGAAATTGCTTGGCCAGTCCTCTGCCCGTGTTGCTGTCGGCCACAGTCCCCTTTCGACCCTCCCCGCCGCCACCTGGAGGGCCTGAACACAAGCGCCTGTGATGACCTCGGTACCTGCCCCTCACCTGGGGCCGCCCACCTGTCCCCATCCAGGCTCTGTCTTTGTGTCTTTCTCCCCATCCAGGCTGTGTCTTTGTGTCTCTCTATGTCTTTTTCAATCAATTTTGAACAACTTAAAAGCAAGGATTGAATCTTCTACTCTCTAGTCCCTGCAACACCCAATGGGGCAGCTTCACTCCGACAAGATTGTGAGGACGACATAGGGGCTCAGTAAGCTCTTGCTATTTGCCCGGTTGGTTGGGTTGACTTTGTTTAGAGTTTCCTGTAGCTCTGGCCTCGGTTACCAAAGTTAATGAGATTAAATAGCGTATTTTAGCAGTAGCAAAAACAACAAACTTCTAGGAATAAGCCTAATAAGAAATATGCAGGACATCGTTCGGGCGCGGTGGCTCACACCTGTAGTCCCAGTACTTTGGGAGGCCGAGGCAGACAGATCACCTGAGGTCAGGAGTTCAAGACCAGCCTGGTCAACTTGGTGAAACCCCATCTCTACTAAAAATACAAACATCATCCGGGCGTGGTGGCAGGCGCCTGTAATCCTAGCCACTCGGGAGGCTGAGGCAGAATCACTTGAACCAGGGAGGTGGAGGTTGCAGTGAGCTGAGATCGTGCCACTGCACTGCACTCCAGCCTGGGTGACAGAGCGAGATTCCATGAAAGAAAGAAAGAAAGAAAGAAAGAAGAAGAAGGGAAGGAAGGAAGGAAGGATGGATGGAAGGAAGGAGAAGGAAGGAAAGAGAAGGAAGGAAGGAGAAGGAAGGAAGGAGAAGGAAGGAAGGAGAGAGAGAGAGAGAGAGAGAGAAAAAAGGAAAGAAAAGAAAAAGAAATGTCAATATTAAAATACTACAAGCCAAAGTTAACAGATAGCCCACCAACTGAGGAAAAGGTGTTAGCGGTTCATACAGTAGACAAAGAGCTGCTTTCCCAAATACATTAAAAAAAAAAACCTCCTGAAAACAATGAGATAAAGACCAGCAAACTCATCAAAACATGAGTAAAGAACTTAAATGGGCAACTGGCATTTTAACACACAGAAAGACGGCCAACCGTACTCATAACAAGGAAACGCAAATTGAAACTACATGGAGGTTCCATTTTATGACGGGTCAGACTGGCAGAAAGCAAAATGCCAGGCAACCCTCGCTGTTGACAAACTTGCGGGGAAGCGGGCGCTCTCGTACATAGCTGATGAAAGTACAAGTTAGCACAACGTTTATGACCACCAGGTTGGCAACATCAATAAAAATGTAAATGCATTTGCCCTTTGGCCCGGCAATTTTGCTTATCCTATAGATACCATCAAGCACAGGTGAGGTCGTCTATGTGTGAAATTACTCACTGCAGCATTATTTACAAAGGCCTAAAAGCCCGTTGATAAGAGGTTGTTATATAAATCATAATAGATCCATAAAATGAAACTCAACTCTAAGAAAAACGAGGAGGCTGGGCACAGTGGTTCACACCTGCAATCCCAGCACTCTGGGAGGCCGCAGTGGAAGGCAGCATGATGAGACACCATCTCTACAAAAATAAATGAACCGGGCATGGTGGTGTGCACCTGTGGTCCCAGCTACTCAAGAAATAGGCTGAGGCAGGAGGATGGCTTCAGCCCAGGAGGTCGAGGCTGCAGTGAGCTGTGACCACATCACTGCACTCCAGCCTGGGCAAAAGAGCAAGACCCTGTGTCAAACAAACAAACAAAGAAACGAACAAACACAACAACAAAAAAGGAAAGGAGTGTGCTTTTGACTTCCATCAACCAGGTTGGAGAAAACAAATGACCACATGTATTCTAATGTGTCAGAGAGCTACCAAGGCAGCCAAGACCTGAAGGCCCACGATATTGTGGGAGAGGGAAACACGTTGAGGTGAGCTGAACTTCTGCACCCTTTGGGGCAACCGCAAACCCATAACTGGCATGAACGGAGATGCTGAGGAGCTGAGCAGGGAGGCCTGCTGAGAATCCGAGAAGCTCAGAGGAGCTTTCCACACTGTCATGCCAGCAGGAAGATGAAAATCAGAGTTCAGGACTGCTCACATAGCCAGGGCTTGGAGAGGCAAGATCCTGGGGAGAGGAAAGGATCCCGACCGTCCGGGGTGTCTGTTGAAGGATCCCGACCGTCCGGGGTGTCTGTTGAAGGATCCCGACCATCTGGGGTGTCTGTTGAAGGATCCCGACCGTCCGGGGTGTCTGTTGAAGGATCCCGACCGTCCGGGGTGTCTCTTGAAGGATCCCGACCGTCCGGGGTGTCTCTTGAAGGATCCCAACCATCTGGGGTGTCTATTTACCAGCAGCACAGGGTGAGCGCACAGAAGCTGAGCAGAGGCTGCTAGGAATCTAAGCAGAACTGAGGGAGCCCTGCAGTACTGGAGAGGGAAAGATGGGTTCAGACCTGTCGTGCCAGAGGGTCCCCCGGAAGCACCTGAAGCTTTCATACGGACCCCTGGAGGGCAACCTCTCCTCTCAACTCTAGATTTAAATCCAAGAGGCTTCTTGACCTTGACCTCCAGGAGGCATCTCAGCCAGGACATTTTCAGAACAAACTCCCCATTGTCCTCCCTGCACTGTCCACCCCCACATGCCACCTGGGTCGGTGCGGACTCATCCCTCTAGCGAGTTAGGCGAGACCCCGGGCTCAGATCAGACTCTCCCTTCCTCTCATCCCCACGTTGACTCTGTCAGTAACTCTTGTTGGCTTCACCTTCAACACATACCTGGAATCAGATCCCTTCTCCCAACTTCAGCACCACCCTTTGGCCCAAGCAAGCATCTCCTCCCCCACTCCCCCGGCACTGGTACCCAAGCCACCATCTCCTTCCTTCTGCATTGGTATAATAGCTGTCCAGCTGGAATCTCAACTTCCACTTGGTCCCTAGAGACACATCACCTGCAATAGTAAAAGTCATTGTGCCAACATTCAGAGCAAAGCCCAAGAACCTTAGAGTGGCCCATAAGATCCACCTCAGAGTGACCCACAGGACCCACCTCAGAGTGACCCACAGGATCCACCTCAGAGTGAAACACAAGATCCATCTTAGAGTGACCCACAAGATCCACCTCAGAGTGACCCACAGGATCCATCTTACAGTGACCCACAGGATCCACCTCAGAGTGACCCACAGCATCCACCTTACAGTGACCCACAGGACCCACCTCAGAGTGACCCACAGGATCCACCTGAGAGTGACCCACAGGATCCACCTCAGAGTGACCCACAGCATCCACCTTACAGTGGCCCACAGGATCCACCTCAGAGTGACCCACAGGATCCACCTCAGAGTGACCCACAGGATCCACCTCAGAGTGACCCACAGGATCCACCTCAGAGTGACCCACAGCATCCACCTCAGAGTGACCCACAGGATCCACCTCAGAGTGACCCACAGGATCCACCTCAGAGTGACCCACAGGATCCACCTCAGGTGACCCACAGGATCCACCTCAGGTGACCCACAGGATCCACCTCAGTGACCCACAGGATCCACCTCAGGTGACCCACAGGATCCACCTCAGGTGACCCACAGGATCCACCTCAGGTGACCCACAGGATCCACCTCAGGTGACCCACAGCATCCATCTTACAGTGACCCACAGGATCCACCTCAGGTGACCCACAGGATCCATCTTAGAGTGACCCACAAGATCCATCTTAGAGTGACCCACAACATCCATCTTACAGTGACCACAGCATCCACCTTAGAGTGGCCCACAAGATCCATCTTAGAGTGGCCCACAGGATCCATCTTAGAGTGACCCACAGATCCACCTTAGAGTGACCCACAGGATCCACCTGAGAGTGACCCACAAGATCCACCTCAGAGTGACCACAGGATCCACCTGAGAGTGACCCACAGGATCCACCTGAGAGTGACCCACAGGATCCACCTGAGAGTGACCCACAGCATCCATCTTACAGTGACCCACAGGATCCAACCTTAGAGTGACCCACAGATCCACCTTAGAGTGAAACACAAGATCCATCTTACAGTGACCCACAGGATCCATCTTACAGTGACCCACAGGATCCATCTTACAGTGACCCACAACATCCATCTTAGAGTGGCCCACAGGATCCACCTGAGAGTGACCCACAGATCCACCTCAGAGTGACCACAGGATCCACCTTAGGTGACCCACAGCATCCATCTTACAGTGACCCACAGGATCCACCTTAGGTGACCCACAGGACCCACCTCAGAGTGACCCACAGATCCACCTTAGAGTGACCCACAGCATCCACCTTACAGTGACCCACAGCATCCATCTTACAGTGACCCACAACATCCATCTTAGAGTGGCCCACAGGATCCACCTTACAGTGACCCACAGCATCCACCTCAGAGTGAAACACAAGATCCATCTTACAGTGACCCACAGCATCCACCTTACAGTGGCCCACAAGATCCACCTCAGAGTGACCCACAGGATCCACCTCAGGTGACCCACAGCATCCATCTTACAGTGACCCACAGGATCCATCTTAGAGTGGCCCATAAGATCCACCTCAGAGTGACCACAGGATCCACCTTAGGTGACCCACATGATCCACCTTAGAGTGACCCACAGCATCCACCTCAGAGTGAAACACAAGATCCATCTTACAGTGACCACAGCATCCACCTCAGAGTGAAACACAAGATCCACCTTAGAGTGGCCCATAAGATCCACCTCAGAGTGACCCACAGGACCCACCTCAGAGTGACCCACAGGATCCACCTCAGAGTGACCCACAGGATCCACCTCAGAGTGACCCACAGGATCCACCTCAGAGTGACCCACAGGATCCATCTTACAGTGACCCACAGCATCCACCTTACAGTGGCCCACAAGATCCACCTCAGAGTGACCCACAGGATCCACCTTACAGTGAAACACAAGATCCATCTTAGAGTGACCCACAACATCCATCTTAGAGTGGCCCACAGGATCCACCTTAGAGTGAAACACAAGATCCATCTTACAGTGACCCACAGGATCCACCTTAGAGTGACCCACAGGATCCACCTCAGAGTGACCCACAGCATCCACCTTAGAGTGACCCACAGGATCCACCTTAGAGTGACACACACGATCCATCTTAGAGTGACCCACACCATCCATCTTAGAGTGTCCCACATGATCCACCTTAGAGTGAACCACAGGATCCAACTTAGAGTGACCCACAGGATCCACCTTAGAGTGACCCACAGGATCCACCTCAGAGTGACCCACAGCATCCACCTTACAGTGACCCACAGGATCCACCTCAGAGTGAAACACAAGATCCATCTTACAGTGACCCACAGCATCCATCTTACAGTGACCCACAGATCCACCTTAGAGTGACACAGAGCATCCACCTTAGAGTGGCCCACAGGATCCACCTCAGAGTGACCCACAGGATCCACCTCAGAGTGACCCACAGCATCCACCTCAGAGTGACCCACAGGATCCACCTCAGAGTGACCCACAGGATCCACCTCAGAGTGACCCACAGGATCCACCTCAGAGTGACCCACAGGATCCACCTCAGAGTGACCCACAGCATCCACCTTACAGTGGCCCACAGGATCCACCTCAGAGTGACCCACAGCATCCACCTTACAGTGGCCCACAGGATCCACCTCAGAGTGACCCACAGGATCCACCTTACAGTGACCAAGATCATCCACCTCAGAGTGACCCACAGGATCCACCTTACAGTGAAACACAAGATCCATCTTAGAGTGACCCACAACATCCATCTTAGAGTGGCCCACAGGATCCACCTTAGAGTGAAACACAAGATCCATCTTACAGTGACCCACAGGATCCACCTTAGAGTGACCCACAGGATCCACCTCAGAGTGACCCACAGCATCCACCTTAGAGTGACCCACAGGATCCACCTTAGAGTGACCCACAGGATCCACCTCAGAGTGAAACACAAGATCCATCTTACAGTGACCCACAGCATCCATCTTACAGTGACCCACAGGATCCACCTCAGAGTGACCCACAGGATCCACCTCAGAGTGACCCACAGGATCCACCTCAGAGTGACCCACAGCATCCACCTCAGAGTGACCCACAGCATCCACCTCAGAGTGACCCACAGGATCCACCTCAGAGTGACCCACAGGATCCATCTTACAGTGACCCACAGCATCCACCTTACAGTGGCCCACAAGATCCACCTCAGAGTGACCCACAGGATCCACCTTACAGTGAAACACAAGATCCATCTTAGAGTGGCCCACAGGATCCACCTTAGAGTGAAACACAAGATCCATCTTACAGTGACCCACAGGATCCACCTTAGAGTGACCCACAGGATCCACCTCAGAGTGACCCACAGCATCCACCTTAGAGTGACCCACAGGATCCACCTTAGAGTGACCCACAGCATCCACCTTAGAGTGACCCACAGGATCCACCTTAGAGTGACCCACAGGATCCACCTTAGAGTGACCCACAGCATCCACCTTAGAGTGACCCACAGGATCCACCTTAGAGTGACCCACAGGATCCACCTCAGAGTGACCCACAGCATCCACCTTACAGTGACCCACAGGATCCACCTCAGAGTGAAACACAAGATCCATCTTACAGTGACCCACAGCATCCATCTTACAGTGACCCACAGGATCCACCTCAGAGTGACCCACAGCATCCACCTTAGAGTGACCCACAGGATCCACCTTAGAGTGACCCACAGCATCCACCTTAGAGTGACCCACAGGATCCACCTCAGAGTGACCCACAGCATCCACCTCAGAGTGACCCACAGGATCCACCTCAGAGTGACCCACAGGATCCACCTCAGAGTGACCCACAGGATCCACCTCAGAGTGACCCACAGGATCCACCTCAGAGTGACCCACAGCATCCACCTTACAGTGGCCCACAAGATCCACCTCAGAGTGACCCACAGCATCCACCTTACAGTGGCCCACAAGATCCACCTCAGAGTGACCCACAGGATCCACCTTACAGTGAAACACAAGATCCATCTTAGAGTGACCCACAGGATCCACCTTACAGTGAAACACAAGATCCATCTTAGAGTAACCCACAACATCCATCTTAGAGTGGCCCACAGGATCCACCTTAGAGTGAAACACAAGATCCATCTTACAGTGACCCACAACATCCATCTTACAGTGACCCACAGGATCCACCTCAGAGTGACCCACAGGATCCACCTCAGAGTGACCCACAGGATCCACCTCAGAGTGACCCACAGGATCCACCTCAGAGTGAAACACAAGATCCATCTTACAGTGACCCACAGCATCCATCTTACAGTGACCCACAGGATCCACCTTAGAGTGAAACACAAGATCCATCTTAGAGTGACCCACAGGATCCACCTCAGAGTGACCCACAGGATCCACCTCAGAGTGACCCACAGGATCCACCTTAGAGTGACCCACAGGATCCACCTCAGAGTGACCCACAGGATCCACCTTACAGTGAAACACAAGATCCATCTTAGAGTGACCCACAACATCCATCTTAGAGTGGCCCACAGGATCCACCTTAGAGTGACCCACAGGATCCACCTCAGAGTGACCCACAGGATCCACCTTAGAGTGAAACACAAGATCCATCTTACAGTGACCCACAGCATCCATCTTACAGTGACCCACAGGATCCACCTTAGAGTGAAACACAAGATCCACCTTAGAGTGACCCACAGGATCCACCTCAGAGTGACCCACAGGATCCACCTTACAGTGAAACACAAGATCCATCTTAGAGTGACCCACAACATCCATCTTAGAGTGGCCCACAGGATCCACCTCAGAGTGACCCACAGGATCCACCTGAGTGATCCACAAGATCCACCTTAGAGGGACCCATAGGATCCAACCTTAGAGTGACCCAGAAGATCCAACCTTAGAGTGACCCACAGGATTCACCTTAGAGTGACCCACAGGATCCCTCTTAGAGTGACCCACAGCATCCATCTTACAGTGACCCACAGGATCCACCTTAGAGTGACCCACAGGATCCACCTGAGAGTGACCCACAGGATCCACCTCAGAGTGACCCACAGCATCCACCTCAGAGTGACCCACAGCATCCACCTCAGAGTGACCCACAGGATCCACCTCAGAGTGACCCACAGGATCCATCTTACAGTGACCCACAGGATCCACCTCAGAGTGACCCACAGCATCCACCTTACAGTGACCCACAGCATCCACCTTACAGTGGCCCACAAGATCCACCTCAGAGTGACCCACAGGATCCACCTTACAGTGAAACACAAGATCCATCTTAGAGTGACCCACAACATCCATCTTAGAGTGGCCCACAGGATCCACCTTAGAGTGAAACACAAGATCCATCTTACAGTGACCCACAGGATCCACCTTAGAGTGACCCACAGGATCCACCTCAGAGTGACCCACAGCATCCACCTTAGAGTGACCCACAGGATCCACCTTAGAGTGACCCACAGGATCCACCTCAGAGTGACCCACAGCATCCACCTTACAGTGACCCACAGGATCCACCTAAGAGTGACCCACAGGAACCACCTTACAGTGACCCACAGGAACCAACTTAAAGTGACCCACAGCATCCACCTTACAGTGACCCACAGGATCCACCTCAGAGTGAAACACAAGATCCATCTTACAGTGACCCACAGCATCCATCTTACAGTGACCCACAGGATCCACCTCAGAGTGACCCACAGCATCCACCTTAGAGTGACCCACAGGATCCACCTCAGAGTGACCCACAGCATCCACCTTAGAGTGACCCACAGGATCCACCTCAGAGTGACCCACAGCATCCACCTCAGAGTGACCCACAGGATCCACCTCAGAGTGACCCACAGGATCCACCTCAGAGTGACCCACAGGATCCACCTCAGAGTGACCCACAGGATCCACCTCAGAGTGACCCACAGCATCCACCTTACAGTGTCCCACATGATCCACCTCAGAGTGACCCACAGCATCCACCTTACAGTGGCCCACAAGATCCACCTCAGAGTGACCCACAGGATCCACCTTACAGTGAAACACAAGATCCATCTTAGAGTGACCCACAGGATCCACCTTACAGTGAAACACAAGATCCATCTTACAGTGACCCACAACATCCATCCGTGGCCCACAGGATCCACCTTAGAGTGAAACACAAGATCCATCTTACAGTGACCCACATCAACCATCTTACAGTGACCCACAGGATCCACCTCAGAGTGACCCACAGGATCCACCTCAGAGTGACCCACAGGATCCACCTCAGAGTGACCCACAGGATCCACCTCAGAGTGAAACACAAGATCCATCTTACAGTGACCCACCGGATCCATCTTACAGTGACCCACAGGTTCCACCTTACAGTGATACACTAGATCCATCTTAGAGTGCCCCACAGGATCCACCTCAGAGTGAAACACAAGATCCATCTTAGAGTGACCCACAGGATCCACCTTAGAGTGACCCACAGGATCCACCTCAGAGTGACCCACAGGATCCACCTCAGAGTGAAACACAAGATCCATCTTACAGTGACCCACAGGATCCACCTCAGAGTGACCCACAGGATCCACCTTAGGGTGACCCACATGATCCACCTTAGAGTGACCCACAGGATCCACCTCAGAGTGACCCACAGGATCCACCTTACAGTGAAACACAAGATCCATCTTAGAGTGACCCACAACATCCATCTTAGAGTGGCCCACAGGATCCACCTCAGAGTGCCCCACAGGATCCAACTGAGTGCTCCACAAGATCCACCTAAGCGGGACCCATAGGATCCACCTTAGAGGGACCCACAACAGCCATCTTAGAGTGACCCACAGGATTCACCTTAGAGTGACCCACAGGATCCCTCTTAGAGTGACCCACAGCATCCATCTTACAGTGACCCACAGGATCCACCTTAGAGTGACCCACATGATCCACCTTAGAGTGACCCACAGGATCCAACCTTAGAGTGACCCACAGGATCCACCTCAGAGTGACCCACAGGATCCAATCTTAGAGTGACCAACAGGATTCACCTTAGAGTGACCCACAAGATCCACCCTCAGAGTGACCCACAGGATCCACCCTCAGAGTGATCCACAACATCCAACCCTAGAGTGTCCCAGAAGATCCAACCTTAGAGTGTCCCAGAAGATTTACCTTAGAGTGACCCCCAAGATCCATCTTAGAGTGGCCCACAAGATCCATCTTAGAGTGACCCCCAAGATCCAACCCTAGAGTGGCCCACAAGATCCTATATTATATCCTCCCCCAACTATTTTTGATGAAACTTTTATTTTAGATTTTATGTTTAGTTTTTTTTTGTTTTTTTTTTTTTGAGGCGAAATTTCACTCTTGTCACCCATGCTAGAGTGCAATGGCTCAATCTCAGCTCACTGCAACCTCCACCTCCTGGGTTCAAGCAATTCTCCTGCCTCAGTCTCCTGAGTAGCTGGGATTACAGGTGCCCGCTACCACACCCAACTAATGTTTTGTTTTGTTTTGTTTTGTTTAGTAGAGACAGGGTTTCACCATCTTGGCCAGGCTGGTCTTGAACTCTTGACCTTAAGTGATCCACCGGATTTTATGTTTAGATTTACAGAAAACTTGTGGAGATAGCAAAGACATTTCGGTCTACTCTGCACCCGGCTTCCCCCATTCCTACATCCTTCCTGAGGACAGGGCATGTGTCTCATTAATGAAGCAATACGGGCACACCAGCATTAACTAAACCTGACCTTTATTTGAATTTCATTATACTTTCCCCACTGCGTTCCTTATGATTTCCAAACCTGCCTGAAATTTTGCACCCGGTGACTGAACTACCGGTTAATGAAACTATTTGTTTTTTTTAAAAAAGGTATTTCTTAATCCCACCTGGCCCAGGAGTGGACACAGACCCATGAGTCATATTCCAGGACTCACAGGTCACCATCTGAAACACCTGACGCAGAGAGTACTGGGGAGGTCAGGCCGCTGCTGCTGTATGTTTCAGGGTTGGGACCTGCCCTCTGGGGTGCCAGGAGATCCTGTATGGACACTGGGCAGGACAGAGGGCGGGTGCTGGGGTGCTGTCCTTGGGAGCCTGTCCAGGCCCGATGGCTTTTCTGCAGGCTGGCTGAGGAGCTCATTATCAAGGCAGCTGACCGAGGGTGTTTGCCTCTTGACCTTTTGTGACGCTGTCTGTCGAAGCACGCTTGGCAGCTTCCCAGGGGAAATGCTCTCCCAAGTGTGAAGTGGCCCACCAGTGGGGTTAGGGGAGAGGGCGTCGCAATCACCCCGCCCTGACCCGGAATGATCATTTTGTGGTGCGGTGTGGCCGTCCTGCGGATGCTGACAGTCACAGGGGCAGAGGGAGCGGGCTGGGCTCTGCTGGCAGGTGCCAGGGCAGGGGTGTGAGGGCTGGGCTCTCTCACCAGGTGCAGGGGTCTCCCTGGTCCACACACCCTGGCCTAGCCTCAGACCACCAGGGCTGTGCGGACTCCAACAAGAACACCCAGCGGACGGCCCAGGGAGAGTCTGGGAGGCGCTGAACCCAGTCCCGTGCCCTCACCCCAGGAGTGGGCTGCTTCGTCTCCACGTGGCCTCAGGCCCTGCGGGTCACCCGGCGGCCGCCGCCGCCAGCAGGGGGCGCCTTTCTCTAACCTCCCAGCGAGGAGCAGGTGCCTCCCCCAGGCTCAGACCGCGCTGCAGCCTGCGCCGCCCGCGTCCTCCCTTCTGTTTGCTCAGGTGTCCCCCGGCTTGGGAGCGGGGCCCCCAGCCTCGGTTTGAGGCAGGACGTGGGTAGGAGGAGCCCCTTCCATGGAGCGCGGGGCCCACCGGGGAGGCGGCCCTGGAGCCCCCCACCCCCCACAACCCGCCCAGGATTGACAGCCCCTGCCTGGGGCGCCCTCTGACCCCCCGCGGTCACCGGGAGAGGAGGAGGCCCCAGACAGGTTGGGCCGGGATGCAGGTGGCCCCGGGCTCGGGTCCCAGCGCAGGGGCTGCTGGTGAACGAGCTCCGCCCTGGCCCGGGGAGGGGCCGGCGGGTGGGGCCCCGCAGAGGACATTGTCCCGAGGGCACCAGGGCCCGGCCGCCCCGCCCAGCGCCGCCTGCCCTCTGAAAGGCCTTTCATCCCGGAGCCGGCAGCGCCACTGGCCGCATCAAAGAGCGTCTATGGAAAGTCATATTTTTCCCCAAACCAGAAAAGTTCAGGCCGGGAGCACAAACATTCAGCTCATTATTTAGAAATAACAAATCCTCTGGGCCCTGGTATCAGATCAAAGCTCGGAAATTAAATTCTCCAGAAAAGGAGGCGGCCTGGGATCAGCAGATTTGTGTTTGCTTATTTTTTTTCATTCAGCAGCTAAAAAAAGGGACTCGAAATCTGCCTAGCGGTTTGAAGTCTCCACAGGATCCACCTTAGAGTGACCCACAGGATCCACCTTAGAGTGACCCCAAGATCCATCTTAGAGTGACCCCAAGATCCATCTTAGAGTGACCCCAAGATCCATCTTAGAGTGACCCCAAGATCCAACCTAGAGTGGCCCACAAGATCCATCTTAGAGTGACCCCAAGATCCAACCTAGAGTGGCCCACAAGATCCATCTTAGAGTGACCCCAAGATCCATCTTAGAGTGACCCCAAGATCCAACCTAGAGTGGCCCACAAGATCCATCTTAGAGTGACCCCAAGATCCATCTTAGAGTGACCCCAAGATCCAACCCTAGAGTGGCCCACAAGATCCATCTTAGAGTGACCCCAAGATCCATCTTAGAGTGACCCCAAGATCCATCTTAGAGTGACCCCAAGATCCAACCTAGAGTGGCCCACAAGATCCATCTTAGAGTGACCCCAAGATCCATCTTAGAGTGACCCCAAGATCCATCTTAGAGTGACCCCAAGATCCAACCTAGAGTGGCCCACAAGATCCATCTTAGAGTGACCCCAAGATCCATCTTAGAGTGACCCCAAGATCCAACCTAGAGTGGCCCACAAGATCCATCTTAGAGTGACCCACAACATCCATCTTAGAGTGGCCCACAGGATCCACCTCAGAGTGAAACACAAGATCCATCTTACAGTGACCCACAGGATCCACCTCAGAGTGACCCACAGGATCCACCTTAGGGTGACCCACATGATCCACCTTAGAGTGACCCACAGGATCCAACCTTAGAGTGACCAACAGGATTCACCTTAGAGTGACCCACAAGATCCACCCTCAGAGTGATCCACAACATCCAACCCTAGAGTGTCCCAGAAGATTTACCTTAGAGTGACCCACAGGATCCACCTTAGAGTGACCCACAACATCCAACCCTAGAGTGTCCCAGAAGATTTACCTTAGAGTGACCCCCAAGATCCATCTTAGAGTGACCCCCAAGATCCAACCCTAGAGTGGCCCACAAGATCCTATATTATATCCTCCCCCAACTATTTTTGATGAAACTTTTATTTTAGATTTTATGTTTAGTTTTTTTTTTTTTTTTTTTTTGAGGCGAAATTTCACTCTTGTCACCCATGCTAGAGTGCAATGGCTCAATCTCAGCTCACTGCAACCTCCACCTCCTGGGTTCAAGCAATTCTCCTGCCTCAGTCTCCTGAGTAGCTGGGATTACAGGTGCCCACTACCACACCCAACTAATGTTTTGTTTTGTTTTGTTTTGTTTAGTAGAGACAGGGTTTCACCATCTTGGCCAGGCTGGTCTTGAACTCTTGACCTTAAGTGATCCACCGGATTTTATGTTTAGATTTACAGAAAACTTGTGGAGATAGCAAAGACATACACACACACCCAAATTCCCCCATTCCTACATCCTTCCTGAGGACAGGGCATGAGTCTCATTAATGAAGCAATACGGGCACACCAGCATTAACTAAACCTGACACATTTCACATAAATACACACTGAAGCTCACATGCACAAAACACACACACACACACACACACACAACGTGCACACACACACATGCACACCCACATGCATGTAGAAACACACACACACACACACACACACAGACACACACACAAACGTGCACACATGCACCCACATGCACGCAGAAACACACACACACACAAACGTGCACACACACACATGCACACCCACATGCATGTAGAAACACACACACACACAAACGTGCACACATGCACCCACATGCACGCAGACACACGCACACACACACACACAAACGTGCACACATGCACCCACATGCACGCAGAAACACGCACACACACAGGCAGGTGCCAGGGCAGGGGTGTGAGGGCTGGGCTCTCTCACCAGGTGCAGGGGTCTCCCTGGTCCACACACCCTGGCCTAGCCTCAGACCACCAGGGCTGTGCGGACTCCAACAAGAACACCCAGCGGACGGCCCAGGGAGAGTCTGGGAGGCGCTGAACCCAGTCCCGTGCCCTCACCCCAGGAGTGGGCTGCTTCGTCTCCACGTGGCCTCAGGCCCTGCGGGTCACCCGGCGGCCGCCGCCGCCAGCAGGGGGCGCCTTTCTCTAACCTCCCAGCGAGGAGCAGGTGCCTCCCCCAGGCTCAGACCGCGCTGCAGCCTGCGCCGCCCGCGTCCTCCCTTCTGTTTGCTCAGGTGTCCCCCGGCTTGGGAGCGGGGCCCCCAGCCTCGGTTTGAGGCAGGACGTGGGTAGGAGGAGCCCCTTCCATGGAGCGCGGGGCCCACCGGGGAGGCGGCCCTGGAGCCCCCCACCCCCCACAACCCGCCCAGGATTGACAGCCCCTGCCTGGGGCGCCCTCTGACCCCCCGCGGTCACCGGGAGAGGAGGAGGCCCCAGACAGGTTGGGCCGGGATGCAGGTGGCCCCGGGCTCGGGTCCCAGCGCAGGGGCTGCTGGTGAACGAGCTCCGCCCTGGCCCGGGGAGGGGCGGGCGGGTGGGGCCCCGCAGAGGACATTGTCCCGAGGGCACCAGGGCCCGGCCGCCCCGCCCAGCGCCGCCTGCCCTCTGAAAGGCCTTTCATCCCGGAGCCGGCAGCGCCACTGGCCGCATCAAAGAGCGTCTATGGAAAGTCATATTTTTCCCCAAACCAGAAAAGTTCAGGCCGGGAGCACAAACATTCAGCTCATTATTTAGAAATAACAAATCCTCTGGGCCCTGGTATCAGATCAAAGCTCGGAAATTAAATTCTCCAGAAAAGGAGGCGGCCTGGGATCAGCAGATTTGTGTTTGCTTATTTTTTTTCATTCAGCAGCTAAAAAAAGGGACTCGAAATCTGCCTAGCGGTTTGGAAGTCTGGCCCGGGGTGTGTGAGCGGCGAGGAGACAGCGAGCTCCGGAGGCTTCTGGGCGTGGAGGCTGAAAATATTTGGTTGACATGACAATGGAGACGGCCTGGCAGCTCGTCAAGCGCCGGGTCCAGGAATGTCCTTGTCCTACCCTACCCCCCAAGGCAGTTCACACACACGCGCTCACATGCACACATGCACCCACATGCCCGCAGAAACACACAAGCACACACACACAATCGGTCACACACACACGTGCACCCACATGCATTTAGACACACACACACACAAACGTGCACACATGCACCCACATGCACGCAGAAACACACTCACACACACACTCTAACGTTCACACTCACAGATGCACACACACTTGCATGTAGAAACACACACACACACAATCGTGCACACATGCACCCACATGCACACATAATCACACACACACACAAACATGCACACATGCACCCACATGCATGCAGAAACACACACACACACACACACACACACACAGACGTGCACACATGCACCCACATGCACGCAGAAACACACACACACACAAACGTGAAGTGGCCCACCAGTGGGGTTAGGGAGAGGCGCCACCATCACCCACCCTGACCTGGAATGATCATTTCTGGTGCAGTGTGGCCGTCCTGCGGATGCTGACAGTCACAGGGGCAGGGGGGCACTGGGCTCTGCTGGCAGGTGCCAGGGCAGGGGTGTGAGGCTGGGCTCTCTCACAGGTGCATCTCCCTGGTCCACACACCTGGCCTAGCCTCAGACCACCAGGGCTGTGCGGACTCCAACAAGAACACCCAGCGGACGGCCCAGGAGAGTCTGGGAGGCGCTGAACCCAGTCCCGTGCCCTCACCCCAGGAGTGGGCTGCTTCGTCTCACGTGGCCTCCAGGCCCTGCAGGTCACCCGGCGGCCGCCGCCGCCAGCAGGCGCCTTTCTCTAACCTCCCAGCGAGGAGCAGGTGCCTCCCCAGGCTCAGACCGCGCTGCAGCCTGCGCCCGCGTCCTCCCTTCTGTTTGCTCAGGTGTCCCCCGGCAGGGGAGCGGGGCCCCAGCCTCTCGGTTTGAGGCAGGACGTGGGTGGGAGGCCCCTTCCATGGAGCGCGGGGCCCACCGGGGAGGCGGCCCTGGAGCCCCCCACCCCCCACACCCTTGGGATTGACAGCCCCTGCCTGGGGCGCCTCTGACCCCTCATGGTCACCGGGAGGAGGAGGCCCCAGACAGGTTGGGCCAGGATGCAGGTGGCCCCAGGCTCAGGTCCCAGCACGCAGGGGCTGCTGGTGAACAGGCTCCGCCCTGGCCCGGGAGGGGCCGGCAGGTGGGGCCCCTGCAGACATTGTCCAGGGCACCAGGGCCCCCGGCCCAGCGCCGCCTGCCCTCTGAAAGGCCTTTCATCCCGGAGCCGGCAGCGCCACTGGCCGCATCAAAGAGCGTCTATGGAAAGTCATATTTTTCCCCAAACCAGAAAAGTTCAGGCCGGGAGCACAAACATTCAGCTCATTATTTAGAAATAACAAATCCTCTGGGCCCTGGTATCAGATCAAAGCTCGGAAATTAAATTCTCCAGAAAAGGAGGCGGCCTGGGATCAGCAGATTTGTGTTTGCTTATTTTTTTTCATTCAGCAGCTAAAAAAAGGGACTCGAAATCTGCCTAGCGGTTTGGAAGTCTGGCCCGGGGTGTGTGAGCGGCGAGGAGACAGCGAGCTCCGGAGGCTTCTGGGCGTGGAGGCTGAAAATATTTGGTTGACATGACAATGGAGACGGCCTGGCAGCTCGTCAAGCGCCGGGTCCAGGAATGTCCTTGTCCTACCCTACCCCCCAAGGCAGTTCACACACACGCGCTCACATGCACACATGCACCCACATGCCCGCAGAAACACACACACACACACAGACGTGCACACATGCACCCACATGCATGCAGAAACACACACGCACACACACACAAACGTGCACACACACACGTGCACCCACATGCATGTAGACACACACACACACAAACGTGCACACATGCACCCACATGCACACAGAAACACACACACACACAGACGTGCACACATGCACCCACATGCATGCAGAAACACACACACACAAACGTGCACACATGCACCCACATGCACACAGAAACACACACACACACACAAACGTGCACACATGCACCCACATGCACGCAGAAACACGCACACACACAAACGTGCACACACACACATGCACACCCACATGCATGTAGACACACACACACACACAAACGTGCACACATGCACCCACATGCATGTAGACACACACACACACACAAACGTGCACACACACATGCACACCCACATGCATGTAGAAACACACATATATACACACACACAAAGGTGCACACATGCACCCACATGGATGCAGAAACACACACGCACAATATGCACACACACCAAATGCATGAAACACACACATGCACACATACACACAAATGTCACACACACACGCACACCCACATGCCTGCAGAAACACACACACACACACACACATGCACATGCACCCACATACTGACTGAAACACGCACACACACAAACGACACACACATGCACCCACATGCACACAGAAACACACACGCACACAAACGTGCGCACACACACCCAAATGCACGCAGAAACACACACATGCACACACATACACACAAATGTGCACACACACGCACACCCACATGCCTGCAGAAACACACACACACACAAACGTGCACACATGCACCCACATGCACGCAGAAACACGCACACACACAAACGTGCACACACACACGCACACCCACATGCACACAGAAACACACATATACACACACACACAAAGGTGCACACATGCACCCACATGGATGCAGAAACACACACGCACACAAACGTGCGCACACACACCCAAATGCACGCAGAAACACATACATGCACACACATACACACAAACGTGCACACACACACGTGCAACTACATGCACCCACATGCACACACGTGCACACATGCACACATAAATACACACAGAAGCTCACATGCACACAGAAACACACACACACAAACACATACACACACGTGCACACACGCACATGTCCACACATATGCACACAGAAACACACATGCAGGCACAAACACATACATACATGCACACACAGACACAAGCACACACACTCCCACATGCAGACAGAAACATGCATATACACAGGCACACATGCACACATGTAAGCAGAAACATGCAAAACACATGCACATGCACATACACAGAAGCACACAGAAATACACATGCACACACAAACGTGCACACACACGCACACATGCACCCACGTATATGCAGAAGCACACACATACAAAACACATGCCTATGCACCTGCACACATGCTCACTCGCACATGCACAAACATGCACACACACACACATGCCTGTGCACAGATGCTCACCTGCCCACAGGAGCTCACATCTCCAGGGCACACACATGCCATATTTACTCATGTGCACACAGGGACACTACAGCGGTTAAAACATCTGGTACAAGAATCAGGAGTGTGGCTCTTTGTTCTTGCCCCAGGAATCGGGGCTGGTTTGAAATCTGTGGCACACCAGAGGACAACAGACCGGCCCTAGAGCGTGCAGGGGCCTTGCCGCCTCCAGACTTGGGCAGAGATGCCCTTGGCAGTGATACTGCCTCTTGCTGTTCCATCCTCATCCCCTCCAGAGGTCCCCAGAACCTGGCTGCAGGTTTGCGTGGCCCACCAAGGGTCACAGGTGCACAGAAGGCACTGGGCACGGTGCAGTGGCCATCACATTCCCCTGCGGTGCCCTGGATGGGGCCACCTTTGTCCTCTCCAGCTGGTGCCATGCTGGGATTATGGCACAGGTGCCGCAGGACAGGAATCTCTAAGAAAAGAGACCACATAGCCTGTGCGGAGGGCAAGAGGGAATGTGGGCCCCTCCTTGCCCCACTCCTGTGCCCCTAAGCGTGCCCCGGTGAGCATCCTACATCTGGCCACTGGGGCACCTGACTCAGGTCCAAGCCGAGCGCCACAGTCCCACCCACAGGCCACCAGGGTTGGCTCATTTATGGGCATGTGGCCCAGTCTCAGCAAATGAGATGGCAATGCTTTGGCTGCTCAGGCCCCAGTTCTGAGCAGCATGGACGGGGGGACACCCGGGCCCCTCCTGCACCATGGGGGACGTCCAGGGCCTCTACCACGAGAAAGGAGGCCCATTGTGGTAGAAAGGTCTCCACCACCCAGGCCCCTCTACCATCACGGGGGACATCCAGCCCTCTCCACCACCATGGGGGACGTCTGAACCTCTCCACCACCATGGGGGACGTCTGAACCTCTCCACCGCCATGGAGGACGTCCAGGCCTCCCCACCGCCATGGAGGACGTCCGGGCCTCCCCACCGACATGGAGGACATCTGAACCTCTCCACCGCCATGGGGGACGTCTGAACCTCTCCACCGCCATGGGGGACGTCTGAACCTCCCCACCGCCATGGAGGACGTCTGAACCTCTCCACCACCATGGGGGACGTCTGAACCTCCCCACCGCCATGGAGGACGTGCGGGCCTCTCCACCACCATGGGGGACGTCCGGGCCTCTCCACCACCATGGGGGACGTCTGAACCTCCCCACCGCCATGGAGGACGTGCGGGCCTCCCCACCGCCATGGGGGACGTCCGGGCCTCTCCACCACCATGGGGGACGTCTGACCCTCTCCACCACCATGGGGGACGTGCGGGCCTCCCCACCGCCATGGAGGACGTCTGAACCTCTCCACCACCATGGGGGACGTCTGAACCTCTCCACCACCATGGGGGCGTCCGGCCTCTCCACCGCCATGGAGGGCGTCCGGCCTCTCCACCACCATGGGGGCGTCTGAACCTCCCACCACCATGGGGGCGTCCGGCCTCTCCACACGCCATGGAGGGCGCCCGGGCCTCTCCACCACCATGGGGGCGTCTCTCTCCACCACCATGGGGGGCGTCCGGCCTCTCCACACGCCATGGAGGACGTCCGGGCCTCTCCACCACCATGGGGGACGTCTGAACCTCCCCACCACCATGGGGGACGTCTGAACCTCTCCACCACCATGGGGGACGTCCGGGCCTCTCCACCGCCATGGAGGACGTCTGAACCTCTCCACCACCATGGGGGACGTCTGAACCTCCCCACCGCCATGGAGGACGTCTGAACCTCCCCACCGCCATGGGGGGCGTCCGGCCTCTCCACCCCCATGGGGGACGTCCGGGCCTCTCCACCGCCATGGGGGACGTCTGAACCTCTCCACCGCCATGGGGGACGTCTGAACCTCTCCACCACCATGGGGGACGTCCGGGCCTCCCCACCGCCATGGGGGACGTCCGGGCCTCTCCACCGCCATGGGGGACGTCTGAACCTCTCCACCGCCATGGGGGACGTCTGAACCTCCCCACCGCCATGGAGGACGTCTGAACCTCCCCACCGCCATGGAGGACGTCTGAACCTCTCCACCGCCATGGGGCGTCGGCCTCTCCACCGCCATGGAGGGCGTCCGGCCTCTCCACCGCCATGGGGGGCGTCCGGCCTCTCCACCGCCATGGGGGCGTCTGAACCTCTCCACCCACATGCATGACACACACACACACACACACATGCACACACACACACATGTACACACAGTGCATGCACACATGCACACACAAACACACACACACACAACACCCATGCATGCACACACAGCGTGCACACACACATGCACACAGAACACACAGAAACACACACGTGCACACACCACATGCACAACATGTGCACACACATATGCACACAGCGTGCACACACACATGCAGACACGCACACACACATACATGCACACACATGCACACACGCACACACACACTCCCACATGCACAGAAACACATGCATATACACAGGCACACATGCACACATGTGCACAGCAAACATGCACAAACACATGCACACATGCACATACACAGAAGCACACAGAATACACACATGCACACACACACATGCACACACATACACACACATTTACACATGCACTGCACATGCAGAACACACACATACACAAACACATGCACATGCACACTGCACACACACATGCTCACATACACACATGCACAAACATGCACACACACACACACACACATGCCTGCAGCACATGCTCACCTGCCCACAGGAGCACACATCTCCACATGCCTGCAGAAACACACACACATTTACTCATGTGCACACAGGACACACAAACACACAACACACACACAACACAGCCTTGCCCCACACACACAAACACATCTGTGCACACCAGAGACAACAGACACCCACAGCACACTGCCACAACATGCCTGTGCACAGATGCTCACCTGCCCACAGGAGCTCACATCTCCAGGGCACACACATGCCATATTTACTCATGTGCACACAGGGACACTACAGTGGTTAAAACATCTGGCACAAGAATCAGGAGTGTGGCTCTTTGCTGTTGCCCCAGGAATCGGGGCTGGTTTGAAATCTGTGGCACACCAGAGGACAACAGACCTGCCCTAGAGCGTGCAGGGGCCTTGCTGCCTCCAGACTTGGGCAGAGATGCCCTTGGCAGTGATACTGCCTCTTGCTGTTCCATCCTCATCCCCCCCAGAGGTCCCCAGAACCTGGCTGCAGGTTTGCGTGGCCCACCAAGGGTCACAGGTGCACAGAAGGCACTGGGCACGGTGCAGTGGCCATCATATTCCCCTGCGGTGCCCTGGATGGGGCCACCTTTGTCCTCTCCAGCTGGTGCCATGCTGGGATTATGGCACAGGTGCCGCAGGACAGGAATCTCTAAGAAAAGAGACCACATAGCCTGTGCGGAGGGCAAGAGGGAATGTGGGCCCCTCCTTGCCCCACTCCTGTGCCCCTAAGCGTGCCCCGGTGAGCATCCTACATCTGGCCACTGGGGCACCTGACTCAGGTCCAAGCCGAGCGCCACAGTCCCACCCACAGGCCACCAGGGTTGGCTCATTTATGGGCATGTGGCCCAGTCTCAGCAAATGAGATGGCAATGCTTTGGCTGCTCAGGCCCCAGTCCTGAGCAGCATGGACGGGGGGACACCCGGGCCCCTCCTGCACCATGGGGGACGTCCAGGGCCTCTACCACGAGAAAGGAGGCCCACTGTGGTAGAAAGGTCTCCACCACCCAGGCCCCTCTACCATCACGGGGGACATCCAGCCCTCTCCACCACCATGGAGGACGTCCGGGCCTCCCCACTGCCATGGGGGACGTCCGGGCCTCTCCACCACCATGGGGGACGTCCGGGCCTCTCCAGCGCCATGAGGACGTCCGGGCCTCCCCACCGACATGGAGGACATCTGAACCTCTCCACCGCCATGGGGGACGTCTGAACCTCTCCACCGCCATGGGGGACGTCTGAACCTCCCCACCGCCATGGAGGACGTCTGAACCTCTCCACCACCATGGGGGACGTCTGAACCTCCCCACCGCCATGGAGGACGTGCGGGCCTCTCCACCACCATGGGGGACGTCAGGGCCTCTCCACCACCGTGGGGGACGTCTGAACCTCCCCACCGCCATGGGGGACGTCTGAACCTCTCCACCACCATGGAGGACGTCCGGGCCTCTCCACCACCATGGGGGACGTCTGAACCTCCCCACCACCATGGGGGACGTGCGGGCCTCCCCACCGCCATGGAGGACGTCTGAACCTCTCCACCACCATGGGGGACGTCTGAACCTCTCCACCACCATGGGGGACGTCCGGGCCTCTCCACCGCCATGGAGGACGTCCGGGCCTCTCCACCACCATGGGGGACGTCTGAACCTCCCCACCACCATGGGGGACGTCCGGGCCTCTCCACCGCCATGGGGGACGTCCGGGCCTCTCCACCACCATGGGGGACGTCTGAACCTCACCACCACCATGGGGGACGTCCGGGCCTCCCCACCGCCATGGGGGGCGTCGGGCCTCTCCACCACCATGGGGGCGTCTGAACCTCCCCACCACCATGGGGGCCGTCTGAACCTCGCCACCCCCATGGGGGACGTCCGGGCCTCTCCACCGCCATGGAGGACGTCTGAACCTCTCCACCACCATGGGGGACGTCTGAACCTCTCCACCGCCATGGGTGACGTCTGAACCTCTCCACCGCCATGGGGGACGTCCGGGCCTCTCCACCACCATGGGGGACGTCCAGGCCTCTCCACCGCCATGGGGGACGTCTGAACCTCTCCACCGCCATGGGGGACGTCTGTACCTCTCCACCGCCATGGGGGAGCCCTCCCCACCGCCATGGGGGCGTCCGGCCTCTCCACCGCCATGGGGGACGTCTGAACCTCTCCACCGCCATGGGGGACGTCTGAACCTCCCCACCGCCATGGAGGACGTCTGAACCTCCCCACCGCCATGGAGGACGTCTGAACCTCTCCACCGCCATGGAGGACGTCCGGGCCTCTCCACCGCCATGGAGGACGTCCGGGCCTCTCCACCGCCATGGGGGACGTCCGGGCCTCTCCACCGCCATGGGGGACGTCTGAACCTCTCCACCGCCATGGGGGACGTCCGGGCCTCTCCACCACCATGGAGGACGTCTGAACCTCTCCACCGCCATGGAGGACGTCTGAACCTCTCCACCACCATGGGGGACGTCCGGGCCTCTCCACCACCATGGGGGACGTCCGGGCCTCTCCACCGCCATGGAGGACGTCTGAACCTCTCCACCGCCATGGAGGACGTCTGAACCTCTCCACCGCCATGGAGAACCTCTGAACCTCCCCACCGCCATAGGGGACGTCTGAACCTCTCCACCGCCATGGAGGACGTCTGGGCCTCTCCACCGCCATGGGGGACGTCCGGGCCTCTCCACCACCATGGGGGACGTCCGGGCCTCTCCACCGCCATGGAGGACGTCTGAACCTCCCCACCACCATGGGGGACGTCCGGGCCTCTCCACCGCCATGGGGGACGTCTGAACCTCCCCACCGCCATGGGGGACGTCTGAACCTCCCCACCGCCATGGAGGACGTCTGAACCTCTCCACCGCCATGGAGGACGTCCGGGCCTCTCCAGCGCCATGAGGAAAGCTGTCCCAGGACAGGGCCAACACCACAGATGGCCCAGGCAGCCAGGTCCTGCGACACAGCAGAGCTGAATCAAATTCACCCTGAAGTCCACACTGGCAGCCAACCTAAGCATCTCAAAAGCCCATTTAAACCCCCTTCTTGTGCGGGGTAGTCTGAGCCGGGTTCCTCCCGAATGCCACAGATATGAAGCCTGAGGGCAGAGCCCTGTCTCCAGGCATCCTCCTGGTCTCTGTGAAACAGCCCCAGACACAGAGGCTGACGCCTGGACACAGGCTCCACGGGCAGCAGGATCAAGGGCATCTCACCTCAAGGCCTCGAACTCAGCCCCTCTGCAGAGCCCTTTCTTGCCACAGAAGGGAACACCAGGTTCTAATGTGGGTATCGTGTCTCAGTGGGTGGGTGGGCGGGCGTTATTCTGCCTTCCACCTGTGCATATGTGAACAAAACACACGTGTGTGCACCCGTCCCCTGCCCACCTGTGTCTGCAGACAGACAGACAAACAGACATGCTGTCTTAGTCCAGATTCCTCAAAAAGCAGAGCCTGAGGCAGGGATTTCAGTGCAGGTGGTTTATTTGGGAGGAAACCTGAGGAAGCCAGAGGAGTGGAAGGGAAGTCAGGAGAGGATGTGCTCATGATTGACTGCTGCCCTGGCCACAGCAGGCATCTGCGTGGCTACGCACACACGGGACCCCACAGCTAGGGATGTGTCTGTGGTCTTTGCACCCCATTCAGGGCTCCCCCAGACCAGCGGAGGAGCCTGTCATCCTGGTCCCTCATGGGTGATGCTTGTTAACCCTGAGGGGCCCTCACCAGAAGACAGGCGTGTTCGGGTCTAACCCGTGGAGACGCTGATATCCCTCTAAACGTCTCCCAGCGCTCCTGCCTCTAAGTTTAGCACCACACACAGAGCAAATAAAGGGGAAGAAATGGGAAACATCTGGAAACACCGACAGTGTGCCTCTTTTTTTTTTTCTAAAAAACTGATAAAAATAGTGTCATCGACAAGTTCGTTTTCTAGGCGATGTTATTTTAGGCAGCATGTTAATGGCATGAGAATTAGTGCAAATTCAATAATTAGGCTAGGCTGGCAGCGAGAGCTGGCAGGCGCCAACAGCCCGCAATCTGACGGTTTCTGTCCTGACGCGGCGTGTCTGACAACAGGGGTGAGGGGAGCGTGCCACGCCACCGAGAACACGGGGCGAGAGCAGGGGTCCACAGCCAGGATGCGCCTGAGCACCTGTGTCCTCTGGGTGTCCCTCGGGGTCTCAGGGACAGGGCAGCCCAGGCTCAGAGTCATCCCGTGGGCCAGGAGTGCTCAGTGGACACCAGGCCAGGCCAAGGCCCTCCTGCCGGCTATCTGGGCAATGACCTTTGCTCTGGACAGCGCTGTGGGGCCAGGAGATCCTGTGAGGCTCCCCGTTCCCCACCCAGCACCCCGCTCTCCTGCGAGGGTGTCTGCCTGTGCCCATTTTCATGGTGGCAGGTGGGCTCCGTGGGCCTCCAAAGGTGCCTGGCTGGACAGCCACATCGGTGATGGCTCCTTCATAGTGACCTGCTCTGAGAGAACTGCTAGCCCCTTCCACAGATGGGGAGACTGAGGCTGCAAAGTTGAACTGATCTCCCAGGGCTGCAGAGCCGGGAGTGGGAGAGCTGGATCTCTCACTCTCCTCCATACCTTCCCAGGTCGAGGGCAGGCAGGACTCCGTGCAGGACCCCTGCTCTGTGCGACGAGGATGGCAGCGCCCAGAGCACGTGCTGGCTGCCGGCGTCCTGAGGGCAGGGTGGGCAGCTCTGCTGGAGGCCTCCAGGTGCTCCGGGTGGGAGCCAGGCACCCAGCGGCTCTAGCACCGCAGGTCGCTGTGCATGGTCCAGGAAAGCCCCTTCTGTGCTCTCAGCCTCAGTTTCCTCCACTGCAGAAGAGAACTGCAGGCTTGTGGAGAGGGTTGAAAAGTGAGGTGCACCCTGGGAGACACAGGAAACACGCAGCAATAATCGTGGCCACTACTGTGAGCCCTGGACACACCCTGGGCTCGAGTCCTGTTCCCTCTGTGACCTCCCGAAGCCCAAGCTTCAGTATCTCTCGGTCAGTCCATCCTCCAGAGAAACTTAGCTTTCAGCAGAATCTCCTTTCTTTCTTAATTTTTTTTTTGACAGGGTCTCACTCAGTCACCCAGGCTGGAGTGCAGTGGCATGATCATAGCTCACTGCAGACTTGACCTCCCAGGCTCAAGAGATCCTCCGCCCTCAGCCTCCCAAGTAGATGGGACTACAAGTGCATGCCACCACACCCAGCTAATTTTTAAATGTTTTGTAGAGACGAGGTCTTGCTACGTTGCACAGGCTAGTCTTAAACTCCCAGCTTCAAGCCTCAGCCTCCAGACCCTCCTGTCCAGCCGGAACATTCCCAGAGGGAACTAGGTGCCTTTTCCCCATTATACTCCACTCCCCTCTCACTGGTGCACCCCCAGTGCATCCCAGCACCATGCCCAGCACACAGTCAGTACCCAGAAGTCATTCACCGGGGGCTTGGGTGGCCAAAGCCCATGCCAGCCCCTCCATCCCCAGGCTGCTCCAAGCTGCACAGGGAACAGACCACACGCTTTGCTTCCCTCAGAGCCCTGGGAAGTTCCTGGAGGTGACCACCATTTGGGCCTCTTCCCACAGGGACCTCGGATGAAGCCCCAAGACCCTGCCTCTGGCTACCTTGTGACGTCCTCTCCTAAAGGACTGGCCTAAGCAGGGGAGCATTTGGATCCCAGCGTGGGTCTCGCTTTGGATTTGCCCAAAATCAGGACCTCAGGCAAGGGTTCGGTGGAGGGTCTGCTTTGGGAGGTGGTCTCGGAAGCACAGGGAAGGGGTGGGCTGATGACCTGCAGAGGAGCAGGTTCTGCTGCAGGCAGCGGGGGCCCCGCCGCGCTGGCAACCCCTGAGGAGCTCCCTGTGAAACACACCGCCCTGTGGAGGGACAGGAATGCCAGCTATCTTTCCAGGACTGGCATCTGTCACTGGCCTGAGGTCGCCCCTGGAGACGATAACGCCTGGCACTTCGGGGCTGCTCTGAGTGAGGCTGAGCACGTTTCCAGCCCCCCGTGCAGAGTAGCCGTGGGATGCAGGGACCTGAGAGGGGCATCAGTCAGGGTGCAAGCGGACTCGAAGGTGGCCCAAGGGACCGTGGGTCAGGACACTTAGTGTCTATTAAAGCAACAAATCCCTCTGAAGGAAGAACGGCGGCCTCCGTGTGGCACTCCTGTACCCGGCACATGGGAGGAGGGCGCGGTGAGCGTGCACTGCACAAAGAGATGACAGCAACCTTGCCCGAGGGTTACCGAGGAACAAGGAAAAGGTTATGTGAGGCTCCTGGGCATCTCATTGGAACACATTACCGTGCACAGCAGGGCCTCACACCACAGAAGGGTCTTACGGCTCCGGAGGCCGGAAGTCTGAACTGAGGAGGCCGGCAGGGTGGGTCCCCTTGAAGGCCAAGGGAGGGCTGGCTCCAGGCCCCTCCTGCCTCCGGTGCTGGCCACAGTCCTTGCCACTCCTTGTCTTGTGGCCGTGCCACTCGAATCTCTGTCTCCATAGCCTGCTTCTCTCTGTTCTCCTCTTCGGAAAAGGACACTTGTCATTTGATTCAAGGCCACTGGAAATCCAAAATGATTCCATCTTGAGGTCCTCAGCTAATTACATCTGCAAAGACCCCATTTCCAAAGGTCACATTCTGAGGGTTTGGGTGGGCATGAACTTTGAGGGGTTACCGTCCAATCTAGCATAGGGACTTTCCAGCTGCAGGCCCCGGGGAAGGCTCTGTGCTAAAATGCAGGCCCCGGGGAAGGCTCTGTGCTAAAATGCAGGCCCCGGGGAAGGCTCTGTGCTAAAATGCAGGCCCAGGGAAGGCTCTGTGCTAAAATGCAGGCCCAGGGAAGGCTCTGTGCTAAAATGCAGGCCCTGGGAAGGCTCTGTGCTAAAATGCAGGCCCAGGGAAGGCTCTGTGCTAAAATGCAGGCCCCGGGGAAGGCTCTGTGCTAAAATGCAGGCCCCGGGGAAGGCTCTGTGCTAAAATGCATCACCAGTTCACAGTGCAGGGCAGGATGGTGCAGGCTGAAGGAGCCATGCTGTTGAGGGGCCTGGGTAACTGTATAACCTGAGGGTCTCCATGCCTTCCGGCCTGCGTGGGTGCCTCTTCCACTGTGAGCTCCCCCCTCCATTCCACAGGGGCAGCCCCTCAAATTGTCATCTCTCACCACCCTGGACTCTTCAGGGCAAACCGAGCATTGCTTAATGGAAACATTTTTTCTTTAGAGGTGACAATTCCCCTCACCAGAGTCATCCCCAGCCTGGGTACTCCAAGTGGGGTTCCTGGACCCACAGCTCCAGCATCACAGAGCTGCGCCCCGACCTCCTGAATCAATCACAAGACCCTCAGGTGATTCCTGCATTTGGCAACGTGTGAGAAGCACCGCCCTGTGTGGCCAGATCAATGGACGGCTTGTCCCCTGGTGTCCACGCTTGTCCCCCGGCATCCACGCCTGTCCCTAGTGGTCTTCATCCTGTCCAGAGCCGCCCGAGGAGACAGGACAGGATGTAGCAGTGAGGATGACGTCTCCTTCCGCTCACTGGTCCACACCAGGCATGTTTCCGACAGTGAGGGTCTCCTGCAGCCCTCAACACTCCGGAAGTACTGGGATGTGGTGTGTGGGTTCCCACTACTCTCGCTTACTTCAAGGACTCCAAACGTTTTTTGACCATCAAGCATGTTTTTCTAGAAACCCTGTCTTGTGGGAGCAGGTGTTATCAGTCATGTCCTGGTCAGTCCTGCAAAAGGAGGAAATGGCCATGGGCCACCTCCTGGTTCACCTGCACCTGTGTAGGCAGCTCCCGTGCACCCTGGCTGCTGCCCCGCTCAAGGACCTGGGCCTCACTGCAGGTGTGTGAGGACCTTCTCGGGCCCCTCGACATGGCCGTGTGTCCAGCTCCCAGGCACTCGGCGCCCTGTCCCTCGTCCCCTGTCTCCCGCCCCCTTGTTTACCAGTGGGGAAGACGGGCCTGGCCGGCGGGGGTGCGGGTCTGTCCCTGGTCCCAGCTGTGGAACAGCTGAGCTCATTGGAAACGGGGCTGCGGGCCTCAATGCAGCCCTTGTCTCCTGGCCCCTGTTAATAGCCTCTGTAACTGCCCAGCATTTCTATTGACTCAAGATAAGTTCCAGGGGCTGGAGAACAGCTCACTGTTTGGCCCATGTCTGCTGGCCAGGCCAGGCCAGACTGGGACGGCAGGGTTTGGTGAGTCCCGCAGGCCGGGTCCCCAGCGGTCGGTGCTGGCAGCTCAGCAAACAGCCCGCCCGGGGCCACACGTTGTCCTCCTTATCCCTCGGGCCCGGCCAGAAACCTCACAGCGATTACACTATCAGCCTCCCTTGGCGGTGCCAGCGTGTGACACAAGTCACATGTTCTCGAAACGCTGTCCAGAAACAGGTGTTCCAGGTGACATCATATCTGACCAGAGATCACTAAGTCTTCCGACTTCTATCAATATTTGTGTTTCCAGCTCCACGGAGAATCTAATCAGGCTTCTGATGACACCTGCCACATTTCTGGCCCACTTTGCTCCCGGCTGTGGGTATCGAGTCCCCGTCTCCACTCGTTTTGGATTGACCCTCCTGAGAGCCTAGTGAGCCGACAGGAAGGGCCTCTGGGGTGGCCGGATGAGGGGAGCAGAGCCAGGGGGTTGGGAAGGAGGCCTCAGCCTGGGTAAGAAGAGTCCTCTCTGGGCCCTTGGCCTTTGGTGGCTCCGGCCACACCTCACCAGGGCGCAAGCTGAACACTCAGGCCCCAAGCGCAGCCGAAGCCCCAGACTCCAACGGCCCAGCCCACAGGTGCATCCCAGAGGCCGGAGCAGGGCAGCCCTTGGCCACCAGGCAAGAGCCACCACGATGGGTCTGAACCACCACGATGGGTCTGAACCACCACGATGGGTCTGAACCACCACGATGGGTCTGAACCACCACGATGGGTCTGAACCACCACGATGGGTCTGAACCACCACGATGGGTCTGAACCACCACGATGGGTCTGAACCACCACGATGGGTCTGAACCACCACGATGGGTCTGAACCACCACGATGGGTCTGAACCACCACGATGGGTCTGAACCACCACGATGGGTCTGAACCACCACGATGGGTCTGAACCACCACGATGGGTCTGAACCACCACGATGGGTCTGAACCACCACGATGGGTCTGAACCACCACGATGGGTCTGAACCACCACGATGGGTCTGAACCACCACGATGGGTCTGAACCACCACGATGGGTCTGAACCACCACGATGGGTCTGAACCACCACGATGGGTCTGAACCACCACGATGGGTCTGAACCACCACGATGGGTCTGAACCACCACGATGGGTCTGAACCACCACGATGGGTCTGAACCACCACGATGGGTCTGAACCACCACGATGGGTCTGAACCACCACGATGGGTCTGAACCACCACGATGGGTCTGAACCACCACGATGGGTCTGAACCACCACGATGGGTCTGAACCACCACGATGGGTCTGAACCACCACGATGGGTCCCCTGAAGGCCAAGGGAGGGCTGGCTCCAGGCCCCTCCTGCCTCCGGTGCTGGCCACAGTCCTTGCCACTCCTTGTCTTGTGGCCGTGCCACTCGAATCTCTGTCTCCACGGCCTGCTTCTCTCTGTTCTCCTCTTCGGAAAAGGACACTTGTCATTTGATTCAAGGCCACTGGAAATCCAAAATGATTCCATCTTGAGGTCCTCAGCTAATTACATCTGCAAAGACCCTGTTTCCAAAGGTCACATTCTGAGGGTTTGGGTGGGCATGAACTTTGAGGGGTTACCGTCCAATCTAGCATAGGGACTTTCCAGCTGCAGGCCCCAGGGAAGGCTCTGTGCTAAAATGCAGGCCCCGGGGAAGGCTCTGTGCTAAAATGCAGGCCCCGGGGAAGGCTCTGTGCTAAAATGCATCACCAGTTCACAGTGCAGGGCAGGATGGTGCAGGCTGAAGGAGCCATGCTGTTGAGGGGCCTGGGTAACTGTATAACCTGAGGGTCTCCATGCCTTCTGGCCTGCGTGGGTGCCTCTTCCACTGTGAGCTCCCCCCTCCATTCCACAGGGGCAGCCCCTCAAATTGTCATCTCTCACCACCCTGGACTCTTCAGGGCAAACTGAGCATTGCTTAATGGAAACATTTTTTCTTTAGAGGTGACAATTCCCCTCACCAGAGTCATCCCCAGCCTGGGTACTCCAAGTGGGGTTCCTGGACCCACAGCTCCAGCATCACAGAGCTGCGCCCCGACCTCCTGAATCAATCACAAGACCCTCAGGTGATTCCTGCATTTGGCAACGTGTGAGAAGCACCGCCCTGTGTGGCCAGATCAATGGACGGCTCGTCCCCTGGTGTCCACGCTTGTCCCCCGGCATCCACGCCTGTCCCTAGTGGTCTTCATCCTGTCCAGAGCCGCCCGAGGAGACAGGACAGGATGTAGCAGTGAGGATGACGTCTCCTTCCGCTCACTGGTCCACACCAGGCATGTTTCCGACAGTGAGGGTCTCCTGCAGCCCTCAACACTCCGGAAGTACTGGGATGTGGTGTGTGGGTTCCCACTACTCTTGCTTACTTCGAGGACTCCAAACGTTTTTTGACCATCAAGCATGTTTTTCTAGAAACCCTGTCTTGTGGGAGCAGGTGTTATCAGTCATGTCCTGGTCAGTCCTGCAAAAGGAGGAAATGGCCGTGGGCCACCTCCTGGTTCACCTGCACCTGTGTAGGCAGCTCCCGTGCACCCTGGCTGCTGCCCCGCTCAAGTACCTGGGCCTCACTGCAGGTGTGTGAGGACCTTCTCGGGCCCCCCGACATGGCCGTGCGTCCAGCTCCCAGGCACTCGGCGCCCTGTCCCTCGTCCCCTGTCTCCCGCCCCCTTGTTTACCAGTGGGGAAGACGGGCCTGGCCGGCGGGGGTGCGGGTCTGTCCCTGGTCCCAGCTGTGGAACAGCTGAGCTCATTGGAAACGGGGCTGCGGGCCTCAATGCAGCCCTTGTCTCCTGGCCCCTGTTAATAGCCTCTGTAACTGCCCAGCATTTCTATTGACTCAAGATAAGTTCCGGGGGCTGGAGAACAGCTCACTGTTTGGCCCATGTCTGCTGGCCAGGCCAGGCCAGACCGGGACGGCAGGGTTTGGTGAGTCCCGCAGGCCGGGTCCCCAGCGGTCGGTGCTGGCAGCTCAGCAAACAGCCCGCCCGGGGCCACACGTTGTCCTCCTTATCCCTCGGGCCCGGCCAGAAACCTCACAGCGATTACACTATCAGCCTCCCTTGGCGGTGCCAGCGTGTGACACAAGTCACATGTTCTCGAAACGCTGTCCAGAAACAGGTGTTCCAGGTGACATCATATCTGACCAGAGATCACTAAGTCTTCCGACTTCTATCAATATTTGTGTTTCCAGCTCCACGGAGAATCTAATCAGGCTTCTGATGACACCTGCCACATTTCTGGCCCCCTTTGCTCCCGGCTGCGGGTATCGAGTCCCCGTCTCCACTCGTTTTGGATTGACCCTCCTGAGAGCCTAGTGAGCCGACAGGAAGGGCCTCTGGGGCGGCCGGATGAGGGGAGCAGAGCCAGGGGGTTGGGAAGGAGGCCTCAGCCTGGGTAAGAAGAGTCCTCTCTGGGCCCTTGGCCTTCGGTGGCTCCGGCCACACCTCACCAGGGCGCAAGCTGAACACTCAGGCCCCAAGCGCAGCCGAAGCCCCAGACTCCAACGGCCCAGCCCACAGGTGCGTCCCAGAGGCCGGAGCAGGGCAGCCCTTGGCCACCAGGCAAGAGCCACCACGATGGGTCTGAACCACCACGATGGGTCCCTGCTCTAGGGGAGCAAACTGCACCCTTTTTAAAACAAAGGAGCAGAAACAAGAAAACAGAGCCCCGTGGCACCTGCAGGCCGTGGCGTCTCTCGGGCCCCTGGAGCTCGGGCTCTGGGGAGGGGTGAAGCCCCTCGTGGACAGTGAGTCCCCTCTCAATCAGCCCCCGAGGGCCCCAGAACCCCAGAGAAACTCCCAGCCGCATCTGGGGTTGTATCGAGAAGCCACGAGCAGGAGATAAACCTCACCTAATGTCAGAACAAATAAGAGGTTGAAACCAGAGAGGCCTGCGAGAGATAAGACAGGCACTCGCCCGGGCCGTGCCCCCCAGCCACCCGCACCCCCATCCCGGCCCGGGAGAAACAAAGCCTCCAGAGCTGCCCACATTAATCATTTCTGGGTGGCCCGGGGCAGGGAGGTCCTGTTTCTTGGCTCCCTGGAGGCCCCGCCTGCCAGACCAGGCCAGGCCTCGAGGTTTCTGGGGGTTCCTGTGCCTGCAGCCAGCACCGTGAGACCAGGGGGCCCAGCAGTGAATGAGGCAAACCCTGTCCCTGAGCTGCACACGCTGAGGGTCAAGCGTGAGACGCAGGCTATTCAGAGAACCACACAACCACACTAGTGAGTGGGCAAAGGGCAGCAGCTCTGAAGCCCGAGACCATCATGGGGTTCCTCACAGGCAAGGGGACTGGGTAGCAGCTTGAACACCGCCAATTCAGGAAGCACCATGAGGCCGGGAAGGGCTCCGCGCCTGCTCCTGGCTGAGGCTTCACGGGGCATATGAGGAGCGTGAGAGGGACAAGCTCCTCCAAACCCAGGCCCAGGTTGAAGTCAGTGTCCCCCAGCTCCCTGCTGAAAAAACCGGGTGCTGACTGGGCAGGGGAAGGGGAGGGGAGGGGAGGGAGGGGAGGGGAGGGAGGGGAGGGGAGGGGAGGAGAGGGGAGGGAGGGGAGGGGAGGAGAGGGGAGGGAGGGGAGGGGAGGGAGGGGAGGGGAGGGAGGGGAGGGGAGGGGAGGGAGGGGAGGGGAGGGAGGGGAGGGGAGGGGAGGGAGGGGAGGGGAGGGGAGGGAGGGGAGGGGAGGGAGGGGAGGGGAGGGAGGGGAGGGGAGGGAGGGGAGGGGAGGGAGGGGAGGGGAGGGGAGGAGAGGGGAGGGAGGGGAGGGGAGGAGAGAGGAGAGCTGCGGCAGTGAGTCTGCACCCATAGGCCGGACCACTCCTGACCTTAACAGCCAGATTCAGGGACACCAGCAGGGACTCCAGCTTCCGAAAGCAGCCGAGAGGTCTTCACAGGGCAAGTAGCTCATGCTCGAGTTCTCCACGCCACTGCCGTGCTGATGAGAGACCACCCACAACAGAATGAGCAGGCGTGCACAGCTATGGGTCAGCAGGGTTTGGTGAGTCCGCAGGCCGGGTCCCCAGCGGTCGGTGCTGGCAGCTCAGCAAACAGCCCGCCCGGGGCCACACGTTGTCCTCCTTATCCCTCGGGCCCGGCCAGAAACCTCACAGCGATTACACTATCAGCCTCCCTTGGCGGTGCCAGCGTGTGACACAAGTCACATGTTCTCGAAACGCTGTCCAGAAACAGGTGTTCCAGGTGACATCATATCTGACCAGAGATCACTAAGTCTTCCGACTTCTATCAATATTTGTGTTTCCAGCTCCACGGAGAATCTAATCAGGCTTCTGATGACACCTGCCACATTTCTGGCCCCCTTTGCTCCCGGCTGCGGGTATCGAGTCCCCGTCTCCACTCGTTTTGGATTGACCCTCCTGAGAGCCTAGTGAGCCGACAGGAAGGGCCTCTGGGGCGGCCGGATGAGGGGAGCAGAGCCAGGGGGTTGGGAAGGAGGCCTCAGCCTGGGTAAGAAGAGTCCTCTCTGGGCCCTTGGCCTTCGGTGGCTCCGGCCACACCTCACCAGGGCGCAAGCTGAACACTCAGGCCCCAAGCGCAGCCGAAGCCCCAGACTCCAACGGCCCAGCCCACAGGTGCGTCCCAGAGGCCGGAGCAGGGCAGCCCTTGGCCACCAGGCAAGAGCCACCACGATGGGTCTGAACCACCACGATGGGTCCCTGCTCTAGGGGAGCAAACTGCACCCTTTTTAAAACAAAGGAGCAGAAACAAGAAAACAGAGCCCCGTGGCACCTGCAGGCCGTGGCGTCTCTCGGGCCCCTGGAGCTCGGGCTCTGGGGAGGGGTGAAGCCCCTCGTGGACAGTGAGTCCCCTCTCAATCAGCCCCCGAGGGCCCCAGAACCCCAGAGAAACTCCCAGCCGCATCTGGGGTTGTATCGAGAAGCCACGAGCAGGAGATAAACCTCGCCTAATGTCAGAACAAATAAGAGGTTGAAACCAGAGAGGCCTGCGAGAGATAAGACAGGCACTCGCCCGGGCCGTGCCCCCCAGCCACCCGCACCCCCATCCTGGCCCGGGAGAAACAAAGCCTCCAGAGCTGCCCACATTAATCATTTCTGGGTGGCCCGGGGCAGGGAGGTCCTGTTTCTTGGCTCCCTGGAGGCCCCGCCTGCCAGACCAGGCCAGGCCTCGAGGTTTCTGGGGGGTTCCTGTGCCTGCAGCCAGCACCGTGAGACCAGGGGGCCCAGCAGTGAATGAGGCAAACCCTGTCCCTGAGCTGCACACGCTGAGGGTCAAGCGTGAGACGCAGGCTATTCAGAGAACCACACAACCACACTAGTGAGTGGGCAAAGGGCAGCAGCTCTGAAGCCCGAGACCGTACGGCATCATGGGGTTCCTCACAGGCAAGGGGGATACGGTAGCAGCTTGAACACGCACGTTCCGAATTCAGGAAGCACCATGAGGCCGGGAAGGGCTCCGCGCCTGCTCCTGGCTGAGGCTTCACGGGGCATATGAGGAGTGTGAGAGGGACAAGCTCCTCCAAACCCAGGCCCAGGTTGAAGTCAGTGTCCCCCAGCTCCCTGCTGAAAAAACCGGGTGCTGACTGGGCAGGGGAAGGGAGGGGAGGGGAGGGGAGGAGGGGCCTGTCAGGAGGGGAGGGGAGGGGAGGGGAGGAGAGAGGAGGAGAGGGGAGGGGAGGAGAGGAGGAGGAGGAGGAGGGAGGAGAGAGGAGGAGGAGGAGAGGAGGAGGAGGGAGGAGGAGGGGAGGAGAGGAGGGGAGGAGGAGGAGAGGAGGGGAGGAGGGGAGGGGAGGGGAGGGGAGGGGAGGAGAGAGGAGGGGAGGGGAGGGGAGGGGAGGAGAGGAGAGGAGAGGAGAATCAGCAAGTACAGGAACCATTAACCGGTGATCGGATATGGCTTAGACCCAACAGGACCCACGGGCCCAGGACGCAGGAGAGGAGGCCCCCAGCCACCTGGACCTGGATATCGCCACTGCAGGGGGGCTCAGGAGACGAGGACCCTGTGAGCTGCTGGGATACGCATGAGCCGCCCGGGCAGTGAGTCTGCACCCCATGGGAAACACCGCAGAGAAGGTAAGAACCAATCGTTCAGTGAAACAGGAATCCCAGCAGCTCCTGACTTGCACCGAGGACCGGGCTGGGAGCCGGGGCAGCCTCAGAGGCTGCCACACAGGTGACCCAGGGTCCCCTCGTGATCCTGCCATCTCAGGCCCGGAGGACAGTCCCATCTCCTCCCCCTGACCACGGCGTCTGGCAGCCGGCCAGCTTCGCGTGTCCTTAAAGGCGGGGTTCTCCGCTTCCAGGGTGCAGCGCCCACCCCCACCGGGACCTGTGCCTCTTCAGGCCTCGCCTCAGTGCCAGCACTAGGCCTTCTCAAAGTGTGGCCTGCCGACGCCTGCATCTGTCCTCATTAACAGCCAGATTCAGGGACACCAGCAGGGACTCCAGCTTCCGAAAGCAGCCAAGAGGTCTTCACAGGGCAAGTAGCTCATGCTCGAGTTCTCCACGCCACTGCCGTGCTGCTGAGAGACCAGCCACAACAGAAGGAGCAGGCGTGCACAGCTATGGGTCAGCAGGGCCTCAGATGGACGGTCCCTCCTCTGCAGGCCGTGGCCAGCGGGGCCCCAGACGCAGGCTGGTCTCAGATGGATGGTCCCTCCTCTGCAGGCCGTGGCCAGCGGGGCCCCGGACACAGGCTGGCCTCAGATGGATGGTCCCTCCTCTGCAGGCCGTGGCCAGCGGGGCCCCGGACACAGGCTGGCCTCAGATGGACGGTCCCTCCTCTGCAGGCCGTGGTCAGCGGGGATGTGGACGCAGGCTGGCCTCAGATGGACGGTCCCTCCTCTGCAGGCTATGGTCAGCGGGGCCCCGGACGCAGGCTGGTCTCAGATGGACGGTCCCTCCTCTGCAGGCTATGGTCGGCGGGGCCCCGGACGCAGGCTGGTCTCAGATGGACGGTCCCTCCTCTGCAGGCTATGGTCAGCGGGGCCCCGGACGCAGGCTGGTCTCAGATGGATGGTCCCTCCTCTGCAGGCTGTGGTCAGTGGGGATGTGGACGCAGGCTGTCCTTTGATGGACAGTCCCTCTTGCTGCAGGCCATGCATGGCCCTGGACACAGGCTGGTCTCGAAGGCATGGCCCCTCCCGCTGCAGGCCGTGCTTGGTGAGTTCCGTCCACATGCATCTCGTCCTCCACGGTCCAGTTGGCTCACTGGACTGTTCTCTTTTCGGCCTGGACAGGACCACAGGAGAGCAAGGCCAAAGCCTAGGCTGCTTGGCCTCACCCTGTCAGCCACGGCAAGTCACAGGACGCACCGGAGTCCAGGGGCAGAGGCAGCTGCTCTGTCCCCGTGAGGGAGGAAGACAGCGTCACCTGGCCGAGGGCTGCGTACAGCAGGGGAACGGGGGTAAGGGAACTTCCACGTGGCTCCACGCTTGAGGGCCCCGCCCGGGGTAAGGTGTGTTCTCTGTGGCTTACTGGGAATGAAAGCCTGACCCGTCTTCTCCACGAGAACCTTGCAGACATCACAGACGCCACCACGTCCCTCTTGCTTTCTGCCTAGGAGAGAGTTCTGTCTGTCTGGGGGAGTTCTCTGCACATTCACCTGGCAGTGGCACCCCCTGGTGTGGTGGGACTAGGGCCTTGAGTGCTGAGGTCCCTGGGCCCCAGCCCCGGGCGCCATCCTGTCTAGACAGTGTCACCTCACCGAAGGCCGTGTGAACGAGGGCTCCCTACCCAAGTGGAGGAGCCACGGTCGCTGGGAGCCCTGAGAGCCCCGTGCTCCACACTGAGCATCTTCCTTTTGCTTTAACCTCCACCCTGCCCAACCCGCCCCTGTGTCCGGCTTCCCATCTCCAGAGACAGGGCCACCTCGGCCCACCCCCCGCCCATGTGCACGGCTCAAAAATGCAGGCGGCCTCCCCGTACGGACAAGCCCATGTGGGCCTGTGTCTCCCACTCTCACTGCTAAAAGCAGCTGTGAGTCCTGGCATCACGGCGGAGACAAGCAAAGCATGCCACAGGTGGAAACAGGAGGTTAGGGTTAGGGTTAGGGTTAGGGTTAGGGTTAGGGCCTCAGCACAGCAGAAACAGGAGGTTAGCATTAGGGTTAGGGCCTTGGTGCGGCATAAACAGGAGGTTAGGGTTAGGGTTAGGGCCTCAGTGTGGCAGAAACCGGAGGTTAGGGTTAGGGTTAGGGTTAGGGTTAGGGCCTCAGTGCAGCATAAACAGGAGGTTAGGGTTAGGGTTAGGGCCTCAGTGTGGCAGAAACCGGAGGTTAGGGTTAGGGTTAGGGTTAGGGTTAGGGTTAGGGTTAGGGTTAGGGCCTCAGTGCAGCATAAACAGGAGGTTAGGGTTAGGGTTAGGGCCTCAGTGTGGCAGAAACCGGAGGTTAGGGTTAGGGTTAGGGTTAGGGTTAGGGCCTCAGTGCAGCATAAACAGGAGGTTAGGGTTAGGGTTAGGGCCTCAGTGTGGCAGAAACCGGAGGTTAGGGTTAGGGTTAGGGTTAGGGTTAGGGTTAGGGCCTCAGCACAGCAGAAACAGGAGGTTAGCATTAGGGTTAGGGCCTCAGTGTGGCAGAAACAGGAGGTTAGCATTCGGGTTAGGGCCTTGGTGGTGCATATACAGTAGGTTAGGGTTAGGGTTAGGGACTCAGTGTGGCATAAACAGGAGTTTAGGGTTAGGGTTAGGGCCTCAGTGCAGCATAAACAGGAGGTTAGGGTTAGGGTTAGGGCCTCAGTGTGGCAGAAACCGGAGGTTAGGGTTAGGGTTAGGGTTAGGGTTAGGGCCTCAGCACAGCAGAAACAGGAGGTTAGGGTTAGGGTTAGGGTTAGGGTTAGGGCCTCAGCACAGCAGAAACAGGAGGTTAGGGTTAGGTTAGGAAACATTCAACAGAAGTCTTTCCCAGCCACCTGGGAGCCTGGAGCACCTGCACGGGGGCGCTGCTGCCATGTACACCTGGCCCAGGACGCGTCTTCTTTCCTGCAGGCCTGACGCTGGGAATTATGGACCCGAAAAATGCAGTCTCAGAAATAAAAACTTACTACTGGGCTCCGTAGTAGAGTGGAGAGGCCAGAGGACAGGCCCAGCGAATCTGAGGACAGAGCAACAGAATTCACCCGACGTGAACAACAGAGAAAAGACAGACACACACACACACACACAGGGTGCCAGAGCCGGGGCCCGGCACCATCTCAGTGAAAAACTCAGCACATGAGATGGGTATCTCCGGTTTTTCAGAAACAAAGGACAGAGGAAGGGTGGCTGAAAGTGGGTCCACATCAATAATGGCTGGAAGTTTCCCATATTTGGCCAAGAAACAAACCAGCGACAAGAAGCTGAGCAAATACCGAGTAGGATAAACCTGAAGAAACCTGCACCAGCACACGTCAAAACACAACGTCCAAAGCTCACACGCGCGTTGAAAGCAGCCGGAACAACAGAACTTTCCTCAGAGAGGAAATGCCGATCCGAATGACAGTGAATTTCTCATCAGAAACCACGCAGGCCCGACGGCAGCGGCTCCGGGTTTCGGGCTGGGGGGCGCTGCAGAGGGCGGAGGAGCAGCCGGCAGTGCCGAAGCCGTTCTGTGAGGGATGGGCATTGACGTCACATCCTGGCTGCCACACGGCCTTTGCCAGATGGAACCAGAGGGACCTTGCACAAAGGGCACACAGAATCTCTCGGTATGAATTCTTAAAATTACACAGGAATCTAGTTATCTCAAAATTAAAATTTAATTTAAAAAAACCAAGTGATCTAGAGTCCTGCCCCCACCCCAAACAGGACCTGTTGTCACCCAGTCCCTCTCCCAGCACCACAGAGACCCGAGCCTGTGCCTCGGGCCCCAGCACAGTCTGCACCCAGCTCGCTCCGTCCCCAGAGCCAGCGGCTCTGCCTCCCCTTCGTCCTCTCTCCCTCCAGCAGCCAGGGCCACAGCCTTCGACAGCGCGTGACAGCTTGCCTCCCGCTGCTCGCACGTGCTACAGGCTTCATCTTCCTCCAGCGCCGAGAGCCCCGTAGGCCTCCATCAGAGACCTGCTCCCACCCAGGCCTTTGGTGGCACCTCTGCCCACCAGCCTGTCCCCAGATCCTGGCTTTGCCGCTTCTCGTCACGCAGGGCGTCCTTGCGTCTCAGGCAGCAGAGCCCCCTCCCGCCCGGCTCTCCCCGCCCTCTTGCCATGCTTCGGTTTCTTCTGTGTTTGACGCCAGCTGACTGATCTTGCTTCCATCCCTGCCCTCCCGTCTGTGTCCGTCCCCACCCGAACTGGTGTGTCTCCGTCAGGACCTGGTCCAGGCTCTGGCACCTGTGAGGTGCCGCCGTGTGGCCTGCCCTCCAAATGGATGACCGGTTGAAGGGGTGCGGCCTCCACCAGCCTGTCCAGGCTTCAGACATCTGTGCTCTGTGTCACTCTGACCTCCACTAGCTACAGCCGGGGCCTGGCGGGGCTGGGATCTGCTTTGGGAGACCTCTCTGTTCCCATGGTCCGCCTGGATCCACCAAGGTCCACCACGGCCTGGCTGTGTCCACTGAGTGTGGGTCATAATTCTGGGGACTGATGTCTCCCTGGTTCCTCTCCCAGATCTCGGCCCTCGTACCCCATCCATTCTCTCTTGCTTGCAACGTCCTCCAAGGTGAAGCCAAGCAGTGCTCATGCCCAGCCCCACCGCTCTCCTGACACCCTTGTTGTTTCAGAAAACTCACTCTCCCTGAACAAGACGCTCAGTTTCTGGACACCCCTTTTCCTCCACCCTACCTACACCTGGTATTTTGCAAGCCAACCTCACTCCCAGTTAGCCCTTGGCCCCAGACTCAGCTGAGAAAGTGCTGTGGGGTGCACACTACCTCCCCACCTCAGTTAGGGTTAGGGTTGGGGCCTCAGTGCAGCATAAACAGGAGTTTAGGGTTAGGGTTAGGGCCTCAGTGCAGCATAAACAGGAGGTTAGGGTTAGGGTTAGGGCCTCAGTGTGGCAGAAACCGGAGGTTAGGGTTAGGGTTAGGGTTAGGGTTAGGGCCTCAGCACAGCAGAAACAGGAGGTTAGGGTTAGGGTTAGGGCCTCAGTGGGGCAGAAACAGGAGGTTAGGGTAAGGGTTAGGGGTTAGGTTAGGTTAGGGCCTCAGTGTGGCAGAAACCGGAGGGTTAGGGTTAGGGTTAGGGTTAGGGTTAGGGCCTCAGCACAGCAGAAACAGGAGGTTAGGGTTAGGGTTAGGGTTAGGGTTAGGGTTAGGGTTAGGGCCTCAGCACAGCAGAAACAGGAGGTTAGGGTTAGGGTTAGGGCCTTGGTGCGTCAGAAACATTCGGTGGGCTGCTTAGGTCCTTGGAGTAGAGTGATCGCACAGGGCGGGTGTCTCATGACCTCCCCCACCCAACAGAAGTGGGGGACCTTGCCCAGCCTTTCCCAGCCACCTAGCAAAGGTGGTGGCTCAGTTCGGGTCCTTCTCCCAGAGAAACGGGCATCCCTCCGACAAGGCGCCTGGCGAAACCGGCATGGAGTTTTGATCGGGAACCCCACAAGCAGTGAGTGGTGGGAATCATCTCCTTCCCACCACAAAGCCTGGGACTCTCCTCCCAGTGGGAGCCTGGAGCACCTGCACGGGGGCGCTGCTGCCATGTACACCTGGCCCAGGACGCGTCTTCTTTCCTGCAGGCCTGACGCTGGGAATTATGGACCCGAAAAATGCAGTCTCAGAAATAAAAACTTACTACTGGGCTCCGTAGTAGAGTGGAGAGGCCAGAGGACAGGCCCAGCGAATCTGAGGACAGAGCAACAGAATTCACCCGACGTGAACAACAGAGAAAAGACAGACACACACACACACACACAGGGTGCCAGAGCCGGGGCCCGGCACCATCTCAGTGAAAAACTCAGCACATGAGATGGGTATCTCCGGTTTTTCAGAAACAAAGGACAGAGGAAGGGTGGCTGAAAGTGGGTCCACATCAATAATGGCTGGAAGTTTCCCATATTTGGCCAAGAAACAAACCAGCGACAAGAAGCTGAGCAAATACCGAGTAGGATAAACCTGAAGAAACCTGCACCAGCACACGTCAAAACACAACGTCCAAAGCTCACACGCGCGTTGAAAGCAGCCGGAACAACAGAACTTTCCTCAGAGAGGAAATGCCGATCCGAATGACAGTGAATTTCTCATCAGAAACCACGCAGGCCAGAAGGCAGAGGCTCCGGTTTTCGGGCTGGTGGGGGCTGCAGAGGGAGGAGGAGCAGCCGGCAGTGCCGAAGCCGTTCTGTGATGGATGGGCATTGACGTCACATCCTGGCTGCCACACGGCGCTCGGCTTTGCCAGATGGAACCAGAGGGGACCTTGCACAAAGGGCACACAGAATCTCTCGGTATGAATTCTTAAAATTACACAGGAATCTAGTTATCTCAAAATTAAAATTTAATTTAAAAAAAACCGAAGTGATCTAGAGTCCTGCCCCAGTATCCTCCAAACAGGACCTGTTGTCACCCAGTCCCTCTCCCAGCACCCCCGAGAACCGAGCCTGGGCCTCGGGCCCCAGCACAGTCTGCACCCAGCTCGCTCCGTCCCCAGAGCCAGCGGCTCTGCCTCCCCTTCGTCCTCTCTCCCTCCAGCAGCCAGGGCCACAGCCTTGGCGTGGCTTGCCTCCGCTGCTCACGCCCAGGCTTCCTCTTCCTCCAGGGCCGAGAGCTGGCCTCCATCAGAGACCTGCTCCCACCCAGGCCTTTGGTGGCACCTCTGCCCACCAGCCTGTCCCCAGATCCTGGCTTTGCCGCTTCTCGTCACGCAGGGCGTCCTTGCGTCTCAGGCAGCAGAGCCCCCTCCCGCCCGGCTCTCCCCGCCCTCTTGCCTTGCTTCGGTTTCTTCTGTGTTTGACGCCAGCTGACTGATCTTGCTTCCTTCCCTGCCCTCCCGTCTGTGTCCGTCCCCACCCCCAGGAACTGGTGTGTCTCCGTCAGGACCCGGTCCAGGCTCTGGCACCTGTGAGGTGCCCGCCGTGTGGCCTGCCCTCCAAATGGATGACCGGTTGAAGGGGTGCGGCCTCCACCAGCCTGTCCAGGCTTCAGACATCTGTGCTCTGTGTCACTCTGACCTCCACTAGCTACAGCCGGGGCCTGGCGGGGCTGGGATCTGCTTTGGGAGACCTCTCTGTTCCCATGGTCCGCCTGGATCCACCAAGGTCCACCACGGCCTGGCTGTGTCCACTGAGTGTGGGTCATAATTCTGGGGACTGATGTCTCCCTGGTTCCTCTCCCAGATCTCGGCCTGCCATCCATTCTCTCTGCTTGCAAAACGTCCTCCAAGGTGAAGCCAAGCAGTGCTCATGCCCAGCCCCACCGGCTCTCCCTGGACACCCTTGTTGTTTCAGAAAACTCACCTCTCCCTGAACAAGACGCTCAGTTTCTGGACACCCCTTTTCCTCCACCCTACCTACACCTGGTATTTTACAGCCAACCTCACTCCTGTTAGCCCTTGGCCCCAGACTCAGCTGAGAAAGTGCTGTGGGGTGCACCACCTCCCCACCTCACCTCCTCCACCCGGTAGGGACCCCTGGCTCCATTTTCCAGGTGAGCAAACAGGCTCTGAGACCTCGAGGAACCCTCCACACAGGCCCCGTTCTCTGTCGACTGGCTCCAGTGCCTCAGAGGCCCAGGCCGACGGGAGGCGTTTTCTCTTCCTGTTTCCAGATTCGGTAGAAACGCCCACAACCCCTGAGGCACCAGCCCATGTTGGCCTGTGTCTCCCACTCTCACTGCTAAAAGCAGCTGTGAGTCCTGGCATCACGGCGGAGACAAGCAAAGCATGCCACAGGTGGAAACAGGAGGTTAGGGTTAGGGTTAGGGTTAGGGTTAGGGTTAGGGCCTCAGCACAGCAGAAACAGGAGGTTAGCATTAGGGTTAGGGCCTTGGTGCGGCATAAACAGGAGGTTAGGGTTAGGGTTAGGGCCTCAGTGTGGCAGAAACCGGAGGTTAGGGTTAGGGTTAGGGTTAGGGTTAGGGCCTCAGTGCAGCATAAACAGGAGGTTAGGGTTAGGGTTAGGGCCTCAGTGTGGCAGAAACCGGAGGTTAGGGTTAGGGTTAGGGTTAGGGTTAGGGCCTCAGCACAGCAGAAACAGGAGGTTAGCATTAGGGTTAGGGCCTCAGTGCAGCATAAACAGGAGGTTAGGGTTAGGGTTAGGGTTAGGGTTAGGGTTAGGGTTAGGGCCTCAGTGCAGCATAAACAGGAGGTTAGGGTTAGGGTTAGGGCCTCAGTGTGGCAGAAACCGGAGGTTAGGGTTAGGGTTAGGGTTAGGGTTAGGGTTAGGGCCTCAGTGCAGCATAAACAGGAGGTTAGGGTTAGGGTTAGGGTTTGGGTTAGGGTTAGGGCCTCAGCACAGCAGAAACAGGAGGTTAGCATTAGGTTTAGGGCCTTGGTGCGGCATAAACAGGAGGTTAGGGTTAGGGTTAGGGCCTCAGTGGGGCAGAAACAGGAGTTTAGGGTTAGGGTTAGGGCCTCAGTGCAGCATAAACAGGAGGTTAGGGTTAGGGTTAGGGCCTCAGTGTGGCAGAAACCGGAGGTTAGGGTTAGGGTTAGGGTTAGGGTTAGGGTTAGGGTTAGGGTTACGGTTAGGGTTAGGGTTAGGGTTAGGGCCTCAGCACAGCAGAAACAGGAGGTTAGGGTTAGGGTTAGGGCCTTGGTGCGTCAGAAACATTCGGTGGGCTGCTTAGGGCCTTGGAGTAGAGTGATCGCACAGGGCGGGTGTCTCATGACCTCCCCCACCCAACAGAAGTGGGGGACCTGGCCCAGTCTTTCCCAGCCACCTAGCAAAGGTGGTGGCTCTGTTCGGGTCCTTCTCCCAGAGAAACGGGCATCCCTCCGACAAGGCGCCTGGCGAAACCGGCATGGAGTTTTGGTCGGGAACCCCACAAGCAGTGAGTGGTGGGAATCATCTCCTTCCCACCACAAAGCATGGGACTCTCCTCCCAGTGGGAGCCTGGAGCACCTGCACGGGGGCGCTGCTGCCATGTACACCTGGCCCAGGACGCGTCTTCTTTCCTGCAGGCCTGACGCTGGGAATTATGGACCCGAAAAATGCAGTCTCAGAAATAAAAACTTACTACTGGGCTCCGTAGTAGAGTGGAGAGGCCAGAGGACAGGCCCAGCGAATCTGAGGACAGAGCAACAGAATTCACCCGACGTGAACAACAGAGAAAAGACAGACACACACACACACACACAGGGTGCCAGAGCCGGGGCCCGGCACCATCTCAGTGAAAAACTCAGCACATGAGATGGGTATCTCCGGTTTTTCAGAAACAAAGGACAGAGGAAGGGTGGCTGAAAGTGGGTCCACATCAATAATGGCTGGAAGTTTCCCATATTTGGCCAAGAAACAAACCAGCGACAAGAAGCTGAGCAAATACCGAGTAGGATAAACCTGAAGAAACCTGCACCAGCACACGTCAAAACACAACGTCCAAAGCTCACACGCGCGTTGAAAGCAGCCGGAACAACAGAACTTTCCTCAGAGAGGAAATGCCGATCCGAATGACAGTGAATTTCTCATCAGAAACCACGCAGGCCAGAAGGCAGAGGCTCCGGTTTTCGGGCTGGTGGGGGCTGCAGAGGGAGGAGGAGCAGCCGGCAGTGCCGAAGCCGTTCTGTGATGGATGGGCATTGACGTCACATCCTGGCTGCCACACGGCGCTCGGCTTTGCCAGATGGAACCAGAGGGGACCTTGCACAAAGGGCACACAGAATCTCTCGGTATGAATTCTTAAAATTACACAGGAATCTACAGTTATCTCAAAATTAAAATTTAATTTAAAAAAAACCGAAGTGATCTCCGAGTCCTGCCCCACCCCCAGTATCCTCCAAACAGCACCTGTTGTCACCGCGTCCCTCTCCCAGCGCCACAGAGACCTCGAGCCTGTGCCTCGTGCCCCAGCACAGTCCGCACCCAGCTCGCTCCGTCCCCAGAGCCAGCGGCTCTGCCTCCCCGTCGTCCTCTCTCCCTCCAGCAGCCGGGGCCACAGCCTTCGAAAGCGCGTGAAAGCTTGCCTCCCGCTGCTCACGCCCCGTTACAGGCTTCCTCTTCCTCCAGGGCCGAGAGCTCCGTAGGCCTCCATCAGAGACCTGCTCCCACCCAGGCCTTTGGTGGCACCTCTGCCCACCAGCCTGTCCCCAGATCCTGGCTTTGCCGCTTCTCGTCACGCAGGGCGCCCTTGCGTCTCAGGCAGCAGAGCCCCCTCCCGCCCGGCTCTCCCCGCCCTCTTGCCTTGCTTTGGTTTCTTCTGTGTTTGATGCCAGCTGACTGATCTTGCTTCCTTCCCTGCCCTCCCGTCTGTGTCCGTCCCCACCCCCAGGAACTGGTGTGTCTCCGTCAGGACCCGGTCCAGGCTCTGGCACCTGTGAGGTGCCCGCCGTGTGGCCTGCCCTCCAAATGGATGACCGGTTGAAGGGGTGCGGCCTCCACCAGCCTGTCCAGGCTTCAGACATCTGTGCTCTGTGTCACTCTGACCTCCACTAGCTACAGCCGGCCTGGCGCTGGGATCTGCTCTGTTCCCATGGTCCGCCTGGATCCACCAAGGTCCACCACGGCCTGGCTGTGTCCACTGAGTGTGGGTCATAATTCTGGGGACTGATGTCTCCCTGGTTCCTCTCCCAGATCTCGGCCCTCGTACCCCATCCATTCTCTCTTGCTTGCAAAACGTCCTCCAAGGTGAAGCCAAGCAGTGCTCATGCCCAGCCCCACCGGCTCTCCCTGGACACCCTTGCTGTTTCAGAAAACTCACCTCTCCCTGAACAAGGCACTCTGTCTCCGGACACCCCTTTTCCTCCACCCTACCTACACCTGGTATTTTACGAGCCAACCTCACTCCTGTTAGCCCTTGGCCCTCAGACTCAGCTGAGAAAGTGCTGTGGGGTGCACACCACCTCCCCACCTCACCTCCCTCCACCTGGTAGGGACCCTGGCTCCATTTTCCAGGTGAGCAAACAGGCTCTGAGACCTCGAGGAACCCTCCACACAGGCCCTGTTCTCTGTCGACTGGCTCCAGTGCCTCAGAGGCCCAGGCCGACGGGAGGCGTTTTCTTCTGTTTCCAGATTCGGTAGAAACGCCACAACCCCTGAGGCACCAGCCTGTGGGTTCTCGAGCCTGCAGAGGCCTTGGTTCCAACAGACGTGCAAAGAGGAGGGGGCCCTTGGGAGGCCCTGAGTGGGGCACCGTTCACCACCCGTGGGTCTGCAGGGATGGGGGCTGGGGCTCTGACGCCCTGGCTTTCCTGTTCCTTCTCTGTGATCCCTGCTGGCCCTGGGAAGCCCTGAGGGGGCACCGTTCTCCCACCCATTTGTGAGGTCTGGAGGGCAGGCTGGGGCCTGATGTCCCCTGCTTTCCTGTCCCTCTCTCTGCCCCCTGCTACTGTGTCACAGGCCCCAGTGTCCACGGCATCTGGGCTATTCTGAATTATGCAACGGCCGGGAGGGAAGGACGGGCCCAGCGAATCTGAGGACAGAGCAACAGAATTCACCGACGTGAACAACAGAGAAAAGACAGACACACACACACACACACAGGGTGCCAGAGCCGGGGCCCGGCACCATCTCAGTGAAAAACTCAGCACATGAGATGGGTATCTCCGGTTTTTCAGAAACAAAGGACAGAGGAAGGGTGGCTGAAAGTGGGTCCACATCAATAATGGCTGGAAGTTTCCCATATTTGGCCAAGAAACAAACCAGCGACAAGAAGCTGAGCAAATACCGAGTAGGATAAACCTGAAGAAACCTGCACCAGCACACGTCAAAACACAACGTCCAAAGCTCACACGCGCGTTGAAAGCAGCCGGAACAACAGAACTTTCCTCAGAGAGGAAATGCCGATCCGAATGACAGTGAATTTCTCATCAGAAACCACGCAGGCCAGAAGGCAGAGGCTCCGGTTTTCGGGCTGGTGGGGGCTGCAGAGGGAGGAGGAGCAGCCGGCAGTGCTGAAGCCGTTCTGTGATGGATGGGCATTGACGTCGCATCCTGGCTGCCACACGGCGCTCGGCTTTGCCAGATGGAACCAGAGGGGACCTTGCACAAAGGGCACACAGAATCTCTCGGTATGAATTCTTAAAATTACACAGGAATCTAGTTATCTCAAAATTAAAATTTAATTTAAAAAAAACCGAAGTGATCTAGAGTCCTGCCCCAGTATCCTCCAAACAGGACCTGTTGTCACCCAGTCCCTCTCCCAGCACCACAGAGACCCGAGCCTGTGCCTCGGGCCCCAGCACAGTCTGCACCCAGCTCGCTCCGTCCCCAGAGCCAGCGGCTCTGCCTCCCCTTCGTCCTCTCTCCCTCCAGCAGCCAGGGCCACAGCCTTCGAAAGCGCGTGAAAGCTTGCCTCCCGCTGCTCACGCCCCGTTACAGGCTTCCTCTTCCTCCAGGGCCGAGAGCCCCGTAGGCCTCCATCAGAGACCTGCTCCCACCCAGGCCTTTGGTGGCACCTCTGCCCACCAGCCTGTCCCCAGATCCTGGCTTTGCCGCTTCTCGTCACGCAGGGCGTCCTTGCGTCTCAGGCAGCAGAGCCCCCTCCCGCCCGGCTCTCCCCGCCCTCTTGCCTTGCTTCGGTTTCTTCTGTGTTTGACGCCAGCTGACTGATCTTGCTTCCTTCCCTGCCCTCCCGTCTGTGTCCGTCCCCACCCCCAGGAACTGGTGTGTCTCCGTCAGGACCCGGTCCAGGCTCTGGCACCTGTGAGGTGCCCGCCGTGTGGCCTGCCCTCCAAATGGATGACCGGTTGAAGGGGTGCGGCCTCCACCAGCCTGTCCAGGCTTCAGACATCTGTGCTCTGTGTCACTCTGACCTCCACTAGCTACAGCCGGGGCCTGGCGGGGCTGGGATCTGCTTTGGGAGACCTCTCTGTTCCCATGGTCCGCCTGGATCCACCAAGGTCCACCACGGCCTGGCTGTGTCCACTGAGTGTGGGTCATAATTCTGGGGACTGATGTCTCCCTGGTTCCTCTCCCAGATCTCGGCCCTCGTACCCCATCCATTCTCTCTTGCTTGCAAAACGTCCTCCAAGGTGAAGCCAAGCAGTGCTCATGCCCAGCCCCACCGGCTCTCCCTGGACACCCTTGTTGTTTCAGAAAACTCACCTCTCCCTGAACAAGACGCTCAGTTTCTGGACACCCCTTTTCCTCCACCCTACCTACACCTGGTATTTTACAAGCCAACCTCACTCCTGTTAGCCCTTGGCCCCGTACTCAGCTGAGAAAGTGCTGTGGGGTGCACACTACCTCCCCACCTCACCTCCTCCACCCGGTAGGGACCCCTGGCTCCATTTTCCAGGTGAGCAAACAGGCTCTGAGACCTCGAGGAACCCTCCACACAGGCCCCGTTCTCTGTCGACTGGCTCCAGTGCCTCAGAGGCCCAGGCCGACGGGAGGCGTTTTCTCTTCCTGTTTCCAGATTCGGTAGAAACGCCACAACCCCGAGGCACCAGCCTGTGGGTTCTCGAGCCGCAGAGGCCTTGGTTCCAACAGACGTGCAAAGAGGAGGGGGCCCTTGGGAGGCCCTGAGTGGGGCACCGTTCACCACCCGTTTGCGGGGTCTGCAGGGGATGGGGGCTGGGGCTCTGACGCCCCCGGCTTTCCTGTTCCTTCTCTCTGTGATCCCTGCTACGGCCCTTGGGAAGCCCTGAGTGGGGCACCGTTCTCCCACCCATTTGTGAGGTCTGGAGGGCAGGGGCTGGGGCTCTGATGTCCCCGGCTTTCCTGTCCCTCTCTCTGCCCCCTGCTACTGTGTCACAGGCCCCAGTGTCCACAGCATCTGGGCTATTCCGAATTATGCAACGGCTGCCGGGAGGGGAAGGGGACGGGGTACAGGGACACTGGGCAGGGCAGCTGCTCACAATTCAGGTCTCGCCCAGAGGATGTGGGCACAGCGCCCACAGGGGAAGCCCTTTAGGACCGGTGCCCGCCGCCCGGCATGCTCCGGGAACATTCCTTCCAGGCTGGATGTGCGTTGCCAGGGAATGGGATGCCAGGAGGGAGCGTCATTACCACAGTCAGCCACCACAGGATGTGCCCAAGCCTGGCAGGGTCCTCAGGCTCACCAGATCCCTGAGGGCCCCAGGGAAGGGGCTACAGGGGCAGCCAGTGCAGGGGCAGCCTGGGTGCTGCAGACAGAGGTCTGGGGCCGGGTCCTGTCCTTCACTCCATAGCAAGACGGCCTTGGGCAAGTCCCACGTCCCCTCCCCAGGCCCATGTGAGAGGGCAAGTCCCACGTCCCCTCCCCCGGCCCGCGTGAGCGGGCAAGTCCCACGTCCCCTCCCCAGGCACGCGGGAGAGGGCAAGTCCCACGTCCCCTCCCCAGGCCCGCGTGAGAGGGCACGTCCCACGTCCCCTCCCAGGCCCAGCGTGAGAGGCAAGTCCCATCCCCTCCCAGGCCAGGGAGGGCAGGCAGTCCCGTCCCCTCCCCAGGCCCGCGTGAGAGGCAAGTCCCACGTCCCCCTCCCCAGGGGCCCGTGAGAGGGCAGAGTCCCACGTCCCTCCCCAGGCCCGCGTGAGAGGCAAGTCCCACGTCCCCTCCCCAGGCCCGGTGAGAGGGCAGTCCCACGTCACCTCCCAGGCCCAGGCCCTGAGAGGCAAGTCCCACGTCCCCTCCCAGGCCTGGCGTGAGAGGGCAAGTCCCACGTCCTCCCAGGCCCGCGTGAGGGGCAAGTCCCATCCCCTCCCAGGCCCGTGTGAGAGGGCCAGGCCCGTGTGAGAGGGCAAGTCCCACGCAGGCCCGTGTGAGAGGGGCAAGTCCCACGCTCCCCAGGCCCTGCAGCTCTGTGTCACTCTGACCTCCACTAGCTACAGCCGGGGCCTGGCGGGGCTGGGATCTGCTTTGGGAGACCTCTCTGTTCCCATGGTCCGCCTGGATCCACCAAGGTCCACCACGGCCTGGCTGTGTCCACTGAGTGTGGGTCATAATTCTGGGGACTGATGTCTCCCTGGTTCCTCTCCCAGATCTCGGCCCTCGTACCCCATCCATTCTCTCTTGCTTGCAAAACGTCCTCCAAGGTGAAGCCAAGCAGTGCTCATGCCCAGCCCCACCGGCTCTCCCTGGACACCCTTGCTGTTTCAGAAAACTCACCTCTCCCTGAACAAGGCACTCTGTCTCCGGACACCCCTTTTCCTCCACCCTACCTACACCTGGTATTTTACGAGCCAACCTCACTCCTGTTAGCCCTTGGCCCCGTACTCAGCTGAGAAAGTGCTGTGGGGTGCACACCACCTCCCCACCTCACCTCCTCCACCCGGTAGGGACCCCTGGCTCCATTTTCCAGGTGAGCAAACAGGCTCTGAGACCTCGAGGAACCCTCCACACAGGCCCCGTTCTCTGTCGACTGGCTCCAGTGCCTCAGAGGCCCAGGCCGACGGGAGGCGTTTTCTCTTCCTGTTTCCAGATTCGGTAGAAACGCCACAACCCCGAGGCACCAGCCTGTGGGTTCTCGAGCCGCAGAGGCCTTGGTTCCAACAGACGTGCAAAGAGGAGGGGGCCCTTGGGAGGCCCTGAGTGGGGCACCGTTCACCACCCGTTTGCGGGGTCTGCAGGGGATGGGGGCTGGGGCTCTGACGCCCCCGGCTTTCCTGTTCCTTCTCTCTGTGATCCCTGCTACGGCCCTTGGGAAGCCCTGAGTGGGGCACCGTTCTCCCACCCATTTGTGAGGTCTGGAGGGCAGGGGCTGGGGCTCTGATGTCCCCGGCTTTCCTGTCCCTCTCTCTGCCCCCTGCTACTGTGTCACAGGCCCCAGTGTCCACGGCATCTGGGCTATTCCGAATTATGCAACGGCCGCCGGGAGGGGAAGGGGACGGGGTACAGGGACACTGGGCAGGGCAGCTGCTCACAATTCAGGTCTCGCCCAGAGGATGTGGGCACAGCGCCCACAGGGGAAGCCCTTTAGGACCGGTGCCCGCCGCCCGGCATGCTCCGGGAACATTCCTTCCAGGCTGGATGTGCGTTGCCAGGGAATGGGATGCCAGGAGGGAGCGTCATTACCACAGTCAGCCACCACAGGATGTGCCCAAGCCTGGCAGGGTCCTCAGGCTCACCAGATCCCTGAGGGCCCCAGGGAAGGGGCTACAGGGGCAGCCAGTGCAGGGGCAGCCTGGGTGCTGCAGACAGAGGTCTGGGGCCGGGTCCTGTCCTTCACTCCATAGCAAGACGGCCTTGGGCAAGTCCCACGTCCCCTCCCCAGGCCCGTGTGAGAGGGCAAGTCCCACGTCCCCTCCCCAGGCCCGCGTGAGAGGGCAAGTCCCACGTCCCCTCCCCAGGCCCGCGTGAGAGGGCAAGTCCCACGTCCCCTCCCCAGGCCCGCGTGAGAGGGCAAGTCCCACGCCCCTCCCAGGCCCAGCGTGAGAGGGCAGTCCCACGTCCTCCCCAGGCCCAGCGTGAGAGGGCAAGTCCCACGCCCCTCCCCAGGCCCGCGTGAGGGCAAGTCCCACGCCCCTCCCCAGGCCCGCGTGAGAGGGCAGTCCCACGTCCTCCCCAGGCCCGCGTGAGAGGCAAGTCCCACGTCACCTCCCCAGGCCCGCGTGAGGGCAAGTCCCACGTCCTCCCCAGGCCCGCGTGAGGGCAAGTCCCACGTCCCTCCCCAGGCCCGCGTGAGAGGCAAGTCCCACGCCACCTCCCCAGGCCCGCGTGAGAGGCAAGTCCCACGTCCCTCCCCAGGCCCGCGTGAGAGGGCAAGTCCCACGTCCCCTCCCCAGGCCCGTGTGAGAGGGCAAGTCCCACGTCCCCTCCCCAGGCCCGTGTGAGAGGGCAAGTCCCACGTCCCCTCCCCAGGCCCGTGTGAGAGGGCAAGTCCCACGTCCCCTCCCCAGGCCCGCGTGAGAGGGCAAGTCCCACGTCCCCAGGAGGCCCCTGCTGCCTGCAGGTGTGCCAGGGGTCTTTGGGGCTGCTGAGGACAGCCCATGGGGCAGGCAGAGCTGTGCCAACCCCTCCACAGTCAGCCTTGCCTTCTGTCTCCTGGGGCCCGAGGCAGAGCCCCATGGGCCTCGGGCCTCTCACACTTTCAGCTTCCTCTGCAGCCCATGTCCTCCCCAGCAGTCAGGCCTGGGCTGGGGTGGGCCTTCCTGTCCTCCATTCACAGAGCAATGCAGTGGTTGAGAACATGGGCTCAAGAACGAGTAGACAGGACTGTGTGCCAGCTCCCAGTTTACTCACTCTGAGCACGGAGCCCTGAGTCAGGTTCTCATTGTCAGCATCCCCCTATGCATAGGGACTGTCTGGCTCAGGGTGTGACAAAATCTTTGAACAATGGAATCACCTGGGGATGCTTAGCAAGCCCCGTGCCTGGCTCCCACCTCAGGCACTCTGACTTAGCTGGTCTGGGACTGAGTTAGCACTGGAATTTTAAAAACTCTCCAGGTGGTTCATGGATTCAGCAAAGTTTAGGAACCACTGACCTAATTCACAGAGTGGCTGTGAGGGGTAAATACGATGACAAATGCAAAATACATAGCACCAAGCCTGGCTGCAGACTGGACTCAGTGAACGGCCAGTATCGTTATTGTCATTTTTAGTATTGCCACCACCAGCACCATCAATATCACTGTAACCACCATCATCACCACCATCACTGTCATCATCGTCATCACCATCATCATCATTATTATCATCACCACCATCATCATCATCACAACTGCCATTCACACTGTCATCATAATCACCATCATCACCATCATCACCACCACCAATACCACTATTGTCATCACAATATCACCATCACCACCATCATCATCATCACTGTCACTACCATCGCCATCACCACCACCACTACCATCACAATCATCACCACCACCACCATCATCATCATCACCACCATCACCAATACCACTATCATCACCATCACCACCACCACCATCGCCACCATCACCAGTACCATCACCAGTACCACTATCATCACCATCACCACCATCACCATCATCACCATCACCACCATCACCATCATCACTATCGCTACCATCGCCATCACCATCATCACCACCACCATCATCACCACCACCACCACCACCATCACCACCATCACCAATACCAGTATCATCACCACCACCACCATCATCATCATCACCACCATCACCAATACCACTATCATCACCATCACCAACACCACCATCACCACCATCACCATCACAGAGACCTCGAGCCTGTGCCTCGTGCCCCAGCACAGTCCGCACCCAGCTCGCTCCGTCCCCAGAGCCAGCGGCTCTGCCTCCCCGTCGTCCTCTCTCCTCCAGCAGCCAGGGCCACAGCCTTCGAAAGCGTGGCTTGCCTCCCGCTGCTCACGCCCGTTACAGGCTTCCCTCTTCCTCCAGGGCCGAGAGCTCCGTGGCCTCCATCAGAGACCTGCTCCCACCCAGGCCTTTGGTGGCACCTCTGCCCACCAGCCTGTCCCCAGATCCTGGCTTTGCCGCTTCTCGTCACGCAGGCGCCCTTGCGTCTCAGGCAGCAGAGCCCCCTCCCCGCCTGCTCTCCCGCCCTCTTGCCTTGCTTTGGTTTCTTCTGTGTTTGATGCCAGCTGACTGATCTTGCTTCCTTCCCTGCCCTCCGTCTGTGTCCGTCCCCACCCCAGGCCCGTGTGAGACTCTCAGTGCCACAGCTGGTACACAGTAGGTGCAAAACAAGGGTCGTCTATCTTCAAGTAGCATGACCTTGTACTGCCCATGCCCATCGAGGGTGAAATTAAGTCCTGTCCCGGGGACATGTTGACGCCCCAAAACTTCTCTCCAGAGACGAGTCACATTCAAGCCCTCTAGAAAGGGGGCCTTTGGGGGCTCAGGGTCCAGGCCTTGAAGGAGACTCCTGGCCCGTGTGTGACCTCATTGAGGACGTTGCTAGTGCTTGTCGATGCCAAGTCGTGAGCTCACGGGAGGGGGTGTCGTCCCTGGTCTCCCAGGAAACGAATGTTCTGGGAAAGATAAAAATCAGTGGCAACAGAAAATCGAGCCTGAGCCAGGAGGGCCTTTGGGGTTCCGGGCGGGCACATCCTGCTATCTCACTAGTCAGGCCCGAAGGAAAAGGGCCAGCCCGAGTTGGCGAAACTACACCCCAGCAGGGCTGAGGCCTCAGGATTTGTGATTATCCAACATCACCGCTGCACCCTCCCAGCACCACTGACGAGCCCATGGGGCCAGCCCGGGGTGGAGATCCAGCTCTGTGTCCATCGCCTGGGCTCACAGCCCCTGCCCTGCACACCTGTGAGACGCTGCTGCCTGCAGGCTCGAGTTCTTCCCAAGTGTCTCTGGGGAGCTTCCTGATGTTTTCAGGGATGGGTCCTTTGCCCTCAGTGGCATTGGGCAGATGTCTCAGGTGCCCCTGTGCCAGGGGTCTTTGGGGGCTGCTGAGGACAGCCCATGGGGCAGGCAGAGCTGTGCCAACCCCCTCCACAGTCAGCCTTGCCTTCTGTCTCCTGGGGCCCGAGGCAGAGCCCCATGGGCCTCGGGCCTCTCACACTTTCGGCAGCTTCCTCTGCAGCCCATGTCCTCCCCACAGCAGTCAGGCCTGGGCTGGGGTGGGCCTTCCTGTCCTCCATTCACAGAGCAATGCAGTGGTTGAGAACATGGGCTCAAGAACGAGTAGACAGGACTGTGTGCCAGCTCCCAGTTTACTCACTCTGAGCACGGAGCCCTGAGTCAGGTTCTCATTGTCAGCATCCCCCTATGCATAGGGACTGTCTGGCTCAGGGTGTGTCCAACTCTGTGCACACTGGAATCACCTGGGGATGCTTAGCAAGCCCCGTGCCTGGCTCCCACCTCAGGCACTCTGACTTAGCTGGTCTGGGACTGAGTTAGCACTGGAATTTTAAAAACTCTCCAGGTGGTTCATGGGTTCAGCAAAGTTTAGGAACCACTGACCTAATTCACAGAGTGGCTGTGAGGGGTAAATACGATGACAAATGCAAAATACATAGCACCAAGCCTGGCTGCAGACTGGACTCAGTGAACGGCCAGTATCGTTATTGTCATTTTTAGTATTGCCACCACCAGCACCATCAATATCACTGTAATCAACATCATCACCACCATCACTGTCATCATCGTCATAACCATCATCATCATCACCACCATCACCACCATCACTGTCATCATCGTCATCACCATCATCACCACCATCACTGTCATCATCGTCATCACCATCATCATCATCACCACCATCACTGTCATCATCGTCATCACCATCATCACGATCACCACCATCACCACCACCACCATCACCATCATCATCACCACCATCACTGTCATCATCGTCATCACCATCATCATCACCACCATCACTGTCATCATCGTCATCACCATCATCACCACCATCACCATCACCACCATCACTGTCATCATCGTCATCACCATCATCACCATCACCACCACCACCACCATCACCACCATCACTGTCATCATCGTCATCACCATCATCACCATCACCATCACCATCACCATCACCACCATCACCACCACCACCATCACCACCATCACTGTCATCATCGTCATCACCATCATCACCATCACCACCATCACAATCATCATCATCACTATCATCACCACCACCACCATCATCATCACCATCATCATCACCACCACCATCACCATCACCACCATCACCACCATCACTGTCATCATCGTCATCACCATCATCACCATCACCACCATCACTGTCATCATCGTCATCACCATCATCACCACCACCACCACCATCATCATCACCACCACCATCACCACCATCACTGTCATCATCGTCATCACCATCATCACCACCATCACTGTCATCATCGTCATCACCATCATCACCACCATCACTGTCATCATCGTCATCACCATCATCATCACCATCACCACCATCACTGTCATCATCGTCATCACCATCATCATCACCACCATCACTGTCATCATCATCATGACAATCATCACCATCACCACCACCATCACCATCAACACTACCATCACCACCATCATCACCATCACCACTGTCACCACTATCACCACCATCACTGTCATCATCGTCATCACCATCATCACCATCACCACCATCACTGTCATCATCGTCATCACCATCATCACCACCATCACCACCATCACTGTCATCATCGTCATCACCATCATCACCATCACCACCATCACTGTCATCATCGTCATCACCATCATCACCACCACCACCATCATCATCACCACCATCACTGTCATCATCGTCATCACCATCATCATCATCACCACCATCACCATCACCACCATCACCATCATCATCACCATCACCACCATCACTGTCATCATCGTCATCACCATCATCATCACCACCATCACTGTCATCATCGTCATCACCATCATCACCACCATCACTGTCATCATCGTCATCACCATCATCATCACCACCATCACTGTCATCATCGTCATCACCATCATCATCACCACCATCACTGTCATCATCGTCATCACCATCATCACCATCATCATCACCACCATCACTGTCATCATCGTCATCACCATCATCATCATCACCATCACCACCATCACCATCACCACCATCACTGTCATCATCGTCATCACAGTAGGTGCAAAACAAGGGTAGTCTATCTTCAAGAAGCATGACCTTGTACTGCCCATGCCCATCTAGGGTGAAATTAAGTCCTGTCCAGGGGAAATCTTGACACCCCAAAACTTCTCTCCAGAGAAGAGTCAAATTCCAAGCCCTCTAGAAAGGGGGCCTTTGGGGGCTCCAGGGTCCAGGCCTTGGAAGGAGACTCCTGGCCCGTGTGTGACCTCATTGAGGACGTTGCTAGTGCTTGTCGATGCCAAGTCGTGAGCTCACGGGAGGGGGTGTCGTCCCTGGTCTCCCAGGAAACGAATGTTCTGGGAAAGATAAAAATCAGTGGCAGCAGAAAATCGAGCCTGAGCCAGGAGGGCCTTTGGGGTTCCGGGCGGGCACATCCTGCTATCTCACTAGTCAGGCCCGAAGGAAAAGGGCCAGCCCGAGTTGGCGAAACTACACCCCAGCGGGGCCGAGGCCTCAGGATTTGTGATTATCCAACATCACCGCTGCACCCTCCCAGCACCACTGACGAGCCCATGGGGCCAGCCCGGGGTGGAGATCCAGCTCTGTGTCCATCGCCTGGGCTCACAGCCCCTGCCCTGCACACCTGTGAGACGCTGCTGCCTGCAGGCTCGAGTTCTTCCCAAGTGTCTCTGGGGAGCTTCCTGATGTTTTCAGGGATGGGTCCTTTGCCCTCAGTGGCAGTGGGCAGATGTCACAGGTGCCTCTGTGCCAGGGGTCTCTGGGGGCTGCTGAGGACAGCCCATGGGGCAGGCAGAGCTGTGCCAACCCCCTCCACAGTCAGCCTTGCCTTCTGTCTCCTGGGGCCCGAGGCAGAGCCCCATGGGCCTCGGGCCTCTCACACTTTCGGCAGCTTCCTCTGCAGCCCATGTCCTCCCCACAGCAGTCAGGCCTGGGCTGGGGTGGGCCTTCCTGTCCTCCATTCACAGAGCAATGCAGTGGTTGAGAACATGGGCTCAAGAACGAGTAGACAGGACTGTGTGCCAGCTCCCAGTTTACTCACTCTGAGCACGGAGCCCTGAGTCAGGTTCTCATTGTCAGCATCCCCCTATGCATAGGGACTGTCTGGCTCAGGGTGTGTCCAACTCTGTGCACACTGGAATCACCTGGGGATGCTTAGCAAGCCCCGTGCCTGGCTCCCACCTCAGGCACTCTGACTTAGCTGGTCTGGGACTGAGTTAGCACTGGAATTTTAAAAACTCTCCAGGTGGTTCATGGGTTCAGCAAAGTTTAGGAACCACTGACCTAATTCACAGAGTGGCTGTGAGGGGTAAATACGATGACAAATGCAAAATACATAGCACCAAGCCTGGCTGCAGACTGGACTCAGTGAACGGCCAGTATCGTTATTGTCATTTTTAGTATCACCACCACCAGCACCATCAATATCACTGTAATCACCATCATCACCACCATCACTGTCATCATCGTCATCACCATCATCATCATTATCATCACCACCATCATCATCATCACAACTGC